>CM019753.1:54029091-54182016 GCA_009761765.1 Phenacoccus solenopsis
AATTCAACAAAAAGGTACCCTTTTCCTATACTTTTTTGGAGTAAAATGAGCTAATTTAGCGTATTTGTCACAGTTTTACCGATTTACATTAATTTTACCTAAAAATGTATGTAAAAAGAAGCATTTTTTTGAGATGCGGCTTCCTTGTAATTGCAATTTTTTTTTTGAGATGTGGCCTTATTTCACTGAGAATGCGATATGACTTGATCTGCGACAATTTTAACATTTTTCATCCACTTCATCTGAAGATTCAACTTACGGAATTTTCAGTAGGCGTACAAGGGGGCGATAATTCTGAAGCAACATTTTGGGCTAGTTTCAACAAATAACTTCATACAGAATTTGATAGGTTTTTCAAAAAAATGAAATGGGATCTTTGAGGTTCACACAACGACAGTATATATTGTGATTTGTGAATAATAATTCAAGTTGCAAAAATTTTCTATTGTTCTCGTCAAAAATAATTGTTTCAAGACGAATAAGACCATAGAAATTTTTTTCATAGCATACCTATTTATTTTTATTCATGTATGTACCGTGCTTTATTACATTAATGAATTTTAAGACTGATAAATTCAATTCAACTCCATTACAATTTCTTTGCATATAAAAAAATCAATTCTAAATAATTGGAAAAGAGATTTTTTCACCAATTGTACCCGAATTACTTGGACGCACGGTATATTAGTTTTTCGCTACCAAGAGTAGTAACTGATGATTTCAATTTTGAAATATTATTAAAAAAATTCAAAATTAAGAAATGAAAATATTGTTTTAATAAGCGTAAATAATCAGGTAGAAATCAATATGTTCTAGCATCTAAACATATTTATTAATGAATTTTATTAAATTATTATAAATAATAATATTTTTATTATTTCATGTTTGCGTAAGTTCAGTTTAATTTTCATTCTGTTCTATGCAGAGAAAGTAAAGTATGTATAGAAAAAAATTGTCTGCAATATGATTAACGCGTAATTTTTATTATTTTTTTATTAATTTTTTCAACATTTTATGCGATTCTATTCTCAATATCTCACATAAAAAAAAGAAACCGAAGTTTGATAAATAAAAAAAATTTGTGTTGGTGTTCATATTGAAACATTATTCTCGAAATCTCAATATGAGAAAATCACATGCAAATTGACATACTTCGCACATCAACATTATATTTATTCATTTTTTTCTAATCAGTAGAATTATTAATTACAAATTTTAAAACACCAAAAATGTAAAAAATTTATTTCTCTATTACCTTGGTTCTTATAAATTTTCTCAATAATCCAACTGTTGTTGAGAAAATTAAGGAAAACCGTCAAAAAATATGTACGCAGCGTTTGAAAATGATGCAACGCGTTTTCAGCTCCTCGCTATGACGTCAAGATTTTGAACGCCAATCAAAAGTTTCCGTTTCAAAACAGCCGATTTCGGGCTTTCCAGCTGACCTCTAGTAAAGGGATGTTGGGTAATATGGAGAGATAAAAGCCATGCTCTTAGCATTACACATCAAGGGACCTGATAGAGGGCGCTATATCTGATGCGAATTGTGCACTTGATGTGCACCAACGTCCCTTTATTAGAGGTCGAACGGAAACCAAAAGTGCTCATTGCTACTCATTCAACACTCCTCTTTCCTCACTAATCTCTGACGTTACGCGGCAAACCTGAAAACGCGTCGCAAGTCGCAACGTACAATTTTGCATTGTACTGTACACTAAGTGCACAACTCAGAGTTAGCACTGCGCTATCTATCAAAACCCTGGTGGAACTAAACTTTTATTTCTTCATATTATACATTAATACTCAAAGATTATTCAGAATACAAATAAAATAAAGTTGTCAGTACGATTTTCTTACTCCTCCGATGACTATGTAAATGCTAAATACGTATTATGTACGTCAAAATAAATTAACAATCATATCTCTTTTTTGATAATCGTACATTTATATATTTTTTTATTTAAAAAGAAAAACCAACTACGTGACAAAGCACAAGCTTCAAATTTTTTTTATTTCATTTCTTGGTGATATTTTTCTTCAATTCAAAAATGAGCTCGAATGACGTTAATACTCTAAAGCCTACATTTCGATTCAATGGGACAAGGTTTTAGGATTTCAAATTCCGCCTTATTTTCCGTCTCGAAAATTTAGACCTTAAAAATACATTGAGGAAGATAGTCCTAAAAATCATTTCACCACCTGATGTGAAGGAAACAACCTTTGTCGGCTCCAAATAGCTAATCACTTCATAGATCAACAATTCCCATCAATTAAGGAGAAACCTATAGCTCGAGAGATGTGGGAAACTCTTATAAAAGGTATGAACGAAAAGCAACTGTAAACAAAATCATTCTTATTCGTGAATTAGCAACATTAAAAATAAAGACTGAGAATAATATAATTGATCATATGAATAATTTCGAGAACCTCATCATGGAGTGTAAGAATGCAGGTATTGATTAGGACACCTGTTGTTGGCCTTGCTTCCTACTTGAGACTTCACCTCACTCATTTTCGATGATAACTGTTTTAGAAACTTCGAATTTCATTGAAATCTCGTAGTCTCATTGAGCGTATGAGATCCTGTCAATGATATACCTCCTCACGATCTCGCGAGGAGATATGCGGCTGTGATGCGGCGCCTGATGTGCTCCGACACAATTCGATGGTCCAGAGACATCTACGTTACTTTCATCACCGGTCATTGGCAGTGAACTGGTGGGGACGACTAGTCTCAGGGGTCGTCTCAAGAAGGAGGAAGAGTGAAATTCGATTCGCTCCCAGTTGCCTGCAGGCGCTGGACATGCGCCGGGCCCCACAGAAGTTGATGCCGGCGCATCATAGTATTAAGCATAATGTATAATGATTTAACCGCGCCAGCACCCCCACAGGGGGCGCTATTTTCTATGTATTGATATTCCTGTACATTTTCTCGAAAGACAATTTCCCCGAATGAAGAATTACCCAATTTTTTAATTTCCGATTTCGTTTTCCCGAATATGGTATTCCTGAATTTTTTCCCCTAAAGATAATGTCACCAAAAAAAGAATTATCAGAATTTTCAATTCCCAATTTCGTTTTCCCAAATACCATGTCCCAGAATAGGTTTTCTCAAAATATAAAATGTTCAATATTTCATTTCTGTGGAAAATAAATTGCGGTGAGACCAGGGTTGTAATATAGAGAATATTATGTTGTCGGCTACCCAGCGAGAGGCAGACGTAGAGCCATTTAGCCTTTGGATATAAGTTGTACAACTTGGAAACGAAAAGATACTCGTGATGTAGTTTTCAACGAGACTACTTTCCACTCAGATGAAAACTCTGAATATATTAAATTGTTCATTAATAGTGAACCGAAGATAACAACATTTGATCAAAATATTATACCAGTAAGTTTTTCAGAAAATGAAATTGTGAATGAAAGCATTTACATTGTGGGTAGAATAAATTTTGATAATTCGATATTCATGACACAGTGTATTACTGATTGTTTACCGAATAATTTCAACTATGTGATTAATCATCGTGATCAGGATAAATGGTTAGAAGCCATTGAAGTAGAAGTAAACGCTTTAAGGGAAAACAAAATATAGACTTTGGTTCCAAGACCTCAAAACAAAAACTAACGAATATGTAAAGAAAACTTCTGAAAAACAATGTGGTCAAGTTCAAAACGAGTATAATGTGTAGAGAGATTGAACAAAAAAAAAAAAAAAAACAAAAAACAAAAAAAAACTTCTCGTACAAAACGATATAATACAAGTATAATACAAACCCACAGATCAAGTTCTCCTCATTTTCCCCTAGAACTTGACGGTCTTCATTTATTACAGGATTGTTTTAGGTATACAGGCTATGAGTTTAATGCTTCTTTATTTATAATTATAAATCACATTATATTTTTGCATACACAACAACTCAACAATATGTAGAAATGATTGTAGAACGTTGCTGATGTATTTAAGCTAAATAGATACCTTATTTAAGTTGAAATACATCAAGAGAGATAGGTATATGTCATAATGACGAATATTCAGAATATGTACAATATGTATTTCCTGATGTAATAATGTGCGAATTTTAATATCTTCAGGTAGTAACAACAACATCTCTTCGCATCTCGAAGCGATCGCTTTGCAACTTCAAGTTAAAATGTTTGGAGTAGTTACCGATGCATTTAAGCTAAATGGATATCCTATTAAAGTTAAAATAGGTTGAGAGAGATATACCTCATAAAATGTAATGTTTGGGTACATGGTAATTCTTATTTTTTCCTTAATGGCCATGTTCAAGTTCTGAGGGGAAATAAGGAGAAATTGATCTGTGGGCTTGTATCATATCATTTTTTACTTGACGTTTTTCTTTTTTCTTTTTTTGTTGTTCAATACCTATGCACATTAGACTCGTTATGAAATGGACCATTTTCTTTTTCGAAACTTTTTTTGCAGAAATCAGTAGTTTATTTTTGTAATACTGAGAAATGAATGATATAAGAAATTTTAGTGGCCACTATATTATCGTCGTTGTTGTTCTCTTGATTGCATTTTTATCAACTTTTATTAAGAATACGTAATTTAGAAAAACTCCTTCATTGATGAATACCGTGCGCGCAATTAATTACTTACACACCAGCGCAAAAATGTGCAAAAACTCATTCATATAATTTTGAAATAAACTTTATAACAGGAAATTGTGGGTTTATTTATATTTTTAATTAATTTAGTGACATAATTAAATTAGAAACGTGGATAAAATACCATTTCAAAACGTGTGATATTATATTCTAAATTTTGAAAAACTAGTTTCAACACATTTTTGCGCTGGTGTGTAAGTGATCATTTGCGCGCACGGTAGATGAAATATAAATACTGATAAAAGCATAATTAGTGACAAGGAAAATTATTTCATGACGAAGTTTGCAACTGCAAGCATACTTCCTCATAAACGCCAAAAGGAATTTCCTATAATCTGTCGTTGAGAAGAGTGTAGCCGAAAACGTAAAATTTCTATTTACTACCCAGTGGGTTATTAGTTTTATAAACAATTCCTACTTAATGTAAAGTTGTCTCACCTCTACTAATGATATCATTGCATTCTCTCAAATTAGTGAACTCGCAATAATGTATTTTAGAATAATTATGTTGCAAAGTTGATTGACCTATCATAGGTTAAACCATTCGGGCTGACCACTAAGAAATTTTAATAAATTTCTGTCGGTTCTCCCAACCTGAAGAGTGTGAGAACAACAACAAATGAAAATAAGAAATATTTGGTTCTGAATGACGTCAATATGAGCAGCTAAATGTTCACGTGGGCATATCATTTTTATGGCGTGAGAGGGAGATCGTAGACAGACTATGATTATATTCAATTTCATCTTTCTTCGCCTTCTTGAATTGGATATATCCGATCCTTAAAAAAAAAGTCTATGAAGCCCTAAGTTCATTTCCCCTCTAGTGGCTATTCGATTTGAAAATTTTATAAACTTTGGCCTGGGCTTCAAAAGAACCTAATGAACCAATTGAGTTGAAATTTGGTCACGTATTACGATCATGATATAGAATCATTCTTTACACTTTTCATTTCACTTTCGTAATTCTTAGTGTCCCTTTGAAGGGGATGAGGGTTGAAAGAGGTCCAAATTGGACCAAAACCTTACATGGTAATGAGGAAAATTAATTTTGTAATGGAGTATGCACTATGCAATCACTAATATACTTTCTTCCAAACGCCTTTCTTATACGTCTTCATTCACCCTTCTGTATACCTACTTGAAATTATGATGTCCGATCCGTATAAATAGGTCTATGTTTTCCCTCTGTTTAATTCCTTCTTTCGCTTCTTATGCTTTTCTTCTATTTCAATTTCTCGTCTTGTGCCTTTTTGAAAATTTTACAAATTTTGCATAAGGCTACAGGAGGACCTAATGTATCAAATGAGCTAACATTTAGTGTATGTATTGCAAGTATAATGTAGAATATTCCTTTATAATTTTCGTACCATATTAAAAATTTTTTGGCGTCCTTTGAGGGTATAAGAAGTACAAAAGGGGGCCAAATTACATCAAACTCCCTTACTTCCCTATTTCACTTCATACAGACGAAGCGTACAAAATTTCATGTCTCTGTCTTCATTAGCAGTTGAGCGAACCGTGTGAACTCAAATTTTATGCATCAAATGAGCTGAAATTTGGTGGATGTCTTTCGAGTGTACTGTAGAATATTTTTTTATACTTTTCATTTCATTTCCGCAATTTTTAGTCTTTCTTTGAGGGGGAAGGAGGGGTAGAAGAGAGCCAAATAAGACCCAAACCTTGCATGCACTATTTCAGGTCATACAGATGAAGCATTCGAAAGGACCTGCCCCATTAAGTAGATAAAATCGCCCTTTGACGCGAATTTGGTCAAAAGTGTTTCCAAATGTTACTTGGGACCTAAAAACATTTCACCTAAATTTTTGTCCCCTTCTCTCACCCCTTACAAAATTATCCCACTTTATATGCTAAAAATTCAATTCACGATATTTCCAGAAGGAGCGAGGGGGAATTTTTGAAATTTTCACAGAGTATACGTAGTACATGTATGTTGGTATGATAATTTTTTGAATTTCTTTCGAAATTTTTTCCTTATTTTTGCAGGAGTTGAAAATTTCAAAAAAAAAATCAAACAATTCTGGGGCGGTGTCATGGCTGAACTTTTTTTCATAACTTCGTCATATGCTTAGGTAAAACATATCATTTTTTCAAAGCCTCTTTAGGGGGTACAACATGCTGAAAAAAATGAAGTTGAATGAAAACATGTACTTTTCAACTACCGCCCGCAACGATAACACTTATAGCCAAGTCATTTTAGTTTCGGACCTAGAAAAAATTGCTGAAAAGCTGATTTTTACAATACATGCTAAGAAAGCCTTTTCAAGTAATACTAAGAGTTGCATCCCCTACCCCTCCGGCTAAATGTGTGAGGGGCAATAACCTTCGAAAAAAGTGAATTTTTGCTTATAGCTCTGATAGGAGCAGGAAGAGGGTTAAATTAAGTCAGTAAAAAAATTTTCTCCGTTCAGTTTCCTATAAGATTACGTCAAAAATGGATGGTGGAGGAGGGTAAAAAAAAATAACAAAATCAAAATCATTCTACACATTCACTACATAGCTGAAGGCTCGCCTTTTTTCTTATGTCCAAAAATGGGCCCATATTGGGGGGTTAATGCACAAAACTTGACATTTTACACACCTTAAGCAAATTACGTATGTTATAGCACAATGAAAAAATATTAAATATCAATAATTTTCTCTTCCATAAAGACATTATTACCATATATAAAAAACAATCTATATTTATAAAAGTAAGAAATTGTTTGTATGTTTGTATGTTTGTACGCTTATAACTGAAGAACCGTCGGAGGGATTTTTTTGAAATTTCGAATTCGAGTTTCTATCGCTGTGAAATAGGTTTTAAAATCGTTGTTTCGAGTTTGGTCCCCAAGTGGAGGGGAGGGGGCCCAAAATTTCATTTCCGGAACCCCGTCTCGAAATTTTTTTTAATTTTTTCGTCCAACTTATTCTACAGCGCGAGTACTTCATTTTTTGTAATAACTCTCCACGAGCCCCGAGGCACCCTTCACCCTTTAATCAGAGCCCAAAGTTCCGAAAAAAAACCCAAAATCGATGAAATTAAATTTTTTTCGAATTTATCCTAAATATCTCATGTAAGGCGATGTCCCGATGATTCGTGATCATTTTCAACTTCTTAGCCCCAAATGGGGGGGAAGGACCGAGCGAAAACCGAAATTTTCGTATTTTCGCTTCCGTTCGACCGTTTTTAATTTTTTTCAATTCTACGTCTTGGGACCCACAACACGAACGATATTTCGAAAATTCGAGAAAATCGATTGGTAAATGATCCCGCAATTGAAGACGAATGTGCGGAGAATTTCTATATTTTTGCGACATTGGTCGCGTTCGCGCAACGCGTTCGTTACTTCGGCTGTAGGGACCAGACAGAAACGAAACCTGTCTGACCTTGAGCGTGGCGAATTTCAACGCTTGAAAACGCTCCTCTTATAATACGTATAATGGGGCTGGAAAATATTGGAATGAAATTTTTTTGCATACATTTTTTTCATCGAGGGTTCCTCTTTAAGTAGGTACAAAAAAAAAATTCGCCCGTTCTACAAAATGTTAGCATCTCCTCCGCACCTACTGGTCCGATTTTGACGAAATTTTGCTTTCCCGTCCGAATCAACGTGTAGATAGTTTTTAACTATAATTCAAACCCCAACCACAAATGGGGGGGGAGGAGTATCAAAATTTTGAATAGGGCTCTCCTAAATTTCAAAGTTACATTTTTTTTTTTGATAAATGGATTTTAGAGTATGAATCGATTTTTTCATGCTCGTACCATTTTTCATTTTTGGAGCACCCTTACCCTTCAAAGTGACATTGTAAAATCAAAAATCGTTAAATTTTACTTTTTTTCAGAAATAAGATTGACATTATTTACGGTGTAGTTACCCAAGTATTCATGTAGATTTTTAATGCTTTTCGACCATATTTGAGGGGGGGGGGGTAAAGAAAAACCAAAATTTCTATATTTTTGCTTCCTTTCAATTTTTGAATTTTTTTTTTTTTTTTTAATCAAGGCGTTGAAAATAACAATAATAAGAATGTATAATAAAAATTCCCAAAAGAATGGGCCCGAAATAAGGCTGTAATAGCGAGTTACAAATTCGAAAATCTTTAACGTTCGTAAATGACAAGCGCGTTGTAAAACATTTTCGTTGCATTCGCGATTCGTCAGAAGGGGAGTTACACGAGGTAAACATGTTCGGCCTTAAATACTCACGTTCGTATGCTCTAACCCGTTGAAAACGGTATGAATTACCTGATGATTTTTTTTTTTCAGTGTGTTCCCCATACACTTTATATCCAATTATGAATTTTAATTAAAAAAGAAAATTAAAATAAAACGCACATTTGAACGGTTTTTCAAAAAATGAATTACATTTGTGTATGTCTATGTACTTTTACAGCAGGAAAAAAATGAACATTATTTTTCATAAGAAATTATGATGAGTTTTGGAGCCGAAATTGGAATCTCAGTGCACGTTTTTGCAAGCGTGTATTAGCACAACGGCTGATGACTTCAGAATTTTTTTATAACACGCCAGTTGTTGATTGTCATTATTACTACCCACAGATTTTTTTAAATTTAATTTAAATACTCTACTTATAAAGAAGTTTCATTACTTATGAACATGATGATTGATGATAAACAAATTTTTTCCACATCATCACATCATTTCTGTACATCCCGCATGGAAAAAAAGAAATAAATCAGCTGGGAAAGGCTTATAAATCTGTGCAGGGGCGGATGGGCACATAATCGCTTCACCGGGCTTGGAACATACCGGCGCCAATTTTTGGGGCATATTTTAAAAATACACGGGGGGGGGGTACTTTCGTGATTTTTCTATTCCAAACAAAAAATATACAAAAATTGTATTTTATATTTATTGAATATTATTTTGCAACATAAGAATATAAAAAACACATAAAAATACAAAATTTAATACCTATCGCATAGAAATACATATTGGGAGAAAACTTTGGATTAATTAAAAAATAAAAACAAAACAAAAAAATACTTTGGCTTTTATTACAAATTTTTTTTGAATAAATGGTTGAACGAATTATAATTAATTTTAACGAGTAAACAAAGAATAAAATATTTTAAAAAATAAGTTTTTTGGTCAAAAGTTTGGATTTTGCTGCGACTAAATCAATAATTTGGTCGCTGCTGATTTCTTCGAGAATGTCTTTCTCGATCGACATAAGCATAAAGCTAGAGAGTCGCTCTTGGGAGATCGTGCTGCGTAGTCGATTTTTAATAAATCGAAGCTTTGAAAAGCTTCGTTCGCAGGCAACTTGGGTCACTGATTGGGTCGCGAAATATTTATATGCTAAGCCTATCACTCCATAAGTTCCTGAAATCAGGCTATATTTTTCCAAAACATACCAACAGCATATTATGCAATTTTTGCAATAAGATTTGGAAGACCGAAAACCGCATGCTTCGGGTTTAAAATGTTCGGTGTTCGATTCGTCTTCCTTCGATTCGTTTGCCTGCGATTCGTCTTCCTTCGATTTGTCCTCTTCTTGATCAGTCAAGTCCAAATCTTCGTCTAAGAAATCGGCGTCATCGTCATTTAAATCGGTTTCGTAGCATAAATCCGTGAGACTTTTTTTTAAATTTTCCCAATTTTGGGCAAAATGGATTAATTCCCTTTTCAAATTTTGAGGAGTCGCTTCGCTGTCGAATTTGATGAGTAATTCACTCAATTTTTTAAAACCATCAAGAGGTAATGTTTCTTCACTTATTTCTTGGAAGTTCCTCGGATCCAAATAAGCGAAACTTCGGTACATTTCCTCATGAAAACGTTCGTTTACTTTTGCCACCGCAGTATCTAATATTGCGTTGTGAATCTCCACTTCATATTTTCGGTTTGCATCACGTACTAAATCTTTGTAAGTAACTTCATCCTTGGATGTTGAAGGCGATTCGTCGGATCTTTTTTTTCTTTTTTGAGTTCTTTTTACCGGAAATTCTGTCTCCACAGAAATGTCCCCATCGAAGTTTTTTTCCTCAAACTTTACATTCATACTTTCGGCAAATTTTTTCGTAATGTTCTGAACTTTCTTGTAATCTCGACTGAACGCAGAAATTTTCTCTTTAAAATGGCGAACAAAATCATTGCATTTCATGAAATCGAGTCCTGAACTTTGGAGGTACATCGACAACGGGGTCGAAATTTCAAAAATTCGAAGATAAATATGGGCGGTCGCGATTGTTTCGAATTTTAATAATTTTTGAAGGTAACCATTCGCTTTATCACGAGCAGTGGAAGCATTGTTCTGGTCGTTGGCAAATTGGAAGAGCGCTTCAACCAACGGAATATACAAAGCTTTTTCAGGGTTTCCAAATTCACCGAAAACTTTCCCTAATATTGTATGTTTACTGTTCCACCTGGTATCGTTTATTTTGGACAACGTTTTCCTGCAGTTTTCAGTAACTTTTCTCCAAATATCCATTCTTTGGTACGACTCTCGAAAAAATACCGCAATATCATTCATAAGTCCAAATAAAGATATAGCGGCTAAAGATACTTTTGTGATGTCAGAAATGAATAAATTTAGCACATGTGCATAACACCAAACATGTATCAACAATGTTTCGTTGTTTAACCAAGCAGTAAAACCATTGTAATGACCCTGCATGTTCGCAGCTCCATCTGTCGAATTACCTACACATTTTTTTACGTCAATTCCATTCGCAAGGATCACGTTTTTGAATAATTCGAGAATACTTTGACCAGTCGATGAAGTGCATTGAACGACATCCAAAAGTCTTTCATAAACAATTGTGTTTTTGACATATCGAACTACAATGGCGCACTGGTCCTTGACTGATATGTCCTGAGTGGTGTCCAGCTGTATCGAGTACATACCAGCTTCGTTGACTTCGGCACTAATCATCTTCTGCATAAGAGTTCTAATTGCTTCGATTATATAATTCAAAGTAGTTTTTGAAACGAAAGTTAGAAAATTAGTTCTTTTTTTGTTACCATCGTCGTGGGCTTTCTTACTTTCAGCAATAACATTGGTCAGATGTAAATTTAACGTAGAATCGTATTTTCTTAATAGTAAAAGTATTTCCAAAGCAACTCCATGTTCCAACTCCGGGTGATCAAGTAGGTATGCTGCTTCGTTTCTTTTACCTCTATAGCTTAGACCACATTTACCAATGAGTTTAATTACATCGATGATTCTTTTTAAAACATCGCGTCTAAATTGAATCTGTTCGTTCCTCAAATTTAAACTCTCATTATGTAGTAAATACCGAACGTTTGCGTGACTTCGATCTAAAAAGAACGCAGTGGCATTAATGGTATGCTCGCCACTATTTTCATGCCCGCTAATTCGAGCGTAGTGATGTCCACGCTTAAAATCAGTTAAACCACGTACAAAAAGGTTGGAACATTTATCATGGCTACCATAAGCCATGCATATAAAGCAGTAAAGAGCTTTATTTTTTTCGGAATAAGTCAACCACGCTCTTTTTTTGTTTTTATGGTAGAAAGTTTTATTCCAGTTATTGAATTCTCCATTTATAGGCTGTTGCGGATGATATTTCAAAAATAAGGAACGGTTTGCCGAATCGGGAATTTTGAAATAATCAAAATTCATTTCATCATTTGTTGGTAAAGGTAAATTAGCTTCAGTGAGATTAGTTTCACTTACGATATTTACGACGCATTGCTCGACGGAAGGCGACTGTACCGAATCCAAATGTTCAATATTATTGCTGTTAGAATCCGACGGCTCTTTTTCGTTTGAAGTACTTGTACTTGGACGTTCGTTAGAAATGTCCATTGCCACTGATTTGGTAGGAATAGAGATGTCCGTTGTAGATGTAGTTTCTTTGACTAATTTCTTCGCAAACATTGTGTCTAGTTTTTGGCATTTTTTCGCTGTTTTTTCGCGTTCTTCTTTCGCTTTCATTCTCTGCCTCTCAGCGCCGCCAACTTTTCTCTTTTTACTTGCTGATTCCATTGCGAAATGATAAATAGGTATAATAACGTAATAATTCCTAAAATATCGAAAATAAGTTCCGAATAACGCATCACGGTGTTTTTCTTTGTATTCAAATGTTAAACTGATCACTGATGATCAGAAAACAAAAATTTTAAACGAAAATAATTTGAGGTATTCGATACTTACGTATTACATGGACAGAACCATTCAATACAGGTGCTACCGTAACCGAATCGTTAATCGTCAGTCAACCAGTCAACCAGAAAATGCGGTTGATCTCTGAATAATAAATGATACGAACAGTAGCGGAGGTCGTGGAGGGGATATAAAGGAATGCTGAACGCTAAACTGGCGCCGGTCGAGCCGGTTTGGTAGTACTACGTCGTCAGCAGAACGTGGAATATTATTTTTTCGCGTTTCGCGACGAAACAGCGGTGGCGCATCGGGCGGCGGCGCACCGGGTTTTCGCCCGGTGAGCCTGTGTTGCCCATCCGCCCCTGAATCTGTGTTAAAATCAATTTATAAATTTAGGGGAGACTCGGGCATATAGAATAACCTTTTTTTAGTTGGTTCTAAAATACGCTGTAATTCCAAAAAACATCTGGAAACAGCTTTATTATGAAGCAAAAACATTTCTCTTTCAGAATGTGTGAAAATTCATGCAGCAAGAAAAAATTCTTTTGAAGATGCAACAAAAGTTTGAAATTTGATTCTCGATTTTTGGTAGTACACAATCAGTTTATGTGAAATTGAAAAAAAAAAAAAAAAAAACCGAAAAAATGTCAGGTTGCAAAATGTTACCACCTTAAACTCTACCAAATGTAAATATTGCCAACTTTTCAGAATAAATAGGCACAGCTATAATTTTGATGATTGTTTATGCCTGGCCGGTTCTCTTATTTTATGGAATTAATAATTGTTATTCAAAAGTGAAAAGAGGTGATACGAATCGAGCGAGCGAAGGGAGTGAGAAATAAAAAAATCAAACGATGGAGCGAGCGTAGCGAGGGACCAACGGGGGTCTGGGGGCAGAGCCCCAGCTGGCAGCGCGAAGCGCTGCTAGTCTATATATAAAAGTAAGAAATTGTTTGTTTCTTTGTATGTTTGTACGCTTATGAGCCTATTCACACGAAGCGTTTTGTCGCGCTTCTTAAAAATCGCGCGACTCAGTTTTTGTCGTGCAACTACGCGCGTGTGAAGCGCCACAACTCGCATTCGAAAAATCAGATTTTCATTTGCTATTTCCATTATGACAAAATTGAGAAAGAAAGTGGTGAAAATAAGGGGAAAAAAGATGAAAACGCGCGTTTCGTCAGGTTTCGTCTGAATACTCTGATAAGAAATAATGGTTGATCATGAAACGCGCGATTTTTTGCCGCGCGTTTTGCGGCGAGAGTGACTACTAGAAGCGTTTGTAGCGCGAGAATCGTTGTCGCGCTGCGGCGTGTGAATGCTTCCATTTATTCATATACTTCGTCGAAACGCGCTTCCAAGTGACGCGTTAGTCGCGCTTCTAAAAAACGCTTCGTGTGAATAGGCTCTATGACTGAAGAACCGTCGGAGGGATTTTTTTGAAATTTCGAATTCGAGTTTCTATCGCTGTGGAATAGCTTTTAAAATCATCGTTTCGAGTTTAGTCCCAAAGTGAGGGAGGGGGGCCAAAAATTTCATTTCCAGATTCCTGTCTCGAATTTTTTTTTCGTCCAACTTATTCTACTGCGCGAGTACTTCATTTTTTGTAATAACTCTCAACGAGCCCCGAGGCACCCTTCACCCTTAAATTTGGGCCCAAAGTTCGAAAATAAAACCGAAATCGGCGAAATTAAATTTTTTTTCAATTTATCCTAAACATCTCATGTAAGGCGATGTCCCGATGATTTGTGCTCATTTTCAACTTCTTAGCCCTAAATGGGGGGAAGGACCTAGCGAAAACTAAAATTTTCGTATCTTCGTTTCTATTCGACCATTTTCAATTTTTTTCAATTCTATGTCGTGGAATCCACAACACGAACGATACTTCAAAAATGCGGAAAAATCGATCGGTAAAGGATCCTCCAATTGAAGACGAATGTGCGGAGAATTCTTATATTTTTGCGAACGTTGGCCATGTTCGAGCCGCGCGTTCGTTGCTTCGGCAGTAGGAACAGACAAAAACGAAACCCGTCTGACCTTGAGCGTCGCGAATTTCAACGCTTGAAAATGCTACTCTTAAAATACGTATAATGGGGCTAATTTTTTTGTGTTCATTTTTTTCATCGAGGGTTCCTCTTTAAGTATATACAAAAAAAATCACTTGTTCTACAAAATTTTATTTGACGTTATCGAAAAATTTTCCATTGTTTCTAATGATTAGTATATTAATAATTTTTTTAATGCTACTTATATGATTTCACAACACAAATTTTAAATTCAAGAATAATTGCAATCGGACAGCATGAACCGAAGTAATGATGAAAATACCAAAAAAAAGCACTCGCACTTACGTGTGGGTAGATAATCTATAATATAGTAATTGATACGATTTTCACGAAATTTTGGATTTCCGTCCGAATTAAGGTGTAGATAGTTTCTAAGTATAATCCAAACTCCAAAATGGGAGGGAGGAACATGAAAATTTTGAATAGGGCTCTTCTAAATTTCAAAATTGCATTTTTTTTCAAATAAGTGTATTTTAGAGTATGTATCAATTTTTTTTACTTTCCTACCATTTTTCATTTTTGGGGCACTTTTACCCTTCAAATTTGATTCAAATGTGGCATTGTAAAATCAAAAATCGTTACATTTTACTTTTTTTCAAGAATAAGCAACATGTTCTTTGTACTGTAGTTACCCAAATATTCGTGTAAATTTTGAACGGTTTTCGACTACATTTGCGGGAAGGAGTAAAGAAAAACAAAATTTCTGAATTTTTCTTTCTTTCAATTTTTGATTTTTTTTTTTTTAAATTAATCCGTTGAAAATAACAACAATAAAAATGTATAAACATTTTAAAAAGAATGCACCCAAAATTAGGTTGTAATCGCGAGTTACAAATTCGAAAATGTTTAACGTTTAAGTGCGTTGTAAGACATATTTTTGGTAGGCTTGGGTTTCGGTAGGCGCGAGATACGGAAGGCAAACATGTTCGACTTTGAATACTCGTTTCGATATGCTATAAATGTTTAAACCCTATTTTCCTTTTATGATTTTTAATTTTAAGAAAATTGGAATAAAACGCACATTTTAACGGTTTTTATTTATTTATTTATTTTTTTCAGCCATTTGTGTAAATACACAATTGCAATGAGCTAAAATAGTACCAGGGAAATAAGCTCATTTTTGGACCAAACCTGGAAAAAAATGGTAGTGAGCTGAATTTCACATTATGTGTGCAGAATGGTGTCCTTAACAAGGTATAAAAAGTTGTCACCCCTAGGAGGTGAGCTAACCCCAGGAGTGGGCTAAAACCCCGCAAAAACCAGTTTTACAACTGTTTTTTGCTAATATCTTCGAAAAAAAGGGTTCTACGTCAAAATAAGTTATATCAAAAAATGTTATCCATTAAATTTCCTACAGAATGAGTGGAACAGTTTTCTTAAAAAGTCATCTAAGGGTGACAACTTTTTATACGTTGTTAAGGACACCATTCTGCACATATAACGTGAAATTCAGCTCATTACCATTTTTTTCCAGGTTTGGTCAAAAAATGAGCTTATTTCCCTGTACTAAAAATGGTATTTCTAAATTATGTGAATTAATTATGCGAAAACCCGGTGCCCATAGTAGGCAAAGGTCTCCCTCAACCTGTACCATTCCGCTATATCTTGCGCTACCCTATGGTATGTTTCATGGTCCAGCATATCTTTGAAAGCGTCCCTCCACCTACGCCTTTGTCTCCCTCGTTTCCTTCCCATCCTGAGATACCAACCCGTAACTTTTTTGGTCCATCTATTATCGTTAGTTCTGGAAACGTGATCGGCCCAATCCCATTTCAAATTTCTAGCTTCCTGCATGATGTGTTTGTTTTTTACCAGGGTCTTTTTTATATCCTTTATTCTTATTTTATCTTTAATTTTTATACGTAGCATGGCTCTTTCCATTGAGTTTTGGGTGGTATCGATTTTTTTCATTTCCCGGGAGGACATAGCCCAATTGTGCCCCATATAACATTGTAAGGACGATACAACTATTGAAAATTTCGCATTTTTGATTGATTTTGAATGAGCCTTTGAATATTTGTTTCAGTGACCAAAATTTATTCCGTCCCATTGTAATGCGACGATCAATTTCTTTTTCGACGATCAATTTCTTTTTGCATTTTCTCCTCATTTGCCATAATTTGACCTAAATTAATAGTTTCGTTGCAAACTCTAAGTGGTTCCCCTTCAATTTTAATCACTGGTAATTTTTCATCATTTGATAAGATTACAGTTTTATTTGTGTTTATTTTTAACCCTGCATCCTTCCCAAAATTATGTAGTTCGAGGATCATTTCTTTTAGTTGTTCTACGTTTTCAGCAATGAATACTATATTGTCTGCAAACCTTAGGTTATTTAGTCTTTCTCCATTTATCAACACTCATTTTTCCTCCTAATTTAAATTCTTAAATATCTGTTCTAAGGAACTGTTGAATAACTTTGGTGATAATGGGTCTCCCTGTTTGACACCTTTTTCGATTTTGAAATATTCCCCTGTTACATCTGTGATTATTATAGCCTCTAAGTTAATATACAATCTTTTTATCAGTTCGAAATAGGTGCTTGAGACCCGCTGGATTTGTAAGGCTTTTAACATATAATTCTTGTCTTAGAGAGTCGAATGCTTTGGTATGATCCACAAAGGCGAGGTGGAGTTCGATGTTGTATTCCTTACATTTTTCAATGAGTTGATTCAGGATGTGAAGGTGATCAATAGTAGACCATTTCCTTCTGAATTCCGCTTGCTCCCTCGGTTGTTGTTCCTCAAGAAATTTTTGATTCTATTGTACAGAAATGTTGAAAAAATTTTAGAAATGGTTGTAGAAAGGCTAATGGGGCGATAGTTCTCAACTTTGTGCTTTTCATCGTTTTTGAAGAGAAGTATTATATCTGAACGTTTCCATTCGTTTGGAATTTCACCTCTTTTAAGAATTTTATCAAAAACGTTGGTTATATGCTGAAGTAGTAAGGGGCCCCCATATTTCAAGTATTCATTAGCGATTTCGTCATATCCTGGAGTTTTATTTGCTTTTAAACAACTTAATATTTTTTGTATTTCGCTTGAGATTATTTCTGGTTCTGCTTGTAGTTTGCTGAATATTCCCTCAATTAGATTTTTATTTGGGTCTTTGTAGATTTCTGAGTAGAATTTAGTAGTTTCTTCGTTAATCTTTGTCCGATTGTATATTGTTTCCCTTTTTTCTTTTAAATATGTAGTTAAAGAGTGTCCTAATGACAGGTTTTTTCTGACAGTTTTGGTACTTTCAGTATTTTCTGTATTTCTCTGTCTTTTTGTTCGTTATAAATTCTTAAGTTGGCTCTTATTGATTTCGAGATTACATTCAAGTTTAACCTATCGGTTGCGCTTTTATTTCTTTTTCTTTTTAATCCTTCTCTTTCTTCTATTTGATTTTCAATTTTTAACGGTAATGTTTTTGTATTTTCAAACTTACTTTTTCTTCAGTTATGTTTTCTAAGGCTTCGTTTATACTTTCGTTGATTAACCTTATGTGTTCGGCAGGGTTCAGATTTTTTAGTTCTTCTACTGTTTTTAATATACTGTTTAGTATTGCTTGAAAATGAGCAGCGTTATTTTTTGCTGTGATTTTGATTTTCTTATTAGTTTTTGCTTCGTATACGTCGCCACCTTCCAAGTTTTATTTTACATTTTAAAAGTCTATGATCTGAGTGGTACTCAAATTTTGAGGCTACATCGAAGTCTTTAATTTCATTTATTTTGTTGGGTGTTAACCTGTAATCGATTTGTTTTTTGTGTTTACCATTTGGCGACAGCCAAGTCCATCTTCTTCCTAATCTTTTTTTGAAAAATGTGTTTAAAATTTTCATTTGATTTTCCTTACTAAATTTTACAAGTTTTTCACCTCGTTCATTTCTCTTTCCTTAATTATATACATCCATTCGTTTGCCTACTTGACTGTTGAAGTCTCCCACTATTAGTAAAAAAGTTTTCTTGTCCGTTATTGTCTCTAAAGTTTCAGTTAGTTCGTGATAAAACATATCAGATTCTGTTTCGCTGGATTGCGCTGTAGGGGCGTATATTTGTATTGGAACTATGGAGTTATTTGTCTTTGTTTGGAATTTAGCTAAGGCCAATCTATCTGATATTCCCCTAAACTCCAGTAAGTTTTTTTGCCAGATTTTTCCGATTAGAAAACCTACTCCATTTTGGCCTTGTTTGTTTCCGATATAGCATAACAAATTTCCCTTCTTGGTTTAATAGACTCCCCTTCCCTCCTCATTTCTAACATTCCCAAAATTTCAAGATTAGAATTTTCAAAGGCCTCTTCTAACTCGGAAAGGGATTCTTTACTTTTCAACGATCTAACATTTGAGCTGCCGACACACAGGAAATTATTTTTTGAGGTTTATTTTTATTTTTAGTATTTAAGGTTTCATGATTTTTTTGTGGCGGAGATATTTTTGAACGGTTTGAGATTTTTATTCGTAATCCCTTGGAAATGGTTGGTTGAAAGGTTAGGTCTTTTCTGCTCGCGCTGACAAGGCGTTACTGGGCAGGTGAGTTCGGCCTTACTTATATTTTATCTAAGATTGTTGTTTGCGATCTCGTTTTCCTAGATGATGATCTCATTGCCTGCTTCCTTGTTTGATACTAATTTTGGAATTTATGGAGTGTTTGCTTTTTTTTTTTTTTTTTTTTTTTTTTTTGGTTTTTTTGGGGTTTCTTGTTTTCTAATTTTTTCTTTCATATCCTTGTCTTCTTGTGAACTTTCCTTGTTTTCTTCCGCTGATTCGTTGTTTTCATTCAATTCTTCCTCCACTTCACTCATCGCTTTCACTTTTCTTATTAATTTCTCCTTCACTTATGAGTTTTAGTTGATCCAAATTTTGTATTCTTATTGCACTGCTTTCTTCCATTTCCCTAATGAAGATTTTTCCATCTCTGACCCAAACGAATTTTATCAATTCCTTGTCTCTTAGAGCTTTGGCTGCTTTCATAATCTTGCTTGCTTGTTTTGTTAATTAGTCCAAGATATAAATTGGATTTTTATGGTTAAAGCCTACGTCTTTTCGTGTGTATTTTAACGATTTTGACTTATGAATTAGTTCCCTTTTCAAATCCCGATTATTCAGTTTGGCTATTGTTAACGGAGTGGGGTAGTTTAAATTACCCATTCTATGTGACGTGTTTATGTCTTGGTCTGATAAATTTACCTGCATTTTTTGAGCTAAAAAGACAATTTTTTGCCTCAGGTTTTCTCCGTTTTCATATGGAATGCCACTTATCAGGGTATAATCCTTCCTGGTATATAATGCTAGATCTTCTATTTTAGATTTTAAATTATTATTTTCTTGCTTCAGTACCTTCATCTCAGATTTGAGTTTTTTGTTTTGATTTATAAGGCTAGAAACTTTTTTTGATATTAACGACATTTCTTTATTAGTTTTTTTAGCAAGTGTTTTTATTTCTTTAATTTCTCTTACCAATGGTTTTAACTCTTCTAATGATGTTAGAATGGCTTCTATTGAATTATTCTTTTCGTCTGCTATGATTTTGCTGCTTTTCGTTAGTATTATTTGAATCGAACACGTACTTGACTGTATCTGCAGCGTTATGGCTTATATCATGTAAAATGATAAAGCACACCACCGTACACTGGACTTGGCAAAACACAACCTCTTCCTTACACATCAGATAGCGAACTCAACGCTTTTTAAGGAGCTGAAAAAAAAAAAATTACAGTCGCTTTTGTAGTTTTACAACAGGAAAAAAATGAATATGATTATTCACATGAGCAATTGAGATGAGTTTTAGGGCCGAAAATTGGAATCTCGGTGCACGTTTTTGCAAAGCGTAATTGCGTGTATTAACGTAACAGTCAATCAAATTTTACAATTTTTTGACTGATGACTTCAGAATTTTTCCTCAACACTCCAGTTGTTGATTGTCATCGTAACTGCTCACAGCTCTTATGAACAGGATGATTGATGATGATCAAATCTTTCTCATATCATTCCTATACATTCTCATCAAAAACAGAAAAGGCTTATAAATCTGTGTTATGACCAACCTATAAATAACGGTTGTTATTCAAAAGTGAAAAGAGTTTATATGAACTGAGCGAATGAAGTGAGCGAGTAATATGGAAAGTGAAGGATGTGAGGGAGTGCAACGAGCGATAAGGGGTGAGTGGTGCGAGTCGCTAACGGGGGTCTGGGGGTGGAGCCACAAGCTTGTGCGCAATAAGGGTACTTGGTGAAAACCCAAATGATTTTATCTTATAGAAGGTTTGATATGTGATATGGAATAAAAAAAATTACGTTAAAGGCAAAAATCACTTTTTTGAATACTGAACGTACACTCGCACCTTCGTGAAACTTGTAGGAAGGGTGTGTGTGTTTGTGTTGAATGTATGTGTGCAAGTATTTGCGTCAAGTGTTGATGAGTTTGACGCCTTTCAACTGCACTAAAAATCAGTGTTGCCATCTACCAATGATTATCATTTTTTAGCTGATTGGAAATTTTTCGACTCCCTTTTTTTTTTTTAATTTATACTCAAGGACTCTAACTTTTTGAGATATTATATACTTGTTCAAATTTTCGAAACGCCTGCCTTTTCCTTTATGATGAAATATCTCAAAAACTACGTCACTCGAATATTTTTTTTTAGTTAAATGTTTAGCTTAAAAACCACAGCTATTACAGCTCACCTGATCAGAGAATGGAGGTCGAGGGAAGTTGGGGTCATTGAATCTTTTTTGTATCAACTTCTAACAATACGTGTGAAAAAATTCTTTGCACACATTCAACTCATTTTATAAAGAACTATTACCGAAATCATTTGCTTTACATGAGTATAGTCAAGTTATTATCAAAAATACCATTTTTGTTCAAACAAATTTAATCATCAACTATTTAGGGGAGGGGTAGGCGAGCCCCGAAGAGGCTAGAAGGCAATTCAAGTGAAAAGAGGATTCTTCGGGGGGTAGGATGCGAAGTGACCAGGGGCAAAGCCCCCCAGTATATATGTACAAGATGAAAAATTTAGGAGGATGCTTGTGTTTCGAAGCATCAAGCCGGAAAATTAACGAAATTCATGGGTCTGGGGTCACAATTCCTTATTTGTATCCGTACAATAGACTATAATTATGGTATACTGAAAAACTTACGCACTTAGAGACAATAACGTGCACACGACAAATAGGTAATAACGTTACAAAGTAAATGCATACGCACGAACTTTTTATAAAAATAAGTGAAATTAACTATTCGAGCTTACACTACATTAAAAAGCGCAAAATAATCACTTGCCGCATTACTTCAGCATAAAAGTGAACATAATTTGCAAATAAATAAAGCCAGAATAAAAAGTTGGTAATTACTGAATGGAAAATTTTTTAAAAAGCAGAAAACAAGTGAAATCAAGCAAAAGCAAGATGAAAAAAAAAGTGGGTTACTGCCTCGTATGATGATCGAAAAAGCATTGAAAATCATAACCCAAGATACCTAAATACGTACGCTCGATACTCCAGCCAACGCCAGCCTATCTTTTAATTAAAACATAAGGCCAACAGGTAATTCGGCTATACCGAGCGTACGTACGTATTAGTAATCGCCGTCACACGTCTAACTAGGCAATAATGCATTGGAGTTGGCCTTAAAATGAATTTTTAATGAAACAAACCTACTCTCAAATGTCGAAAACATGGATTTTCATATAAATGGGGTGAAAATAGAACAAGTTGACGAATCAAATATCTTTGGCAAATTATTGCATTTTAAAACAGACAGGATAGAGAATTAAACGATATAATACAAGATGCATGGAATCCTTCTGGAACCTAAAAGCAGTCTTAATGGGGAAATGAACATTAACACCAGAATAAAAATTTTGAAAAGTGGTGTAATTCCCGCATTGGCGTATGCAGCGGAGACGTGGGCACTTACCAAACAAAAAACATCATGGTTTCAAAAAATTGAAAGGAAAATGCTCAGGATGATTTTGAGAATTAAAATGATGGATGAAATAAGAAATGTTGAAATTCTACGTAGGGTAAAATCTGAAGGGTCATAATTTTTTATTAAAAAAACCAAAAGCAAAAACAAAAAAAAACTCAAGTTCAACTATGTAGGACATGTTTTGGGATTAAATTACAATTTCTAGCACAAAAAGAGTGCTTCATGGCGCCCCTACAACCTCATAAGGAAAAAAGGAAAACCCAGGAAAAGATAGAGGAATGAACTAATCCAAATGGCGAGGCTGGCATGAGAAATATCCGCTTATAATAGGTATAGCTGGGAAATGGTTGGGGAAACTTATGTCCAGAAGTAGCAGGGTAGCAGCGGCTGCACTGAAAAATTCATTAGAATATTTTATTATACTTTACACAGTTGTGTTGAAGTTATAATATGCTTGTCGTGTGACTATTGGCCTCAAGGGAATAAATAAAAATAAATTAATTTCTTAACTTCTCGGATTTAGGTCGAGGAGCCGAACTCGTCACAAAAAAATAAAATTTTGAGAGTTCTTTGGAAATGCATCTTACCAGAGAATGGTGGCTACCACCACCGGTGATGAAAGAAATCAGCAGCGCATCTTAATCACTTTTATTTTATAAAAATATAGTTATAAGTTTTAAAATATTAATAGCGACTAATAATTATAATATAAAATGCAAAGCGTTATGGCAACGAAACAGACGCGAAGCTAAAAAAAGAACTATAACTGACTCGAGAGACGAAAAAATGTAACTGCTAAATACTTCCAAAAAATTTTAGTGTATTTTTCTCTAGTCGCTTCTAAGCCACCCTTCCAAAACAAACTTCCCCCCCCCCCCATCATCCTTCTTTAGACTGGGTTTGGTTGTTTCAATTTTTTTTTTTTTGTAAAGTTCCCCCTGGATTGGATTGGTGTGCAGAGTGCGCATCATTGTTGCAACCAGTTTCCAGTCTAAGTCACCCCTTGGCAGATCTTGGTAAAAGGCGACAAAAGTAAATAAAGCATTTTTTTTCCACAAAGTCTTTTTTTGAACTCGTACGTTTATCCCCAGACTATCTCGCCGACTTTACAATAGCAATCCCATTAGGTCAGCGCGACGTTCTATCGTCGGAAATGTTTTAAATTTTGTAAGCCGAAAAAAATGTAAAAAAAATCCTTCCAAATAGAAAAACTTATTACCATGACACCAATCCATTAGCAGTTTGCTGATGCGATTACCCTAATTTCTAATTCCATCCTGTCCATTCAAGAAGTCACATATCGGTGTCCTTTGATTTTTATTTCAAAATGATTTTGAAAAATTTCGTTTCCCCGAGTAAGCGATAGATTGCAATACATCATACACATAATGTACAGATACATTTTCAAGTAAGTCCTCATGCAATACTGTATTCACAACAGCAATAAATAAACTAGAACTTATTTCTGTTCCAAATGGTAATCTCTGATATTGATAACTCTGTTCTTCACATTGAAAAGCTAAATACTTACCAATATCGTCACTGATAAGTATCTGCAAAAAGCCCTGTAAAAAGTCGAATATAGAAACCTGCCCAATTCTTTCTCTCATTTTTCGAATTATTATGAATTTATGTAATTTCTTTGGTTTTTTTTTAATTAAAGTTTAGAAATTAATGTAGCCCAATTTGTAGCTTATCGGCCCAAATACATTGCGCCCCACCGAAATTTTCTCGTGACTTGCCTGCCTGGTTGCGGCCTTAAGGAACTCTTCAGTTTTATGAAAAAAAGTTTATGGATGACTATCCACATGAAGACTGCTGCAAATTCTTGGAGCTGACAGTAATCTTGTTACGAGGAACGCTTGCAGAAGGAAATATAATACGACAAACAGGTGCTTATCATTAATTTAGGTAGATGGCTAAAGCTATATACTCAATTAAAATTTTTTCATTTGGAACTGAATTTAAAATCACAAAAGCTGAAGAAAAAGTACCGTGTGGTGCAATATGGGGGTTTCCATTGTTGTAAATTATGTTAAGCCGTGTTTTATGGCGAATCAAGCAGATGAAGCTCCTTGCAACAATATTTCTTTGCTTAAAAATGTACACAAATACGCAGTGAAGGACCAAACCATTTCTAAAGGTTGTGGTGAAAAGATAATTTCGCATCTATAGTATTTAACTCATGAACCTGTACTCTTTTCTACATTGATAAAAAAGTTCCTGTTGATGATAGACAATGCATGGCTGTAAAACTTGATCAATTCCCAGAAGATAGTGAAGAAGAAATGAATGAAAGTGACAAAAGTGCTGCATTTAGTTCTGAGAAAGTGATATTAAATTGGAGAAACGTAAATAGTTTCTTAGGGAAACAGATACTAAGTGACTTACTGTCGCTTAAGTGATTAAAATTTTTTTAAATTTATTCAAGTGATCAAAAATTGATGACACTTTTTCAAAAATCGGTGAAGTACCCCCTTTCCATATAATAAATTTATTTTAATCACACAGTCCATTCGTTCTAATTTCGATGTGGAAAAATTACACCAAATATCTACGAGTCACGCGTGCTTTTCATATCCTTGTTGGGGGAGGGAACGACCTATATTGTGAAAAGACAATACTGTTTCTTTTAGCGTTTGCTCGCGGTGAGGATTGGAGCTCGACAATACTACGTAGTCGAGGTATGAAGTACAGATCAGTACGATGTCAAATAATGAAACTTTACTTTATAATCAGCCCTGGGAGGAAAAGTCATAAGAGCATAAAAAAAAAGAAAAGCGAAGACAAATTTTTAGCGCCAATGCTTAAAGTCACGGCTCCTGAACAACACTCGGGCCCCGGGAAACCCTCCACCCTCCCATTGTTCAGGTCTGTTTATAATAGATGTAATATTTAGTAACTGTTACTAAAAAAGAATTAGATTCCTCCTTAGAAGCTAGTAAGCTTTGGAATGATCCTCCAGAATTCGCATCTACCAAATACGGGCCTAGCAAAACCGAGGCACCGAGGTACCCTAGCTAGCTCTGGCATTATTCCTTATGTCTCCATATTAGAACTATTCTTTCTTCAATTCTCCAGAAACTCCAGACTACAGTATGTGTCAGAGCAACTGTGGTTACAGAAGCGGACCTTACAACCTTGGAATATTCCACCTCCAATTACGTAATTTTATCTCATTAGTCCCAAACCACACTCTATTACTGGATTGCCTATCCTTTCTGAAACCAGTCCTTCTTCAACCACTTTCCATAGCTTGGCCATAGGTATATGTGGCAGCTCATCGACATAAAAGTTGAATAAAAAGCCTTTAAGAGTTTGTGAGTCTTGCTACATCTGATTTCATATGTGCTGCATCTGGGGCCTTAAAATCAGGCAGTTGAGAAATGAGAGGATATAATCCTATTAATAAAAGTGGTATGGTTGCATGAGTTGGCGCTCCAAAAGGGAACCCTTATTGAGACCATTCCACTTACATAACTGCACAGTTAGTTCTTTTATTATCAGCTGAGACTCTTATGGACCCTTAATGCATAGGTAATGGTGAGTTATGGGGTACAACGGGCTATGAATGGCTAAAGTGCACGGTGCTTGTTGTGCACAATGAGACCTGTACCTGAACCTGAAGCTTCGTGTTAGCAAACCGGTCGAAAGGAGGTCTTCTGTGTGACTTTTCGATAGGACAAGGGAGGTCAAAAAAAAAAGGAGGTCATTTTGCAAGACCTCCCTTTTACTTGACGCGTTTTTCGAGATCTACGAAGAAAAATAGCATAGGAAAACTTGTCCCTACTTCATTTAGAGGTACGACCTTCCTAGTCCTCTAACCATCGGTCACGTACATTTCTCCGAATGTATAATTCAGGTGTAAACCGTCTGTCATTTTAAATGGCAAGGGAGGTCTAAGTGTTTATGCCAACTAAGGGAGGTCATTTTAGCAACGTTGCCATACCGTACAAATTATGTTGTGGTAAAGGGAAGTCTTTATATTTTCATGATATTACCAAAATCGTTTCGAAGACCAACTAAGAACTTTAAGAATGTATATGGCGAAGAGAGGTCTTATTCGAAATGCCCGCGCATACTATATACTGATGACAAGAAAGTTTACGACGAAGAGAGGTCTTCTAGGAAATGCCCGCGCATGCTACTACACTGATGATATGTAGTGATGGAGAGAAATTCAACTCCAACACTTTGGACCACATACAAGGCGCTGACTCTATTGTTTATTTTGAGTGGCAACTGTGACAAGTGCATGCAAAGCAATGTAGTTTTAATTTAATTTTAAATAATAAGAGGAAACGAGTTGTTTTAATTTTCTTGTCTAGGTAATTTCTAATTATATAGCTTACCACCTATTTGACTTTATGATTTTCTCCTATATTGCTTTCTGATTTGTCAGTTTTTCAAAAAGATTCCATTATTCTGTGTATAAAAAAGTACAGAGATTTTGACAACAACTAAAATCACTGTGATATTTTCGCAACTTTACAAGTGATTAGTCTAGAGGAGATAACATTTCTGATCATTATAGTAGAGCAACACCTTATTTAAGAAAATATTAGCGTGCCGATTGAAAACTAGAAGATACTAAAGTATCTTGAAAGCAGACTTTACCTAATTGTATTATTTTAAAGAAAGTTATTTGAATAATTAATTTTCATGTATAAATAAATAAATTTTATATAATTCACTCTACCAACTCCACTTATCATGAATTTTATAGAGTATCATACAAAACATGACCTCACGTAATTTATTTTTTATAGTATAAAACTTGAAATTATGTGAGGTTAGGTCATTTTGTATTGAAACACAGATGGTTTCTTCAAAAAAAAAAAGTTACTTCATGTTAAATTATAATTCTAACGGTTGACATGATTTCGAGGATGACCAACTCGCATTCCTACTGCAACAACACCACATCTCAAAAAACTGTCAAAAATAATTTGTGTTGCAAAAATCTGCCTTTACCATTGGAAAAAACGTGAAAAATTAGTAAGGATCAATGAAAAAAAAAATGAATTTGAATTCGTATTTCGTTATTTACAAAGCAAATGAAAAGCAATTTCTTGAGTTTCGGTTATTTGGCGTGTTTTGAGATGTGGTGTTGTTGCAGTAGGGGTGCGAACTGTTCTTCTTATCCGCCTTCTCCAATTTGGAGGTTGACCATACTCATTTTTAAAATTCATATTTTAAATTGTTAATAAAATTGAACATCATACTTTTTCGATGAATCGTTTGTGAACGACTCGTTTATGCTGAAAATTATAAACAAAATATCAACATCTTCAAGTGAATCGTTCACAAACGACTCATGTTTTTCAACAATTATCAACATTCGAGGTAACGTGTGAGCCAGGTTATATATGTATAAAAACAGGTTACATCATTTCCCACTGGCTACCAAAATATAATCCACGTTTTTCATTGGTTATTAAAATCTAATAGTATGAACTATAACTCAGCTGTTAATGACGTCAAAAAGAAACATCAATGCACGTGCTCAATTTTACACAAAAACCAATGGTTTCAAACACATTCCATTATCTATTTACCAAATATGTGGATGGAGGGT
This sequence comes from Phenacoccus solenopsis, assembly GCA_009761765.1. Classification (NCBI taxonomy): domain Eukaryota; kingdom Metazoa; phylum Arthropoda; class Insecta; order Hemiptera; family Pseudococcidae; genus Phenacoccus; species Phenacoccus solenopsis. The sequence goes on from CM019753.1 coordinate 54,057,381, forward strand.
CGGCAGCGGGGGAGAGGAATCAAAAAATTTGAAACGTCTCCTTTTTGACGTCAGAAGATGGCGGAAACAATTCGGATCTTTCAACTCGAGCCTAAATGGTGTAACCTGTTATTTATACTTGTATGTATAACTTGGCGCGCGAGAACCATAAAACCTTGACACACGCCTCCTCACACCAACTCACGTTCGATCACGTCTAAAAACTAATCAGCTCGAGAACTCAACTACCCCAACCCTTCCTCCGAATTTGGTTTCAATTCGATCACTTCTACTCAAGTTGTCACGCGAGAAAGCGAAGAAAAATAAATAAATAAATAAACAAACAAACTGAGAAACTGAGTGAACGCAATAGCTGATTTACTTTAAAAGTAAAGTCCGCTAAAAAGGAAAATTTCAATCAATTTTGTTTAGTAAGGGAAACAAATATATTTTTAAAAAATTCGTTACTTTTGCTTTTTTTTATTGCGAATTTGAAATACACCCTCATTGTAACTCTCTTGTTGCACCCCCAATGATCATTATCCAGCTTTTAAAAGATGAAATTTTCAATTATAATAGTTCGTTCATTTTGGCAACATCGCAGAAATGACCTCCCTTGAAAAGATACTCAGACCTCCGTTGAACGGGTGTATGGGAATTTACACACCTTAAGAAGACCTCCCTTGGTTTTATGAGAAATCTGATGAGTGTATAACAACGAGTGTATTGAGTGGACCTCCCTTCTTCAAGACTTTAAACACATTTCGTTTTCGACTTTCGGGCATTCTTAATCGTTCACGTGAAGCGCCTTGCGAAGAGAAACATGTACGTGCAACGAAAATTTCTTCAAGTGCTATAACGACGCATCAGTGACAGGTTTATGGCAACATACACGGGGACCTCCCTTATGAAAGGCGAAGACCGAGACCTCCCTTCGACTGTTTTGCGCACATGGGTGTAATGATGGAAAACATGAATTTTTGGAAGAAAATGCGAAAGTGACTGTGTATATATTGTGTCGAATGTCACGTCGCAATACAGGCCGCCCTCTCCAACAAGGATTCGAAAAGACAAGGCAATCGCCGTACCATCGGAGCCTCCAATGAGAGGAGCTGTTCAGTACTAACCAATCGGGAATGTATTTAGGTGTTATCAGCATTAGTGTCAAGGCGCGAATTTCAAAATTTGTATTTTTGAAGAAAAACTATAATTTAAAAAAAAATGAATTTGGGAGAAACATGCATGAGAAATTGTATTTTAAATATAAATAAACATCGTAAAAATTACAAACAAAACAAATTGGATAAATTTTAAAGAAAATGCATATTACTAAGAAAAAAACAATACAACTAGAAAAGAGATCGAAGAAATACCGAAATTGAACTTAATCAAGTATTTGAAAACAATTGAAACAATGCAATTATTATAAGAAATAAGAATAAGAGGAAATAAAATATAAAAATGAAAGGTAAATTTTAAAATAATGGTAGGTAAATATCTATTATAAATTGCAATCACAAATAAACATAGTCAAAGTTATCGGAAATATTACAAACTTCCTTTCCAAAGTTTTTCAAACTATCGACAAAATTTTGTTTTTGAGCATTTGTTGGAATTGAAAAAGGAATTTCATTCCTTTTTTTCGATTTTTTCGTACAATAAAGCCGTTTTTGAGGTAAAATATTTTTATTTGCTGGTTCGTTTGTTAGATCGCATAAAATGTTACGCTGCCCATTCATTGCTGAGTAAATTATTTTATCTATCTTTTTATGGAGAAGTTGCATTTTTTCCAGTTCGTTTTTCTGCGTTGTGGTTGACGATTGAATTTTCCAAAAGAATTAATTCATCTTCCTTCATTGGTGGTGTATCATCATTGACTTCCAAGGAATCGATCGGAAGTATACTTCTACAGACCCCATGGATATGCTTACAAATATTTGCATTGATTGTATAATCGCAGCATTCGCATTGATATACATGAATGCATACATTGCATATGATGCATGAAAAATTACAATTTTCCTCTTCGCATTTATCTTCTATTTTCTCGACTTCATAGATAATATCTTTCACTGAAGATGGAACTTCCCACTGTTTTTCAGAAATTTGCCTGATACTGTTCAAATCAATTTCTTTCGACTTGAAATGACTTTTTTTAATGGAATCTGCTCTTGCCGTTCGCTTAAATTTGCATATTTTAATCAATCGTGCAAACATTTTATCCCTAGTGAATTTCAATAAAGCATTTATGCATCGATCCAGGCGTTCATTTTTTTTCCCCTTCAGATAGTAATATTTTAAGCACTTATGTAGATTTTCCAAGTACATATTAGTATTAATACCGCATCCTGTTCTGTAGCTGTATGCCCAAGTTTCATAACGATTGGCATAATAAGAAGCAAAGTAATCACCAAATTCTTTTGTATCATCATCTTCCTGAAACTCTTCAAGGATTCCATCCAATAACAATTGAAATTCATTTTTATTTTGCTCGTATTGAAGCACTTTTAAAGCTTTATAAATCATAACTTTTTTCATTTGGCTCCCTTTTACTTTCTGATGGATTTGCTTCCTCCAATTTTGATCGATGTGCCAACTACATATTAATCGATACTCAACTGGAGACATTACAGCAATCCACGCGTTGAAATATGAAGCATCATCATCTGTCATGAAGACTTTGACATTAATAATACCTACTTTGTCTTTAATCGCGTTAAAAAATGATTTCCACGTTTCGGTATCTTTTTTGTTAAAGATGCAATAGGCAACTGGATATCCAGCGTTAAATTCATCGACCACAACCAAGGATGTTAGATGAAATTCATAGGCATTAGTACCATGAGTGCTATTAATACAGATTTTTTGGTGACCAAAACGCTGAAGCATTGTTTGTTGAAACGAGGTACTTATTACAAGAATAAAATCATCATTCGCCATGTCTTGGCTTTTGTAATATAAAATTGGGTTATTATCCTCTTCCGATCGCATTTTTTGTACCCATAATGCGAGACTGATGGAATCGGATGGATGTTCTCGCCCATCAATACCAAAATCTCTTTTTATATTTCTTAAATCATTTCTTGAAATTAGGATTTTAGGGTCATGCAGATTTTGTATATTATCTCGAATATCATCCAAAATTCTTTCCATTTCCACCCCTTCTTTCAGTTTACCTATCATAGAAAGAGAAACATCTGTATTAATATATGGAATATTGAAATAAATGATAAGATAATCATTATCTATTTATGTACCCAAATATTATAAACAACTTATAACTAAGTACAATAAATATCAGTATCCATTTATTATTGCAGCATATGTCTAATGTATTGAATGCATCAAGTAATCTATTCTATAAATAAATAAAATAACCCATGAAAGGCGTTTAGCGCCATAAACTTTGGATTAAATTCAAACTTTAAAATAATGCTCATAGTTACAGCCTACAATATCTGCAAGGTACGTAATTTGATGGATGAAATCCTTTAATAAAATGAAAAGTCACGTGCAATCATAGCGCGATCATTATCATTTAAACGACAACGTCCAATATTTATAGAATGTCCCGCATGAATTGGCCAAAAAACAACATGAACTTTATCATCTCCAGTTTTATTGATATATTTGGTTACAATCTAGTGAAAGAAAAAAAAAAAACTGTTTCATCTTTTATTCACAAATTTGGATTAAAATTTAAAAGAATGCAAACTACAATTTCATACCATTAATGATGGGCAAACAGATTCCATCTTATTAGAGCCTTGGCTTTTTAATCTTCTTTTGCCACTGGATTCAGATTTGAAATAGCCACTTCTATGACATCGTAAATAGTACATTTTTACATCATTTTTCAAAGTGGACTAATTTTTACGAATATATTCGCAAATGTTCTCTGCTTCTATAGTGCGTTTCCAATCGAGAAACTCTAATAAAATAATGAGAACCAACCATTAATGTATTGACAAATGCTATCTTAGAAGTACCTAATTAATGCTTTTCAACTTACCGTCCATACTTCGAAAACATTTTTCTTCTTCTTTTAGTTCTAAGCCGTGTTGTGAAGTCAGATGATCACGTAAAAACTGGTACCGGCTGAACAAAATTGCGCATAAGGGACATTTAATTTCATGTTTACTATTGCAGCGATTTTCTTTCACATGACGTTTTAAATTTTTTTAAATAACTAAACGTTATACCACATTTCTCGCACTTCTCCATATTTCCACATTATTATTATAAAAATACAAACCGGAAAGCAGAATATTTTTTGTGACAGTGCAACACACATAGTCACACACTTCATGCGCGATAAGTGATAACAAGGTAGCTAACGAGAGCTGACGTTACGCCGTTTGTGATTGGTGGCTCCGATGGTACGGCGATTGCCTTGTTCGAAAAGCATGGGTGACTCGTAGATATTTGATGTAATTTTTCTACGTTGAAATTAGAACAAATGATAGTGTGATTAAAATAAATTCATTATATGGAAAGGGGCACTTCTAGTAATAGTGGTGGGGAAAAGGAGGGTAGTTTCGATTTTTCAGGGAAAATTATCTGTGTTTTACTGTAATATTAAGGGCTCCGCCCCTGCCCACTTCGCAGCCCAACCCCAGTTTTAGTTTGTGCTTTTACATTTCTCATCAGTTCTTAAAGTTGAAAAAATCTATACATCAAATCGTGTAGCATTTTTTGGATCAAGGCAATAAAGTTTCAGGACCATTGTTCTTACACATCTTGTATGTTTGGTTTTATTGCTTAACCACAAATTTATTCTAAGGTTAGGTAATGAAATATAATATAAGAGACATGTGGCATTGAAATAGGTTCAAGGTTGGAGAAAGGATCATGCCAATAAAATTTTATGACCCTTATCATTGTGAAATTTTACAACCTTTGTGGTGAAGGTTTCCTGCCTTTGGTTTAGTGTTCTCCAAATTAGAAGTATTGAAAAGGGACTTGGGAGAACATGAAGTTATACTGCAAGAGTCCTAAAAACAACCGCAAAGATTATAAAATTTTATTACCTCAGTCCTTTGTAGGGGTCCTTTGTGTCGTGTAAGTACTATGGCCCGACATAGATCGTGGGTTTTTTTTTATTGTTTAGGCAAAGCCATAATAAATGAATCGAGACCCAGAATGTATACAGAGTAACAACAACTTTGGCATTTCACTTTTGGTAAATTTTAATTTTAATATTATATTGCGCTGCCAGCCCCTCGCTCCCATCGTTTGGTTTTTTTCTTTCACAGTCGCTTCGCTTGCTCGATTCGTATCAACTCTTTTCATTTTTGAATAACAACTATTAATCCCATAAAATAAGAGAAGTGGCCAGGCATAAAGAATCATCAAATTATAGCTGTGCTATTTATTCTGAAAAGTTGGCAATATTTACATTTGGTAGGGGTTAAAGGTGGTAACATTTTGCAATCAGACATTTTTTCGTTTTTTTTTTTTTTTTTTTTCAATTTGACATAAACTGATTGTGTACAACCAAAAATCGAGAATCTCGAAATTTCAAACTTTTGTTGCATCTTCAAAAGAATTTTCTCTTGCTACATTAAGATAAATTCCTCTATTTTCCATTCCTTCATAAAAATTTATGAATTATGGAAAAAGTAAAATCCGGGCGTGAAGAACCACAATGCTAAATAAGTTGGTAATGGTTAAAAAGTCCAAAAGAGTAAATACATTCATAATTGGAATGAAGTGTGTGGGGAACACTAAAAAAAAAATCATCGCGTAATTTATACCACGTGAGTATTTAAGGCCGAACATTTTACCTCGTGTAACTCGCACCTGACGGATCACGAATGCAACGAAAATGTTTTACAACGCGCTTGTCATTTACGAACGTTGAAGATTTTCGAATTTGTGACTCGCTATTACAGCCTTATTTTGGGTCTATTCTTTTGGGAATTTTTATACATTCTTATTATTGTTATTTTCAACGCGTTGATTAAAAAAAAAAATTCAAAAATTGAAAGGAAGCAAAAATAAAAAAATTCTGGTTTTTCTTTACCCCTTATCCCAAATATGGTCGAAAAGCATTAAAAATCTACGCGAATACTTGGGTAACTACAGCGTAAAGAATGTGCAGCTTATTTTTGAAAAAAAAAAAAAAAAAATTTAAAGATTTTTGATTTTACAATGCCACTATTGAGTCAAATTTGAGGGGTTAGGCTGCTCCGAAAATGAAAAACATATAGCAATAGGTTCATGCTCGAAAATCCATTTATTAAAAAAAATATATAATTTTGAAATTTAGAAGAGTTATATTCAAAATTTTGACCGTCCTCCCCCCCTCCCCATTTTGGAGTTGGGGTTTGGATTATACTTAAAAACTATGTACGCATTGATTCGGCATGAAACCAAAATCTCCCCCCCCCCCATTTGGGGCTAAGAAGTTGAAAATGAGCACAAATCATTTGGACACTGCCTTACATGACATGTTTAAGATAAATTAGAAAAAAATTCAATTTCGTCGATTTTCGTTTTTTTTCGGAGTTTTAGGCCCCGTTTAAATGGTGAAGGGTGCCTCGGGGCTCGTCGGAAGCTATTTAAAAAAAAATAAAGTACTCGCGCTGTAAAATAAGTTGGACGGAAAAAAAATTCGAGACGGGGTTCCGGAAATGAAATTTTGGGCCCCTTCATTTCTGTTGTTGGCAACACTGCCACGAGGCAACTAGCATTTCTCGCCCTCCTATTGACTAGATTTTTATCAATACCTCGCCTGTATATTATGTGAAATACACGTCGTTTTCTACTACATATAATGTACTATAGTGGATTTCACCATAATTAAATAATCTCTACAATTTACCAAATGCATTTACAAAATAATATTATAACTCATCAAGACAAAATGTACATTTGTTGAAGTTGCGTTCTAACCTTTATTCTAATGGATAATATCAAAAATTGTACAATTGTATGAGTCCATCTATAACTTGCACGAAATACCACAAAATTTACCTGTAACCCTTGAAGGTCACACTTGGTGAAATTCACTAACATCAAATTTCAGTTATCGTTATGTTTCTAAAAAGTGATGGAGCATGGCTTAACGCAGGGGCGCTTCATACTTTGAACAATTGGAAACTAGTTTCGAATAATAACTTCTTCAATGAAATTTATTTTCAGGTTATACAGTTTTTAAAAATTTTCAATTCCTTGAGAAAAAAAAAAAAAAAAACAGGTAGATTGCTTAGCAAGAATTTCGTTTAGTGTCTTTTTCATAATAAATATTTGTCTAGTAAAGAGTTTACGAATTTTCAGTTTCACTCTTTTTTGGAACAACAAAACATCCAAATCTTATAATGGAGGAATCACTTAACAAACTTTTTTTTTAGACCAAACCCACGACTTTTCCGACGATGACAAAGGATCAGAGGAACAAAATTTTCTTCTAAATGATAACGACCAACATGACGATATAGATGCGCCAGAACTTTTAACAAGAAGTAAATTGAATGCTACGACATACATGGGAAAGTGTTGACACATATGGATAGGAAAAGCTTATTCACGCCCTGGTCGCAGTGGTGCCTTGTACAAAAAGATATACGTCCCAAAATCACGTGGTCCATGTACTGAACTTCTTACACCATTTGAGATATGAAATCAATTAATCACGGATGAAATTTTGGAGTTACAGGTATACAAATCAAGAAATTGAAAGACGATATCAAGATCGTGAAAAAAAAGAAAGACGAACGCAATCGTATCAAAAAACATGCACAAAAAACGAAATTATGGCAGTATTTGGCCTGTTATATATTGTAAGAATCAAAAAGACTCAAAAATTAATAAAGAAGAACTTTGGGCATCGGATTATGGCATTACAATATTTAGAGCTACAATGAGTCTGCCAAGATTTAAATTTTTATTAGATGTTTGTGCGCTTCGACGATAAAACAACAAGAGACCAGCGTTTATTCCCTGACAATATGGCAGCCTTTCCAGAAGTATGGCAAAAATTCATATGTTACTGCACGGATAATGTCTCCCCCTCACACCAACTGACTATAGATGAACAACTGGCAGCATTTAGAGGCAAATCACGATTTTGTGTTTATATGAAATCAAAGCCTGCAAAATATGGGCTCAAAATTTTTGTGATGAATGACACCAAGATGTCATGACTCAGAAATGGACTTGGAAACCAGGAAACCAATAATCATCAAAGCGTACAACCAAAGTAAATATGGTACAGACACGTTTGAGCAAGTGTGTAGCACCTACACAACAGCTCGTGGAACCCAAAGATGGGTAATGCGCATGATGTACGCCATCTTGGTTCATGCAGGTGTCAACAGTATGGTGTTGTATACTCTAAATGCCAAGCAAAATAACGATAAGTTGAAGAATACAGCATCAACCAGTATATCAACCAGGGTGAAAGAATTAGTTCCCTTTCTGCCACGTTAGAAGTTTTTACAAAGATTGTGTATGGACCTTCTTCGTCCTTTACTTCTCGAAAGAGTTCAAAATCTGAAGGTCCACTCAATATTGCGAGAAGACATCAAGAATATTCTTAAGGGGCGGGGGGGGGTGTAGAAACTGCCACTGACGACGAAGATGACCCTACAAGTTCCCCAAGAAGTGACTTTGGTACGGCATGCAGAATTTGTCAAAAAAAAAAAATATATATATATATAAAAGAAACTGAAAGAAGGTTGGTAATTGTGACCTCTGTGGTCAGCCAATATGTGGAGAGCATAGATTGATGTGGTGTGTAGAAAAAATTGAAGAAATCATTGGGTTCAGGGAGGTGTCCAATTCGCTGAAGGGGGAATTATTAGAGAACTAAGTAAAAAGTTATAATTACGAATGAAGCTATGCTATTAAGCATCTCAACATATCGTATTTGGAAATAAAAAATTTATTTAATATGCGAGTTTTATTGAATAAATCGGTGCAACAAAATGCACAATTCTCGTGAGAATCATTTGAATTATTTGAATATGCTTTTGTTGAACAAGAAATGTATACAATGTGTTTTCAACTCAAAAATGAAATTGAATTGAATTGATATTATTTTTCATCGAAGGTGGGTAATTAGGAGAATACTTATGCAACTAGGTTTACAAAATACATTTTCAAAGGTTGTATGATAGTTGGACATCTTTGCGCAGCATATTAAAAACAGTTATTAATGATAATATGTCACTTCATTGAAAATCGCCAAGTGTGACCTCCAGTAAAAATTTCATGTATGACTTGTAAGGGGTAATCATAATTTTTGCCATAATTTTTCATGAATTGTATTGTTTTTTAGCGTTTGGAAAATTCGCCCACCCAATTTATATCATCGATCACATGAAGGTTAGAATGCAACTTCAACCAATGTGCACATTCGTCTCGTGAATGTATTTAGTAGAGATTATTTAATTATGGCGAAATCCATTATAGTAGAAAATGATGTTTATTTTAAGTGCATTCTGGTGCTTTGATAATGGTGGCGATGTTTTGATAAAAACTGAGCCAATAGGAGGGCGAGATTGTGTTAATCGTTATTACAGTGTGTAGAATGGCTAAATGCGTAAAACGAAGTCTGTGATAAAGCAATCGCCGTACCCTCGGAGCCACCAATAGTGGGCGCTGTTCCGTATCAACCAGTCTAGAAGGTATTTAATTATTAGCACTAAAATGTATCAAGGTTTGAATTTTAAAATTATTTTCAAGGAAAAACTATAATTTTCAAAAAAAAAATAAAAAATGAATTTGGGAGAAAAGGTATGAGAATTGTGTTTCAAATATGAATAAACATGTAAAAATTACAAATAAAACAAATTGGGTAAATTTAAGAAACTAGCTTGAATAATAAAATGTATCTCTCTATGTCTCATGATTGCAAAAAACACAAACAAAAAATAAATTATTCGAATGAGGAATGATGAAAGCAATATAATTCTGGAAAAGGAGGCAAAGAAATGTGATAATTAAACTTTATTAAGTATTTAAAAATAACACAATTTGAGAAGAAATGAATTTTTCAATATAGACTCATTTCTACGAATATATTCGCAGATGCTCTCCGCCCCTATCCCTGAAAATGCAAGTTCAATTTCACTTAGGCAATTTTAACCCACCTCTGTGTAAAACAGATTGCATAACCTGTAATACTGAAAGCTTTTACAAAGTTCATTGATTTTGTAAAAAAAAATATATATATTTTTTCGAATAATTATTTTTTTAATACCATAATTAGACGAAGTGTGTTTACAAGAAAGTCCCATATCTTCTAGTTTATTTATTCTAAAGTAGGTAAGTACTAACTCAATTATTTTGTTGATTTAAGTAATGTGAAATTGAAGCATTTGCAGCACCTTGATCCAAAATTGCGTAACAGAGCTTAAAGGGCTACGTGTTTGTTTTTCTGGCAACTGAATACGTTTGACACAATTGATCGAACGTATCTGTCCCCGAATTTGTATTATTATAAAAAAGTATTGCTTCAGGTTTTTTGGTTTCACGTTGAATTTTTGTATTGCGATGTAAAGCCTTGTTGGTTGAAAGTAAGAGGACATTTTTGCATTTTTAGGAAGCATAAGAAATCTGTTTTAGTAATATTAAACCAAAAAACTGAGGTTCCTTCATATTTTTTTCCAAAACCTTTTTAGGAATTTCCCCCTTGTTACCACGTTAACTCCATACCATCGCAAGACCATGGGTTTCTAACATTTTATCAAACAAGGGTATGGAAGTGAAAAAACTATCAGTCGTTACTGTATGGTACGAGTTATAAATTGAGGTCAATTTTGCTGCCTTTCCTTCCCATCTCGAGGTAGAGAGCTGAAATTAACCACATCGTTTGTGCTTGGTTTGCAGAGGTCGAATGCAGTCTTTCTTTTTTGGCCTGAAATTTTGTTTGTTGAGATTTTTTTCAGAGGTACAGCACTGCATTCACCATATAAAAAGTTCGCACATCAATCATCGTGAAAATCTTCATTCCATATTTGGAGGGCTTCCCCTTCATATAAACTTTGAAACCACAGTTGCCGCGGAAGCCTGCCATCTGCTCGTTGATTTTCAAAGAATTAATTCTGATTACAAGAATTAACGATGGAAACGCTTAATTTCCGACAGCCCGTGCCAGATGAAATTCATATGGCGCTTAGGTAGGTACCTGAAGTACTTCAATATAAGCAACCATTTGCGCAAGTCCGCAATCAACATACGAGGTGGGGTTGCCTAATTCACTAATTTGCTATAATTATTAATAAATAAAGACTGTGTTCCTTGGTATGATGCGGTCAAGTTTAATTGAGGTGCATTGTCGAGGCCTATAAGTTGACCTCAAAACCTTCACGAGTTTGTTGGGACTGCCTCATTTCTCCCAGCATCCCTCTCATCAACTCAGACGTACGCCTCTGCTAAAAACCTAGTTGCTGTAATGAGACATTAATACCCTTCGTTCAATTATGTTGTTGAAAAGAATGATTATATAAACATTTTCTAAACTTCCTACGTAGGTAAGCTACGTGCACAACAGCCAATATGGCTACAATTAATTGTTTCATGTGTTTTATGCTACATAATTATTTTTGTTGAAGAGGAGACCCGCTGGCCTCTCCTTCCTAACAATGGGCTAGGTCTAATATGCGGACTCTTTTGAGCCTACTTACATTATCTAGGTTATCTTATATAAGTTCTGAACAAAGTAATTAGTATGGTTACACATTTTTTCTATGTAACGTTTACTATAAGTAAGCATTTGATCATTGATGCTGATGTCGTATATTCTTATATTAGCGTATTTGACATAAACCATGGTGCATTAACAATTTCCCTGCACTTTGTTTTAGAGTCGTTGTATTATCAGTTTATTTTATTCCCTGGGGGTGTTGTTATTTCCACATTTTTAGGTGAAGAGTTGCTCGAATATGTAGTGAACATGAACGAGATTGCTCATACCTCTTATATCTTAATTTCTCCAGCCTCAAATCGAATCGTTCAAATAAGAAGCGATGCCCGAATGATGTTAGTACTTACCTACTTTAGAATAAATAAACTAGTGTCTCATAAGACTTTGAGTGTTCATTTTAATGTTACTTTACTACACTACTTAGGCAATCTTGTTTTTTCAGTTACATTTCATTTAAAATTTAAAATGTTTCAAATGACCTTATGAGCTACCTACATAATCTTGTTTTTATTTCTTTTATTTTACATAATTTAAAATAATTAAACATATGATGAAGTATAACAAAAAGGAAAGTGGTACATATTGTTTTTACAGTCCTTTTGTGTTGATTGTGAAAGAAATTGATTTCAAGACTAATAGGTGAAGGAATTCGGAATCGCCTCAAGACTGTAGTGGATAATAACAACTCCCTTTATCTCTAGGTGAATTTGATCGTGAACCTCAGGTCTGGTGTTTAGTTGGAATTCCAGTCGCCTCTAGTAATCCATCGGTGTCCTAATATTTTTGAGTTCGTGTTTAATTTCAGAAGTAGCGGTGGAAGAATGAATACCTTTTATCACAACTCTATTATTATGATACCTCGAATCTCTGTATCCTATATATATAAAGCTACAAGAAAGAAAATAACAAAAATAGGGCTAAAAATATGTTGTTCCAATTGCCCAGTCTCTCCTAATGAACAGATTTCGATAATTTTTTTTTTTAAATCGCAAAAATTGTGCAGATATGTCATCAAGCAAAAAAAATTGAAAATTTTAATCAGAGAGTTGAAAAAACCAATTTTTCCTTTTTTTTATTACATAAAAATTAATGCGTTCATTGTGCGTTGCCGTATTCCACTCCACTTGCTTGGTTGTGGGCGTGCAGTCTGCCGTGCCGCGTTAGTTCGTCCGTTACACGGCACATATCATCATTTATGTTATGTTGTTCGAAGGAGGCACATCAAATAAGCAATCCGAGCGAAGCGAGAGATGCTGCGGGGTTGGGCCGTGAAGCGGCCAAGGGGCAACCCTAGTAAAGGTATATCCTAACAGTTTGTTATCTTTTAATAGCCCTATCAATTCACGATAATTCTCGGTTTTATCAGTGTTAATCCTAATAGCATTAGGTACCTTAATTGGCGGTGAGCAGGGATCTGTCGTCTCCAAGGGTGCTTGTTTATCTTCATCAGCTGACTCATTAGCTTAAGTACTCGTAACTGTTTTTTTTTTTTTAAGGTTTGTTCCAATTTTTGCCACTTTTTTCACGTGGTAATGGTGTTTCTCCTCTTTAGCACCTCCTACCAATCTGGAGGTCTGTCATCTATTCCAACTTATCTATAATCGCTTGTAAAAATATGCTCGTAATGAACATAAGACGTACAAACGTGACCGAATCGTATCGAGTACTGATAACAACTCTCGCTAGGCTGGTCTCGTCAAAAGCTCAAGCAGAAGCGCGTGTTAAATTTCCAGCTGAATTACTTTTTATACAATTTTCTCGATTGAAAACTGGTGTATTGTGAATCATATTTTCTCATATCTTATTACTTTCTAAATTATATGTTACTAGGGGGCTTCGCCCCCTGGCCGCTTCGTGGCCGAGCCCCTGAGCAATCCTCGCTTCGCTCGAATTGCCTTTTCGCCCCTTCGTGGTTTTCCTCCCCTTCCTCTAAACAGTTGATGATTGAGTTTTTCCGAACGAAAAAGGTACATATGCGATAAAAACTCCACTGCTATGAAAAAATGATTTTGGTGATAGTTCTTTATAAACTACGTTGGCTGTATACAAAGACTTTTTTCACACTTGTTAAAAGTTTATACACAAAAGGTTTATAGACTTCACTTTCCCCCAGCTCCCTTCCGAGATCAGGTATGTTGCAATAGGCAATAGCTATCGTTTTCAAGTTGAACACTCAGCTAAAAAAGATGTTCGAGTAATGTAGTTTTCGAGATATTTCATTGTAAAAAAAAACACGTGTTTCGAAACTTTCAACCATAATATAATATCTCAAAAAGTTTAAGTCCTAGAGTATAAATATAAAAAAACCAAGTCGAAAAAATTTGCAATCAGCTGCTACCAGCCACAATCCAACCTAATTTAGTAGCAACAAGATTCAATTTATATCCTGGAATTGCAATACTTTCATTTTCCAAAATTTTGAAAAATAAGTCAACACCCAGCAACATTTCAATTGGCTTTGTGCTGGCGAATGCCTCATCAGATATAGGAAGGCCTTGACTTCGTACCCAATTTTCGATATTTGAATGGATTTTGAGTGGGGGAAGAGGTAAGGTAATTTTCTCTTCAACATTGGCGACGACTAAGGAACTATAAGATGAAATTCGAGGTTGAATTTGATACTCGGTGATTGCAGATGACGTAGTTTGCGAGCAGCCTATGCCTGTGATAAGCAATGATATAGGCTTTGTTTTCAAACCCAATTTTGCAACACACGATTTGGTGGCAAAGTGATCGGTTCTACAATTATCAAGCATGACACGAATGATATGCTTATGACCATTTGCGCTGTGGACAATCACTGAAGCAGTAGGCAATACTTTATGATCACGACATGTAGAAATATTTGCAACTTCAGGCTCTTTACTCGAAGTTTCAGTAGTAAGGCTTTGAGTAGTTCTTGGAGAACTTGTTGGGACCTTTGGTTGATCCTTCGATTCAAAATTCTCCCAACGATTCAAATAGTGCCTACCGTGTGAGGAAGGGTAGGTAGGCGTATTCGATGGCGAACTGGACAATGAGCTGGAAGGGATTATTAATGGTGACGAAAAGGTAGTAATAAAGGAAGCTCGGCGTTTGTTGGTATTTGCACACGTCTTTATGGCAACCTTTACCTTTTCAGCAGTTCTGGGCTTCGCCTTGCCTATCGATTCAAGAACGGGGATTCGCACTTCTAAGAAATCTCGAAGTTCCTCGAAGGTATGATTCAAATCTTTCGATTCAAATAATTCCCTTGATTTGGAATCTAATTTTGATTTTATTATGCGCACAATGATTGCGTTGGACAAGGTGTCTAATCGGGTGTCTAATCGATAATTTATATTTTCAAGCGCCTTTATTGCCGATATAGACTTATCCAACATAGTTTGAAGCACTTCCGCAGACTCTGTATTGATCTTTGTTAGATTGAAAATTGAGGCAATTAAACGGTCAACAGTCAGTCTAGGATTATCGAATCGCTTTTTCAATAAATTTAACGCTTTCGCATAATTCTCGGCAGTAAGGGGAAAATCTTTTATCATATCGAATGCACTTCCGTTTACAGCGCTAAGGAGGTATTTGAATTTTACAAGAGGCAATAAGTCTTGCCTATTATCTACGATAGCAGAAAACATTTGATAAAATGCTGATCATTCCTCGGACTTGCCATTAAACTGAGGAATATCAACTTTGGGCAGTCAAGCTTCTAAAGTTGGTTGCGATAAAATAGCAGTCGGATGTTCTACATATTGTGCGGGTGGTTCACTATGAATAAAGGATTCTAAAGTGAAACGACATTCCGAAACAAGACTGCATATTTCGGCAACTTCACTTAATCGCTCCTCATACTCGTCATCATCATCGACAAATGATGCGAGATTTGCGATACTTTCCTCGAATTAAGCGCCAAATTCGTAGAGTGCCGACAGTTTTGAGTTTAAAATAATGTTATTTACCTTAGATAAATCTGTTTTACCAATAAACTCTTTTACCCTCTCGATATTGTTTTTAGCTTTTAGCGGTCTTGGAAAGGAATTTCCATTCCTTTACTTCCCGTTCATTGGCTTCTAAAGCAGTAGCATCGGCGAGACAATTCAGACTGGTGCGAGTTTTCTTACATGGTGCCATCTTGAGTGTTGCGATGAGAACAATTCTGGTATTGAGAAGAGCGATGCGATATATAACAGCAACGACGACAATACGAAGAACGACAAATAATTTGAATTACGATACAATATTGAAATGAATGATAACGACAATTACAAATGAGCGATAACTACGATAACGATATGAACGATACGAACGACAACGAAAATTATAAAAATTATATTACATTTTAATTTACAGTTTTTTCTCATTGTCCACTAGCCAAAATATCCAGCCTCCCGAGGGATCATGTTAAATAACTCAAACCCACTTAAACGTTTCAAGGTTTATTCGGTCCTAAGAAACATTTTGCTTACGAACTAAAACGAACTTATAAAATCAACTAGAAACTAATAAGGGTGGGAGCATGCGACAACCAAAGAAAAGAAGAGAAAGCGATTTGGAATGCCGATTGGAACGAGGGTGGCGAGAACAATGCTATTGGAATGTGACGTCGTATAAGGGAGAATATACGAAGGTGATCGAAGGCTATGGAAACGCAACAGTATGTTTATGTGTTCGTTTAATTAAAAATAATATTAATTATCGATGCTTGATTGTCGTTTCAAATTAAAACATTGGTCCCTTGGGCCAGATAAAGTACACCCGCATTTATCTAAAAATCATTCATCATTATAGTGCGTGTCACATATGATTTTTGAATCGTTAATCGTAAAATCAATCATATGTTTTCGTCGTGCATTTGTGTAAATATTCCCATCAATCGTCAATTTACAATCTTTAATTAAATCTAATTTTCAATCAACCATCTTCAATCAAATCCAGTCGATATAATCTATGTCAGACATCAATCTTGCATCATGACTGAGGTGGAACGTTTAATCAAAAAACAAAAATGCGAATCAAGCAAATCGATGCTTTAAAACCAACTGAATCTTTAACTACAATTCAAGCAGAGCAAAACTACGATTATCTATCCAGCCTCTACAATAAGCTCAAAGGAATTTAAGCTGAAATTGAATCAAATTATCAGAAATATCTTTGTCTAAATTTTCTAGTAAACGAGAAGACTGGCCAGCTTTTAAAGATTTATTTACCTCACTTATTCAAAAGTACCGATGTACCCAATGCTCAAAAATTCTTTTATCTTGTCGGAATAGATGTATTTGGGAGAGCATATAGTGGGAATAAAAATGGCGTATAGGCTTTAATAAATTAGGCGAGATAGAGAGCATATACTTTTAAGACTGAATTAAGCGCGTTATGTGCATTGCACGTAATTGTGTCGATCCCTATGCCCGCTCTATGCGCTGCCCGTTGCTTCTAGCCTAATACCCTCACATCCCCTTTGTGCGCTGTATGATTCGTTGTGACCTATCAACCCTACGCCCGCTACGTGAAACGCCCATCGCGTGCGACTTAACAACACTGCGTCGGCTACATGCACTGCCCATTCCATACAACCTGATGTGTACGACGCATCCACTGCCAGTGATCGTACTACCTATTGCTGTTCATGCGCCACGTGCACTGCCCGATGCGTTGCGACCTATCAACCCTACGTCCGCTACGAAACTGCCCATCGCGTGTGACCTAACAACCCTACGCTGCCCATGTGCACTGCCCAAGGCGTGAAGTAAGGAAACAGAAAACGAGAAGAGTTGAGGAGCACAACTTTTATTCGAACATATCACAACAAGTTAAACTGAGCAAGTGAACTGAACAAGTGAATAATAATCTGCGCTACACGTTGTATTTATAGTTCATTCATACGCCATGCCTACCTGCAGGGTGGCACGGTAACAAACGCGAAAGTTAGTAGAAATGATTCGCATCTTTTGAGATAATGCGCATTTCTATTCCTTTGTTCCTTTAGGCGCGTGCATGCGCCTACAATCTTAAAAGCCTCACTTGAAGATGAAGCAATAAATTTTCATTTTCCAAAATATACAAGGTACAAGTACTACTTGCATTGAAGCGTGGAAATAATTAAAGGATTGTTATTCAAATCTAAAGCTTATTATACAAAAACACTTCGGTACCTTGTTTGAATATACTCCTTCCACAAACGAAATAGAATTATATTCTTTATTAGATAATACAAATGGAGCTGTCAGTGGTTTAAAGGCACTAAGCCATCCTGAAGTGGAAACGGCTGCCTTTACTACCTATTTGATCATGATAAAATTACCAAGGTATATTAGACGAGAATGGGAGCTGGAAACATGTCTTTCCAACATATAACAAACTTCAGAAATTTCTCAGAAAGCACCTACAAGCGATGATGGTATCTTGCCCTTATACAAATTCTTCTGATTTTAAATCATTTTCACGTTCTCAACTAACAATTCAGCGAGGTGTCATGCCCCAAATACACACAATTATATTAAAATCAGCTGCACAAAATGGTAAAATCTTTATCATTATGTCATAACTGTCTCGTACCTATTCATACATTATACGAATATAAATCAACAAAGCTGTGCAAAACATTTCAATGCAAACATCATTCGACGCTACATCGAACAATATTTCATACTAAGTCTCGATATGTGCATACCACTATCTTAGAATCCAATACTGAAAAGGGTGAACAAGTGTCAGCGCAACCTTAATCTACGCAATGTAAAGCTACGCAACTACAGCAGTGATTCACTGCAAATACTTCCTACTCAGTAAAAACTATTTTGCCAACAGTAGAAGTTAAGGTTCTTTCCAATAATGGTACCTTTACTAAAGCTCGTATTTTAATCGATCTTGCTTCTGATGAGAGTCATGTTATGGAAAGCTTTGTCAAAAAAATCAGCACAACATGTAAATCATATAACGTAGAAGTACAAGCGCTTGATGAAAAGGCAGTTCAACAACCTTCCTTCTCAACTACATTGAATCTTACATCTAAAAACGGCGCTTTCAAGGCAAATGTTTCGGCCTTAATCATGCCACAAATTGCAAAATCTATACCAGCACTTGATAGCAAATTAATTTTAGACTTCCAATTACAAAACGTAGCCTTGTGATCGATTTGAAACATCTAAAGAAATTGATGTACTCTTGGGCCTGGAATTTCTCGATGAAATATTACTAGGATAGAGAATATCACTAAATGAGAACCTTGCTTTAAGAAACACTAAATTTGGTTGGGTTTTATTCAAAAGACCTAGATACTAAGTGTCGTTTTTGCATTTGACTCACACTACAGTTAACAAGCTTATATTAGAAAAACAAATAGAACGTTTTTGGAAAATCTAAGAAGTACTGTTAAAACATTGTCTTACTCCTGAACGTGAAGAGTGCGAGCAATAAATTATTCTCTCAAACTACTATACTTCAAGATGATCATTTCATCGTAAAGCTACCATTCAAAAAAAATATCAACTAATTAACCCTCTGATGGCATACATAAAAGTAATTTAAATTAGAAAGTAAGAATTGTGCCGAGTCACTCAAGAAATTGAAATATAATATGTTATCGTGCTTGCTGAAATGCAGAATTTCATTACAAAAAAAAATTGCATAATATCAAAATTGAAGGGGCAGCATATATAGGATAAAATAGAACACTTTTTGAAAATTTATAGCTCCTTCAATATTGAAGATGGGCAATTTGTTCTTCTATGTTTTTTTTTCTTGCAAATCGTTCGAACTGCAACATAGCATGGTTTTATTTTCAAATTTGCGATCTGAAAAATCCAATGAATAATTTACATAAAAATTCAGAAGTAAATCTGCCCCTTCACAAATTGATATATGCAGCTGACACAGATGCCCAAATTGAAGAAATTGTGACAACGTTCAACTATAAAGGGTGCACAGAGATGAGTAGCCAGTTACGCCGGAGCGCAGCGAGGTTGTATTACCAATGGATGAAATTCACCTATGTGTGCCAATTAAGGGTTAAGTAACAACAAAGCCACAGCATTAAAATGCTTTTTAAGTAATCAAAAAGAGCTCTAGAATACAATAAACCAAAATACTGAAAGTACCTGCAATTCATGCTTGATTACGAAAAGTTAAATTACATGGAAGTAGCCAACTTATCAAACGATGGTTATTACCTACTGTCAACATCCGTGCTGTATTTAAGAAAGATAGCGATGAAATATGCGTAGTATTTGATAGTTTATGTACTTTTGAATCGGGTATGGCTCCAAACGATATATTAAAAACTAGACTATCAGTACAACGTGAAATTTACAAAATACTTTCGCAAGCATAAAAATAGTCTAATTGTCGATATTGATAAGATGTATCTTCAAATTATGAATTATCTAAAAGATCGTAAATATCAAACTAGAAGATACTAGAGTATCTTAAAAACGAACTTTACTAATTATACTATTTTAAAGAATGTTATTAGAATAATTTATTTTTTTACCAGTGTTGAGAGAAACTTCCCCTAGCTAGTGCTAGTGAGAACTTACTTTATCTAGGCTTATCTCGTAACGCATATGTAGTTAGTATAGCTTAATCGTTGCGATCGAAGCCATGTATACGTACATAAATGTAAACTGTTTTTCAATGCATTATCGATCAAAGTTCGCGTTATTTAATTCAATTTAATACAGTCCGCTTATATATAAACAATTTGGTCCTCTGGGCTGGATATAATGTGTGATAGTCGTCCGGCTAATATGTCTAAATAAGTGAATCGCGTACGCTTCGATGAAAGAAAAAACTTAGTTCGCGATTCGTGATCCCATACTTCACGTTAATTTCGCCGCGAGTTCGCGCCGCATATTCCCATTTTAATTTATTACTAATTTGCCTTAGAACCGAAGATCGTACCCACCCGCTTGCCCCAAGCTGGTCGTACAGAATCTGCTTCCAATTCCTAATTTGGAAAAACCCACAAGGAGTACCCCTAGTACAAATCTGGTCATAACGTGCTCGCCGAGCCACCCGTTAAAAGCCAGAGCTTATCTACCTAGTCGTATACCCAACTCCCTACCTACTACCTATTTGGTTTCGATTCTCTCACAAAAATGAATTCAAAGATAAAATACGATGGCACCGTTATCTTTAT
Source organism: Phenacoccus solenopsis (assembly GCA_009761765.1). Classification (NCBI taxonomy): domain Eukaryota; kingdom Metazoa; phylum Arthropoda; class Insecta; order Hemiptera; family Pseudococcidae; genus Phenacoccus; species Phenacoccus solenopsis. The sequence continues at coordinate 54,078,125 of CM019753.1, forward strand.
CATCCAAGTTTTCGTGAGTAAATATTTATTCGCATTTAAACCAGTTGTTTACATTTGCATTACAATCTCGCACAATTGTCACTTATAAAATTTCATTCCTAATTTCGCCAAAATGCAAGCTATGCAAAAGAAATTACGCGTTGAGAAGCTGAATTTAGCCCGTTTGCGTGATTTAAAGTCGGAGTTGGTAAAAAATACGATGGACATAAAAAATTTGAGTAAGTTGGAAGCCTGCATTGCTGATTACCGCCTTCGTAAAGCTACTTATGAATCAAACGTAGAACAATTTATCCTCTCCCTAGATGATTCCAGTAAGTCCTACGATGCTCTTGTGGAGGGATAGATGAAGGACGTCAACAAGGTTGCTGATGTCTTATTCACTTATGAAGGCAAAATAAAAGTCTTCCACAAAAAGTTGTCAACAGCTGAAGCTCGTGACTCGCTAGTTCCTAATGATTTAAACCAATCATTTCGCATCGGTAATACCTACCAGCCGAAGCTAGAGAAAATTCAAATCCCAGTGTTCGTTGGTGAGATTTTAAACTTTAACAACTTTAAAGGCTTGTTTGAGAATTTAGTTCATAACAACCCGAACATCTCTAATGTTCTAAAACTATATTACCTCAAGCAAGCCCTAACTGGTGCTGCGCGCGAAATCATTTGAGATTTCGAGCTAAGGGATTCTTCATATCCTGAAGCATGGTGTTATGTGGTGAATCGATATGACAACAAACGCGCTGTAATTCGAGCATTATTTCGAAATCTCTTGAACTTGGAATCAATCAAACACGAGAGCGAAATAAGATCCATTTTGAATCAAACTGATGTAATCGTACGAAGCTTAAAAGCAAACGGTGATGAAATTAACGATACATTCTTCAGATTTATTGCCTATCTCGTTGGTTCCCCTTTAGACCCTCAAACCTGTAAAGATTGGGAAAATTCAATCACTACCTGTTCGTCGTTTCCCAAGTACCGAGATCTTCAAAAGTTTCTTCAAATACGTTCATTTACCGTTGAAGATGAATGAGAAAACTGAAAAGCCCAAATTACCAACAAAGAAGAGCTTTGCTGTAACCAGTAATTCCTGTATTGCGTGTAATAAAGGTAACCATCTATTAATTCGATGCGCTGGGTTTGCCTCGAAAACCCCTAAACAACGCCTCGACTTCATTTTACATAATCGTACGCAGGTCCAATAATGACAAAATGCGTTGGTCACCTTAGTAAAATTGCATTCAAGTCCTATATCGCTATATTTGTGTGCTTTGCAACCAAGGCATCGCACTTGGAGGTAGTATCTCAGTTGACGACTGATCACTTTTTATCAGCTTTATCGCGATTTATTGCTCGACGCGGTAAACCAGCTTCAATTTCATTTGAGAATGGTACACATTTTGTAGGAGCTGGGAATTATTTAGACCTTACTGATACTAAAATCTTAAATACCTCAGCAAATGAAGGCATTACTTGGAAATTCAATGCGTCTTGCGCTCCTCACCGAGGAGGCATTTGGGAAAGTGCAGTAAAGGCTATGGAATACGATTTAGTTAGATGCACCCATGGTTTAATCTTAACCTTCGAGGAGTTAACTACAGTCATCTGTCGAATCGAGTTGATCATGAATAGCCGTCCCTTCATCGCAGTTGGGGATTCATACCTAACTCCAGGCCATTTTTTAATCGGCGATCAAATGTTATCGGAACCAAACCCTACCGTTTCAAATGAAAAATTAGCTCGTCGATACGAAACATACCTTGGAATTATAGACTCCTTTTGGAAAACATGGCGTAAGGACTACCTTGCTCAGTTGCAGACCTTGGAATTATAGACTCCTTTTGGAAAACATGGCGTAAGGACTACCTTGCTCAGTTGCAGACTCGTAACAAGTGGAAAACCAGTAAACCAAACATCACCCCACATACTGCCATTTTATTAAAAGACGATCTGGTCAAGCCTAATCAATGGAAATACGGCGTGATTTCCGCTGTCTACCCTGACTGAGAAAACATCATTCGAACAGTCGATGTGAGAACAGAATCTACCATTAAGAGAAGAGCGATTAATTCCATCATCCCATTGGTAGAATCTGATGAACCACCCCGTTCATCCTGGGGGAGTATGTTGAGAGAAACTTCCGCTAGCAAGTGCTAGTGAGAACTTACTTTATCTAGGCTTATCTCGTAACGCATATGTAGTTAATATAGTTTGATCGTTGCGATTGAAACCATGTATACGTACATAAATATAAACTGTTTTTGAATACATTATCGATCAAAGTTCGCGTTATTTAATTCAATTTAATACAGTCCGCTTATATACCAACAACCAGAATAAAAATTTTTTATAAAATTCAAAAGTATTACCAACTCCACTTACCCTAAATTTTATCAGATATCATACAAAACATGACCTCATGTAATTTATCTTCTTATAACCAAAAACTGGGAATCATGTGAGGTCAGGTCATTTTACGTTCAAAAAGCTCTAAAAAACAATAATATTTCAGACAGTTTCTTCAAAAAAACCTAACCTCACGTCAGATTAAACTTCTTCACGTTTGATATGCTTTCGAAGATGGCCAACTCTTCTTCTATCAACCATTCCTTCCTGATATCATGCGGAAACCAAAAAACCTCAAATCATGCCTTCTCACGCCACATCACGCCTGATCACCCACAAAAACTAATTAGCACTAAAGCATTACTATCCTTACCCTTCCACCAACTTTGAACTCAATCCATCAAGTATTATTCCAGTTATCATGGAAGAATGGAAAAACCTCAACGAATGCCTCCTCTGCAAAACTCACGTCCGATCACCTCATAAAACTAATAATCTCTCAAACTGTTCTACTCCCAACTTCTTTTATTTTTTAATCATTCTGTTCAATTTTTCCCGACTTATCATGAGAACACAAAAAAGCTCAACTCACCCCTTCTCACGCCAACTCATGTCCCATCATGCTCAAATATATCACTAACCTTACCCTTCTTCCATCTTTCAATTCAATTTATCAACTTTCATCTTAGCTATTGCGCGAGAACCAAAAAAAAAAACCTCAACTCACGCATACTCACGTCCGATCACGTCCAAAAACTAATCAGCTCGAGAACTCAACTACCCCAACCCTTCCTTCGAATTTGATTTCGATACGATCACTTTTACTCGAGATATCGCACTAGCACGGGAAGAAAAAAATGTATACATAAAGAAAGAAAAAAACTAAGAAAGTGAGTGAACGCAATAGCGGATTTACTTTAAAAGTAAAGTCCGCTAACAATCGTATGGTGTGATACTTCTAAAAATGAACTTCAAGCCTTTCAACTTAAAACAGTAATTTATTGTACCATATCAGCACCATATTTAGCAAAGCAATGCTCATTAGAAATATCTCATTCAATCAAAAATGAATGTCCATTCATCGCCACGGTCATTCGCAAAATTATGTTTTCTAACCATACTGCTCTCGTTCATTTTGCGATTCATATCATGATATCATTCATATTAGTTCATCAGTTCATTGTATCGTTTACCCTTTACCTTTACTATAATTTATGAAATATAATGATGATATAAATTTATGTTCACATTTTTAGCGGACTTTACTTTTCAAGTAAATCCGCTATTGCGTTCACTCAGTTTCTTAGTTTGTTTGCTTCTTTCTTTCTTTATTTATTTTTTTTTCTTCGCGTTCTCGCGCGATAACTCGATTAGAAGTGATCGAATCAAAACCAAATTCGGAGGAAGGGTTGCGGTAGTTGGGTTCTCGAGCTGATTAGTTTTTGCACGTGATCGGACGTGACTTGGCGTGAGAAGGCGTGTGTCAAGGTTTTCTAATTCTCGTGCGATAACTTGAGTAAAGTGGACAGATCGAGTTGAAAGTTGGAAGGAGGGTGAGGGTATTGGTACTCTGAAGCTGATTAGTTGTTGGACGTGATCGGACGTGAGCTTGCGTGAGGAGGCATGAGTTGATGTTTTTTTTTTGGATCTCGCGCAATAACTAAGATAAAAGTTGATAGATTGAATTGAAAGATGGAAGAAGGGTAAGATTAGTGATCATTAAAGCCAATTAATTTTTGAGCATGATGGGACATAAGTTGGCGTGAGAAGGCGTGAGTTGAGCTTTTTTGTGTTCTCATGATAAGTCGGGAAAAATTGAACAGAATGATTAAAAAATAAAAGAAGTTGGGGGTAGAACAGTTTGAGAGATTATTAGTTTTATGAGGTGATCGGACGTGAGTTTTGCGTGAGGAGGCATTCGTTGAGGTTTTTCCATTCTCCCACGATAACTTGAATAATGCTTGATGGATTGAGTTCAAAGTTGGTGGAAGGGTGAGAATAGTGATGCTTTAGTGCTAATTAGTTTTTGTGGGTGATCAGGCTTGACGTGGCGTGAGGAGGCATGATTTGAGGTTTTTGCCTCCTGCATGATAGCAGGAAGGAATGGTTGAGCGTTATAAATGATCAGATATCTGAACGTGAGATGATTCAATAAAACGTGAGGTCAAGGTTTTTCCTTTTGTATCAAAAATTTATCAGAATGTTGTGCGGATGGCTGAAAGAGTGAGTGGATATGATTTGACGTGACGTGGTATGACGTGACACGGCTTGATTCGAAAGCGATTGACACCAAATTGGGAGGATAGGTAGAGTACGCATACTTTGAGCGATTATTCGTTTTTGAACTTGAGGACGAATGATTTAACGTGAGATCATGTTTTTTTGCAAACGTTCGTGTTCTCTCGCTATAACCAATGTAAAACTTGACAGATCGACTCAAAATTTTGAGGAGTGGTAGATTGAGTAGGTCTCTAGAATTGATTGATTTTTGAAGTCGATTGAGCATGAGGTCTCGTGGCGTCATGTAATTTTAATTTACAATTTAAAATATGAATTTTAAAAATGAGTATAGTCTGCCTCCGAACTGAAGATGAACGATAAGAAGAAGAGTTGGCCATCCTTAAAAACAGTGTTGTAGGAACAAACCAAAGAACGAGAACGAAGAACAACAAGAAAGGAGAATTTTCATTGTTCTTGAGGAACCGGACCAAGAATGAGAACATAACCAACTAATGAACAATGTTGAGGTACAAAAACAAGAACAAGAACGATGTAATTTTTTGTTGTTCTTCGTTCTTTTGAAAGTTCATGATTCATTATAAAATTAATGAATATCATGAGGGGAAAGAGAAAATAAGAAACTTATACTTGAAAGCGAGCAAGTGCTATATATACCCATAAAAGTAATTTTTTTCAAATTATTAGCTTCAATTAATTGATTTTCAATTTCAACAACAGCATTAACTGTAAACACGTTATCAAAAAAAAAAAAAAAAAACGTAAGCAGCCATGCCGCATTACTGGAGCTGAGTTTTTAACTGGGGCTTCTTTTGATTTAGTAATAACCTTGCTCAACCGTTCATCACTACAGGCCACACCCAATACCAAGTCTGAAAACCCCTACCCTATCCTTTCCAAAAACACTTAAGAAGTTCAATTTGACACAAATGTAGTATTTCTTGCCATGAAATAATCATGCGAACGCATATTTCTCAAATTATAACTATTTGAGGGTCCTCAAATTATCTTCAAATTTTGTAAATCCGCCATTTTGGATCCATTTTGACTCAAATTTAAGTGGTTATATTCTGGTCACAAACTAATCCTACACACAAAGTTTGACCATTCTAGGCCGATTTGGTGATGAGATATGGAAGATTCATGAAATTTCCTGCAGCAATTTCCCCTCCAAAAGCCGTTTTTTGCTCTAACTCCCCTCCAAAATCACTGAGAAGCTAAAATCAAAATACGTTTGTCACTTGGGCTCATTTTATCATATGACACAGCAATAAAAAATTTTCGACCCCTCCTGTACCCCCACCACTATTTTAGGTTGGTAACCCCGCCTTCCCCCTCCAACATCATGTATGGAAGTGAATTCGGGATATAGTATACAACTTATCCCCAATAACCATATGAATTCATATTAATTACATTTTTACCAACTTGAGGCTCCTCAAGCTCTACTCAAAATTTTGATAATCCGCCATTTTGAATCCATTTTGATCCAAATTCAAGAGGTCATATTGTGGTCACCAACTAACCTCACACACAAAATTTGACCACTTTAACTTGATTTGGTGGGGAGATATGGAAGATTCAAGAAATTTCATGACTCAAAACTTCCTCAAAAAGCCGTTTTTTGATCTAACTCCTCTCAATATGCACTCAAGAAGCTGAAATTTGGATATGTTAGTATCCGTGACTCACTCTTTCATATGAAATCAAAAACGAAAAATTTGAGCTATTTGCCCCTTCTCCAGCCCCCTCAAAATTTGAGTGATCCGCCATTTTGAAATTTATCGAAAAAAAAAAAAACTATTTTTGCGTATTTGCAAGAAGAGTTCCTCACCGAATTTTGAGCGAATTTTATCCACACCAGCCTGCGCAAAGTGAGTGACACAAAAAACGCAATTTTCTCAAAAACCGGTTTTTGCTAACTCGCCTCAAATGCACTTAGGAAGCTGAAATTTAAATATGTTGGTGTCCGTGACTCACTCTTTCATATGAGATCAAGAACGAAAAATTTGAGCTATTTCCCTCTTCTCCAGCCCCCCTCAAAATTTGAGTGATCCGCCATTTTGAAAGTTTTCGAAAAAACAAAAAAAATACTTCTGCGCATTTTCAAGAAGAGTTCCTCACCAAATTTTGAGCGAATTTTATGAATACTCGCCGGCGCTACGCGTGGGGAAAAAAAATATATATACCAAAAAGTTGGACATTTGCCAGATGATTACAAATGGTCTGAAACGCAAAGATTTGAAGACCCCACCCTCCCCCGACCTTCACTTCCCAAATCAGGTAGGCTGTAATAGCTATCGTTTTGTTAAAAACTCAGCTAAAAAAAAGAACAAAAGAAAAAGTTGAAGAACGAGAACAGAATGAAGAACGAACAAGAACGAGACCATAAAGGATTCAAGGAACAAAGAACAGAACGAGAACAGTTGAAACATTGAGAATAAGAACGAGTCAGGAACAGGATCAAATGACTGGGTCTTTCTAGGAACGAGAACAGGAACAAGAACAGACCTATGTTCGTTCCTACAACACTGCTTAAAAGCATGTCGAATGTGAGGAAATATAATTTGACGTGAGGTCATGTTTTTTGAAGAAATTGTCTGAAATATTGTTTTTTTAGAGCTTTTTGAATGTGAAATGATATGACCTCACATGATTCTAAGTTTTGGGCTATAAGAAAATAAATTACGTGAGGTCATGTTTCGTATGATTCTTTATAAAATGTAAGTTAAGTGGAGTTGGTAGAACTTTTGAATTTTATAAAAAATTTTTATTCTGGCAAAAAAATAAATTATTCTAATGACATTCTTTAAAATAGTATAATTAGTAAAGTCTGCTTTTAGTCTACAGCCCATCTCGAAAAAGTGCTGTAGAAACCAGATTTGGCGGGATTTTTTGCGGACCAAAAAATTCAGCTGGCATTAGGTAGATATAGGTTTGGCATTAGGAAATATGATAATTTTAGCGATGGTCGCGGTCACAATGGCGGGCTGGGACCTAAAAACCCTCTTTTTTGACCTTCAAGGAGACCAAAGAAACTCAACCGGGTTGGAAAGGGAGGTGTTCACTGAACATGAATATGAGTTCAGATCTACTGGCTGCGGTCACAACTGCATTTTATTGCAGTTTTTGTGCGGTTTTTATGCAATTTTCGCCATTTTTCAAACTTAAATTTCCCTATGAGTACAATTATGCCCGGGGGACGAAAAAATCGCTCACACATTCGTAAAGGAACGCATTTGAACCAACTAAACCCTCTTTCTTAAAAATTTGTGGTCACAACACCTAGTAATTGCATATTGAAGTTGCGCATATATGTAAATTCAGCTGAAAATGCATTTCTTCAACTTTTTCGAAAAGTAACCTTGCGACCTATCAAAGTGGGTTAAAATTTCGCATAGAATTCAAAAATCATAAGGAAAACCATTTTTGACCTTATCTAAGAAAATTTAGGGCGAAAATACAATTTTGGGGCACATTAATTAGAATACTAATAGTAACACAGGTAGGGTTTTGCCTGCTAAGTTGGCTATCAAGCTGAAATTTGGTATATACGTCTGGTATAACATACTCAACAACGTTCTAAAAGTTCATGCGAATCTAGTGTGTGCGACCCCTCATATGGTGGATTTAAGCCCCCCCAAAATCAGTTTTTCGCTTATACTTTCTTACCTTTTGGTTTATTCTACATTCAATTCTATACGAAATGATCTTTACAACATATTTCTATGATGAATTGTGGGAGAGTAGTGGCTTCCTGAAGAACGGTGGTGAGGTGAAATACTTCAAATACCAGTCATTTTTTCAATTAAAGGCGCAATATGTGTCATTATATTTGAGTAAGTGCCAAGAAAATATTTTTCCATCATTTTTGGCTGTATGGGTTCTTAAAAGACAATGATACTCGTATGATAAAGCTAGCGAAATAAAAGCCTCCTTTTTAACAAAATGGATTTCAGTGTACATTTCGAGGAAAAACATAACCAAAAATCATTCACAATCGCGATGTTGCACATTTTTTGGAAAAAATTTGTAAAAATTAGAAATCGAATAAAAAAACCGCCCTTCATTTGATCCCATAAGAACTTGAGAAAGAAAATATATCCGTGATTAATGAGCAAAACATGATGTTGAAGAAGTTGTTGATTTTGGAATTTTTTTCGCTCTTGATACAATCAAAAGCGTAAAAAACAATAAATATTTCAAATTCCTATCACATGCCTTCATGTTATTGTGTGAAGCTGCTCCCCAACAATGAAATAAACCAAAATTTAACTTCTTCAACATTGGATATGTTCTTTTTGTGTATTTCTACTCCTGGCACCTCTTTCTTTGATTTTAGCTCTCGTATAAAAATACTTGGAATTAATCTTATTATGGCATTGAAAAGTCCTTAATGAGTATAACATTTCGTTCGCTTAAAACATTTTTTAGCGTTTTTAGTTTTTTAAATAATTCAGTCCAAAAATAGAGAAATGCGCAATTTTCCGTTTTTTCAGCTCTTTTCAAACTTTGCATTATTATATCTATGGAATTGAAAAAGCTAGAATGGTGCTTGCACTGAAGAAAATTTAGTGCATTTCATACTCTTTGTAATGGCATAACATCTATTTTTACCCGACCCCTCCTTCTTTCCACATTTTGCAAAAACTGATCCTCGTCAACTTAACGAAGCCGTATCTTGCTTCAAATTCATTGAAATGAAAAAAATTATGATACTATCGCAAAGCTTATAGTTTACTCTATAAAGATCGTCTTTATCGCTTATAACGTAAATAACGCTGTTTAGGCGCAAAAACGTGAGAAAACGCTTCATCGTGTTCATCTCCAAAAGAGTAATGAGCGGTTCCAAGGTTATGACGTGATAACGGATGCTTTCGCGGAAACCCTACGTTTTAGCACTTACCATAAAATGTAAAGTTAGAACTTTTTTTCTCAAATCATATGCGATCAAATGGGCTTAAATTTTTTCCACAAAAAAGGGCAATATCCCCATTGTGAATGATCTTTTCTTTATGTTTCTCCTCGAAATGAATACATTTTTGAAATCCATTTTGTTAAAAAGGAGATTTTTTTTCGCTAGCTTTATCATACGAGTATCATTTGTGTGAGCGATTTTTTCAGTCGCCGGGCATAATTATACTGATAGAAAAATGTAAGTGTAAAAAATTGCGCAAATGGCATAAAAACTGCAATAAAATGCAGTTGTGACCGCAGCTAGTAGATTTGAACTCATATTCATATTCAGTGAACACCCTTCTTTCCAACCCCGTTGAGTTTTTTTCTGTCTCCTTAGGTCCCAGCCCCCCATTGTGACCGCGACCATCGCTAAAATTATCATATTTCCTAATGCCCAACATATATCTACTTAATGCCAGCTGAATTTCTTGGTCCGCAAAAAATCCCGTGGGTTGAACTCTTTTTCGAGATGGGCTGTAGACTATTTTAAGATACTCTAGTATCTTCTAGTTTTAGTTTTTGTGAACTGGAAAATGAAAATTAAAAACGAATAAAATTCATTATTTTCGTCATTAATAATTATAAAAATAATACAAAAACATCAAAAACTCAAAGTGTCTATTACAATTCAACGCATAAAACTATTTAAGTCATAACCCTTAGTCAATATTTAGAAACAGCAGAGATAAACTCATAAAAAAGTACCAAATGATTCTTTCTAACAAACATAAATGAACATACAACTCCCACTGTTTTGATGTATGCGCAAAACAAGGTAGTGGTATAGGACAGTGAACAAGTATTCTCAATGACTTCTCAGTTGATGATGTAGTAACAGTGATGATGATATAGTAACAGTGATGATTTAGTAACAGGTACTGTTACTGAATGAGCAGCACATTATCTAAAAAATAAGATATCATCAGTACTTTTAAATTATGGATTTAACCTATTTAGATAGTCTTCGAAGTTTAACTTCAACTATGGTGAAATCAATTCAACCAAAAATCTAAGGTCTTAGGCATTTTTTAGCAGCTTGAAATCGATGATCTTCGTGTTCAAGTCAGAGCTAAACCTATTAAATCAATCACCAAACGACACATTCTGTCGGAAATCTCAAAAATTTTCAACCTGCTGAGATTGATTGCACCAATAACTATCAAACTTGAAATCTTAATACAGTTAGGTACTCTGGCTAAACAATATCGATTGGGATGAAGAAATTCCATGCAAAAAATTACAATACCGAGGTATACTAGATGACTACTTGATTCGAGCACCCGAGCGAAAAAATTAGCTAAAAGGTGAAAAAATTTAAAACATATACGCATTTTTGACAACGAAAGTAGAAATTAAAATTTTGCATTTCATTGATAAACGCTTTTAAGCATTAAATAAATATTATTTATGCCATTTATTCTTGCTAACATCATTCAAATATATAATTTATTTTTGCCAGGAAATGATTTTTGCGCTTGGGGTGCTCGAATCAAGTAGTCACCCGGTATAATGTTTGAGGAAAACAACACCGAACTACTTCTTTTTGTTGATGCGTCTCAATCAGCATATACAGCAGTCGTGTATGCGTGTACAACAATGGATGGCGAAATCTATTCAAATCTTGTAACAGAAAAAACAAGGGTCGCTCTGATAAAAAACTATTTCTATACTTAATAATTGTGCCAGCATGGCTCAGTAAACATCTTAGCGCATGAAAGATGTTTGTTGTAAACTGAACAGCCGCAATACTATAAACCATACCCAGCGCACACTAGAGACATATAGCAACGAAAAAAAATCCAGCCGACATCGCTAGTTAAGGAATGCCGATCGAAGCTTAGCAAAATAATAGTTTATGGTGGCATGGACCCAGTTGGTTAACGTTAGCGCAGGAAAATTGGCCCAAATCTCCATGCTCCAATAAATCACCTCCAGTAGAAGTAAAGATTGAAAAAGGAAATTAAACTCAAGTACTAGCAACAATCAGCGATCAACAAATCAACTTTATCCAAAATTTTCCTAATTATGCAACAATAATCAAATATAGCCTACGTAATACCATTTGCTAAGAAGCTGAAAAATCCTTCAGAAAAAATTGAGATCCACGAAGTAGAACTTCGAATCATACAATATGTACAACAAAAACATTATATTCATAAAATCAACCAACATTCTGGGACGAATACTGTATTACTCCGGCAAAAATTTTAGGTCATCTAAGTGAAACTTCAAGGAAACTAGAAATCGCAAAATGCACAAAATACTTACAACAACATATAAAGCTTAAAAATCAAATCATAAGCTCACTTCCAGGCAATAGAAAACTTAAACACTATAAAGTGTTTTTCATTATAAGCATTGATTTCGCTAGTCCTATTCTCACAAAAGCCTCTAATCTTTGCTCCAATACTAAACATAAGAACTACATTTGTCTCTTTGTTTGTTTTTGGGTGAAAGCTGTTCACCTTAAACTAGTGTCAGAACTGTCTGATCAAGCATTTTTATCAGCCTTAAAAAGGTTTATGTTAATGTCATATTTTTCTGTGTTTGAGACCTAGGGGAAGAGAATACGACAGGGGGGGAAATACACAGACGCTAAAAGGCAGAAAGGCAGTGGAAGCAAATACGTTAAGCCGACACTTAACCCGCGAAATTTAAATCGCGGTAAGTGCCGGCTTACACGGCGTAAATTAGATTTCTATGAAAAAGGCAAAGAGTAATAAATTCAATTAATTAACGAACCAAATACGACATAAAGTAATGTATTTATTATGTCAAAAATGTACATAATAAATAAAAAATAAATCGTGTAAAACACATATGAAAGAACGATGAACTCTGAAGAACGTGTCTTGCCTCATTTGGCCGCTCCGTCCGCATCTAAAAAAAAATAAAAAGGGGAATTAGATTACTGCTATTCAGTAATCTAAGTGAGCTGAAACCTAAGGAAACATATTAAAGAAATTTCTACATACTAATATTACAGAGCCTAATGAATTATTGCTGTTGGGACTGGGACGAGACGGCCACGAAAGTTCGATCGGTAATTTGTGTATTAAAATTAAAATCTAAATTACTCACAAAGGCGGCATCGCCGCTACCGCAAGCATTTTTTGACATAATTCGAAAAAAATCAAAAATTAACTCGGTGGAGAAAAATAAAAAAACCACTCGAACGAAAAAAATATAAAATTCGAGGAAGATTATGCCACGGAGAAAATTTGTAAGACAATGGTCGATTCGTCCCAGATAGCCTGTCGCCAAATTGAGGGTGATGACCGGCGCTCCAAAGTGAGGTAGCCACCGGTATTTACGTGTAAAAGGGAATTGTCTTTATTTGGTAGGTAGTTTTGTTTAAAGGATATAGATAAGTAGGTAAGTGGGGTAACTTCGTTCTTTGATTCTATGCTAACAGAATCAAGTCAGAAATGAACGAGAATTTTTGACAGTTAATAAATGCGCCTCTTATAGCATTTTCCAAACCTTTTACCTTAGTGTTTGTGTTGGTGCATGTCTGTCATGGGAATATCAATGTTTAGCTCTATGTGAAAAATTACAAAAAATTGTGTACCTCATTCGATACTTTATTGGTTTGGTTTCGAGAGCTCATTTACGTAGGTTTTACGTTGCTGTATTTGAGGGCACTCTGATGTATGGTATTTTGGTCTGGAGTGGCGCTGATGCATCTGGATCTGGCCCCTGCTGATGCTTCAGGAGAGAGCCGCTTCTGGTGGCTAGTGAACGCTAGGATGCGCCATCTCGGCCGGTGTTCCGTTCCTTGGGTGTTCTTAAAGTGAAGCAACTACACTTGGGTACTGTGCTCATCTTTATGCACAAGTATAGAGATCTTTTGACTTCATGGTGGGCGGTAGGTGCACTAGGCGTGCTGCGTCTGGTGTTGTTGACCTTCCTAACTGGCGGAGATCGAGATCGCGCTCCCAATTTCACTATCTCGCAGCTCACGCTTACAACAATCTGCCAGTAGAGGTGAAGAATGCGGGTGCTGTTGCGTTCAGGCATATGGTAGGTGAGTATTAGAGTGGAACGAATTTTGGTTTTTTTCGAAAATCGATGACCCTTAGGCAAACAAAAAATTTCAACTTTCTAGGTCAATATTTACCTTCCCCATATTGGGGTCAAAGTTTTGAAATTTTGATGTTTTATTCGTTATTTCGAAAAAATTATTTTTATGCCAAATAATCTTGGTTTCGAGATATTTTTTTGTATTGCCATCCTAAAATCATAAAAAAATTATTTATACAATTTTTTTCAATTTTTAGGAGTTCTAAAAATATTTTTATAGTTTGCTATATCGGTTGAATTTCGCCCTTTTTCGTCTTGTATTCATAATTATGATAAAATTACAAATAAATGGTACAACTACTGATTCAGTGAGTGGTATCGCTTAAACTAAATCGGAGGTCACATCTATCAAGTGTTCTCTTCCTCAGGGGTCCCCAAAACATATCATATAACATATAAATCATGTAGGTGTGTTCTTATCATCTTTAATCTATGATTATTTGGCATAAAAATAATTTTTTCGAAATAACGAATAAAGCATCAAAATTTCAAAACTTTGACCCCAATATGGGGAAGGTAAATATTGACCTAGAAAGTTGAAATTTTTTGAGCGGATCATTTGACAACTTTTTTTGCCTAAGGGCATAGATGAAACGTACATAGATAGCCCACCGTACGTTAAATTTTTATCACTCAAAAACTGAGTTGGAATCGTTTTTTGCTAATATCTTGGAAACAATTCAAGATATGGGGCTTGCAAATGACTCATTTTAAAGAGATTGGAATAGAGAATCATTTAATTTTTCTAAAGTTACTCCTGTCCGTTTACTTTTGCAATTAATTTCGAAAAACGATTTTTTTACTTTACTATGAATTATCTCAAAAAGTAAATCAATAACGATTGTTTTTTAATAGTGAAACACATTCAGAATTTTATGCTCTTTCGAATGAGCTACTTGAAAAGTTTCTATCTATATTCTTTCTTAAGATATTTGCAAAAAACCAAGCAATAAGTCTAATTTATTCTTAGTACTGGAGCTCATTCACAGAGAGCGCTCTAAAAAATGAATTAGTTTTATTAAAATAACTCGAGACTCACATCGATGGCAATAATATTTTAGTATTGAATTATGTATAAAATGTTAAGCTCTTTCGAATGAGCCATTTCCGAACACTCTAACTCAATTTTTGCCTAGATATTAATAAAAAACTTTCTGGCTCCTTTTTCAACATTTATGAGTGATGAATTCGATATACCGGTAGGCTATCTATGTATGGTTAATCTATGCTAAGGGTCATCGATTTTAGAGAAAAATCAAAATTCGTTCCACCCTAGTGAGTATGTGGCAGCTGTTCTTGATGGATAGGATGCTGATGGCATTTTCTGGTTCCCTCTCCCCTTCCCCTCCATCCATGTAATTTGTCAAATTATTTTGTTCTTTTTGTAATGTAGATTTTGTTTTGCTTGTTTGTTTTGTTTTGCTTTTTGTTTTTTTTTTTGTATAGAGTTTTGAGAGCCGGCGCACCGCTCACCTAAATTTGGGTACTGGTGGCTGTACAATACTAATGAGAAATTGTATATCTGTAGTATTTTGTTAAATATATTGTCTATTATCTTCCTCTTTCTCTTTCTTTCTCTCTCTCTCTCTCTCTCTCTCTCTCTCTCTCTCTCTCTCTCTCTCTCCTTATCTTCTGTTTCTACCTATCTTCCACTCTACAACCATGTTCTTTCTATGTGAACCTGATGCTCCATTCTATCTCTTCTACCCTCTTTTGAAACTAGTCTTTTCCAATGGACAATTTACCCCAGCTCAAACTTTTTCTTTTTCTGTTCTCGTTCCTAAACCAGTATTATATAAAAACTTAGTCTGTACAATCTTATCACAACCTATACGTCTTCGTAGCTGGCATATAAAAATGCATGTTTTCATGTACTATGTGTGTAAAGCTTATCATTTCAACGT
The DNA here is from genome assembly GCA_009761765.1 of Phenacoccus solenopsis. NCBI lineage: Eukaryota > Metazoa > Arthropoda > Insecta > Hemiptera > Pseudococcidae > Phenacoccus > Phenacoccus solenopsis. Next base: position 54,093,652 of record CM019753.1, read on the forward strand.
TTTTATTTGAGGCAAAAAGTGAAAGATTCTGAGCGAATTATTAACTGAGGGAATTAATATCTCACCGGGAGGGAATATATTTCATTATGCTTGCGTGGGAGAGAATGTAGTACTTTTTTATTAGCGACCCCTAGCAGTAAAAAAATAATCATCAAAAAAAGGAGATAATCTGCTCTCTAAGATTTTGATGATGTCATATTGTCATATACACTTTTCCAGTTATTATTTGTTAAGCGGGAAACTGTTCAATTAAATTTAAAAGTGTGTTAAAACTTGAAAATTGAAACATATTTTTTCATTTCTACCAGCTACTGTTTTTTGCCTCACAACAACGTTGAGTTGATAAGCCTACACTAACTCTACATTATATAGTTTATGAAAAACTGTTTAACCGATTAGGGAGAGAAAAGTGCGTGATTGAATAAACTACTTTATGTGTTCGTTTAATTTAATGTAATATCAACTATCAATACTTGATTTTCATTTTGAATTAAAACACGCGCGCTGACCAATTTATTGGTCTGAAGACTGCTCGATTGACAACTAGGTTAGACTGGTTGGACATTCACTGTTGGTTACTACAGGAAATGGTACGACGTGATGCGTTGGGATATTTCTTTGTAATCACTCGGCTCGAATATCGACTGTTCGAATAATGTTAGACGAATCGGGATAAACACGGGTGACTCTCGCTAACAGCCACTTCGATAAGGGAATGAGGATTATGTGTAGAGATGGAGAAAGAAGAAAGCTTGTTGAACACAACTACCGCCAACAACGCACCGAGGGTGGAATAGGGTGCCATGATGACGGCGTCGGCGAGCGATGGTTGCCGCAGTACCCTCCGCCCAGGGACAACGTTAAAAAAAAACTAATGTATAAAAAAAAATTGAAAGGGTTCGACCTCTGTATAACTTTACGAACCAATGAATTAAGCTACACATCTTAACCTATAGAGGGATGACAAGCATATATATACATGTAAATGAGCTAATATTTTCTAAGAATAAAAAAAAAAAAAAAAAAACATTTGGCAATTGGCTTATCTAAGGAGAGAATATAATAGGAGTTTCGATATTGTAACACATTTACACATTTATATAATACGTTATGATGAAAATGGTACATGGTGCGTGAATCTTAAAATTTATGATGAACAACAAGTTTAATGATACGGCCTAATTTTGTATGCAGAATTGAAGGAGGGGGCTCTTGTGCAAGAGTAGAGTTTTTTTTCGAAGTGATCGTTGGTTCTTTTGAGGGATCTTTATGAGTAGATTCAGGTATAGAATCACTAGGGGAAGAAAATGCATGTTGAAGACTGTGGATGGAACGTAAACCTGTCGTGAATTTTGTTGTATTTGAAAATTTTTTCTATTGTGCTGAAGAACTTTGAAGCGTCGTTTGTATGCAGGAGTCAGTGAGGGTCAGATAGCATCGTCGCGAAAGAACACATGCGAGCATTTCGATAATTCTTCTGTAACATTCAGATAGCGTTTGTAGCATTTGTAATATATTGAAACGTTTCGAGTCTCATTTTATGGGCGAATAGGTTGAAAAAGTCGCATGAGAGACGTAGTGGTTGGCCATATAAGATCTCAGCGTGAGAAAATTCAGTATCCACGTTTACACATGCGCACAATACTAGGAGCACAATGGGAAGGTGCTTATGTTAGACTAATTCATAGAATCAAGAAGAGCAGTTAATTTTCGATAAGGCTGTTACTTTGATGGTGGTATGAAGTAGTATGGATTCTTTTTGCTTCTAAATATGAGTAGAGATGCTGGGCGAGTTTTGATTCAAAGTGCCTTCCGCGATCTGAAGTGAGTAAGGAAGGGCAGCCAAATCTCAAAATCCATGTAGATATGAGCGCGTCTACTACAGTCGTTGCAGTCATATCTGGTAAAGCTGTAACTTCTGGCCAACGTGACATTCTATCAATTATCGTATGGCAGTACCTATTTCCACCTGAAACTGGTAATGATATGTTCGAGGTGTTTTAATATTATTATTAAAAGAAAGATAAGAAGGAAACAGTATTTGATTGATGGAATTGAAAGATGGGAGAAGAGTAAGCTTGTTGACCATTAAAACCAATTAATTTTTGAGCATGATACGGTATGAGTTGGCGTGAGGAGGCGTGAGTTAAGGTTTTTTGTGTTCTCATGATGAGTCGAAAAAAATTGAACAGAATGATTTAAATATAAAAGAAAGTGTGGGTAGAATAGTTTGAGAAGTGATTAGTTTTATGAGATGATTGTACGTGACTTTTGCGTGAGGAGGCATTCGTTGAGGTTCTTCCGTTCTCCCACGATAACTCGAGTAAAACATGATGGATCGAGTTCAAATTTGGTGGAAGGGTAAGGAGTGGTTATGCTTTAGAGCTGATTAGTTTTTGATGAGATTAGGCGTGAGGTGATGTGAGGTGGTATGATTTGAGATGTTTTGGTTCCTGCATGATAATGTTCACATTTCTAGTTCATCAGATCATAAGCTGATTGAATGAAACGTGATGTTATAATTTTTCCCATTGTATTAAAAATTTATCAAAACGTGATGCAGAAGGCTGAAAGAGTGGATCTAGTAGTCTTGTAATTAATTGTTAGTATATGTGAGTTGACCTGATATAACGTGACGATGCTTTGTTGAAAGCGATCGACACCAAATTAGATTTGGAGGATAGGTAGAATACACGTAGACTTCCAGCGATTATTAGTTTTTCAAGTTGAGGAAGGGTGATTTACCATAAGGTCACGTTTCTTTGTAAACGCTCGTTCTCTCTTGTCTTGAAATTTCTGGGAGAGGTAGATTGATAGAGTTGATTGATTTTTGAAGTCGATTAAACCTGAAGTAACGTGACGTCATGTAATATTAATTTATAATTTAAAATATGAATTTTTAAAAATGAATATAGTAAGCCTCCAAACCGAAGAAGGCAGATGAGAAAAAGAATTGGTCATCCTCGAAAGCATTTCGAATGTAAGGAAGTATAATTTAACGTGGAGTCTCATTTTTTTTTTTTTTTTTTTTTTCAGAAATCGTGTGAAATTATTTTTTTTTTTTAGAGTTGTTTGAACGTAAAATGATCTGACCTCACACGATTCCAAGTTTTGAGTCATAAGAAGATAAATTACGTGAGGTCGTGTTTTGTATAATACTTGATGAAATTTATGTTAAGTGGAGTTGGTAGAAGTTTTGAATTTTACAAAATTTATTTGTTCTAGTAAAAAAATTAAGTATTCTAATAGCGTTCTTTGAAATAGTATAATTACTCGCAATGAAGTCCGCTTTCAAGATACTATAGTATCTTCTATTTTTTTTATTTAGAATGTGTAAAATGGTGAGGTCAACGCTGAAAAAAAGTTTATGTACAAAATTCTTCTGAAGCTAGGAAATACAAACACAGCTGAATTCATATGTTGATTTCTTTATGTTCATTACAGTCACTAAAGAAAGAACCAAATAATTCAAGCTGGGATAAAAATGATGAAAAAATTTGTACTGGAAATACTGGATCAGACTTCAGCATCAATAAGCATTTATTAGATTCGGTAAGAAACATTCTTCCATATTATGTAGGTACTCTGATGATACATATTTCAGAGTGGAATATACATTTCAGAGTGTATTGATTTTATTGCCCATTTACATTTTGAAGCGCATATAACAATTCTTTGATTAATCAACATCCTACTGAGTAATGGGTGTAGGGTACTAGGGTTCACATGCTATACCTCTTTATATGTCCTCGCAATCAAAAACTTTTCATTCCCTTACAACAAAATACATTTTTTTTATCATGCCAATATTTACACATATGATGTCACTGTTGATGGCTGCAACGTGACAAATGCTAAAATTTCTTAGTGACTAGTAATTTGTATGATCTGCATTGATAGGTCCGAAATAATTGTATAGACATTCATGCATTTAATAATGAATGCTAACATTCGTTGTGAAACCGTGCTGATGGCTAACTGTGGATAATTTTGAAGTTCATTATCATTCGGGATTGTTGTTTACACTGTACAAGCGTGATTCTCAGTTCCTCGATTTTTTGGTTTCTTTTTTTCTTACTTTCAAAGTAAATCCGCTGTTGCGTTCATTCGGTTTCTTAGTTTGCTTCTTTATTTCTTTATTTTTTTCTTCGCGTTCTCACGCGATAACTCGAGTTAAAGTGATCGAATCAAAAGAAAATTCGGAGAAAGGGCGAGGATAGTTCAGTTCTCGAGGTGAATAGTTTTTTTATGTGAGTTGTCATGAGGAAGCGTGTGTTGAGGTTTTCTGATTCTCGCGCGATGACTTGAGTAAAAGTTGTTGGATTGAGTTGAAAGTTAAAAGAAGTTTGGGAGTAGTAATGCTCTGAAGCTGATTAGTTTTTGGACGTGAACGGACGTGAATTTGTGTGAGGAGGCGTGAGTTGAGGTTGTTTTGGTTCTTGCACAAGAACTCGAGTAAAATATGACGGATCGAGTTGAAAGTTAGGTGAAGTGTGAAGGTAGTGCTGCCTCATAGCTGATCAGTTTTTGGACGTGATGGGTGAAGAAGCGTGAGTTGAGATTCCTTTGTTCTCGTGCAATTAGTATGATAAAATTTAATGGATAGAAATGAAAGATGGGAGAAGATTAAACTTAGTGACCTTTAAATTGAATTGATTTTTGAGCATGATAAGACATGAGTTGGCATGAGAGGGCATTCGTTACGGTTTTTCTGTTCTCCTACGATAACTCGAGTAAAACTTGATGGATCGAGTTCAAAATTGGTGGAAGGGTAAGCAGTAGTTACCCTTTAGAGTTAATTAGTTTTTGATAGGTCTCCAGAGTTGTTTGATTTTTGGAGTCGATGGAACATGAGGCAGTGTGACGTCACGTAATTTTAATTTTCAATTTAAAATGTGAATTTTAAAAATGAGTATAGTCAATCTCTGAACCAGTGGAAACGAGAAGAAGAAGGGTTGGTCATCCTCGAAAGCATGTCGACCGTGAGGAAGTATGATTTAAGGTGAAGTGAGGTTCTTTTAGAAGTACCCGTTGTTACCTGCAGAACGCATGATGTCGATGCACCTTACCACCCCCCGCATAAGCGACGTTCGCTTCGCCGCAATTCCACCTGTTAATGATGCGAGCGGAATCACGAAGAAAACGACCGTTATAGAATGTACAATAGGGTAACCGCAAAAAGTTGGAAAAACCATTCGTATCAGCATTAGCTCGCATATTTTTAGTTAGCTTCGAAAAATGTTGAAGAGGGCCATAAAGAATGAAATTATAGAATTTTGGACTGATGAAATTCGAATTACGTACATTGAAGAACGTGCGAGAGGTGACATAGTGGCTCCAACCACTACCCCACGTAATCCATCTGATGTAACTGACTTTACTGACAAATGCATTGTATGAACGCGGTCAACGTATCGAAAAATTACAAAATACATAAAACATTCTCGTTAGTTGTGGGGTCATTTGTGAACCGACTTCTTCGATCTTTTTTTCATGTTGTTGTTGTTGTAACATCAGAGATATAGAAACTAAGAAAATATAAATCGGTATTTCTCCGTCATATTTGAGGCTAAAAAGCTGAAAATAAGCACGAATCATCTACAGACAGTTCAACATAAGACGTTAAAATTCCATCTCCGTAGATTTAGTTTGAGGTAAAATATAAGCATTTAGGCTGGACTATTATGTAACATTTCCTCAAAAATGAAACTCAGATACTTGTATCTCATCTAAGACTCAACTTAAAAAGATTGGATTGCTTGATGACATATCTACAGGGTGAAAGAAACACAATTAAAAAATAATTACCAAAAAGGCCTTCCCCATCCCCAAAGTGAACTGTGATGCCATATGACCAGAGACGTGGCGAAGGTATTCCTTCAGAGGGAGAAGAGGTAGAAAACCGAAATTGCCAACTATATGCCATGCAAGTTTTGCTCCAAGACAATAAGATCGTACAGTCTTGTTAGTCTTTAAAAATGTTAGAAATAGTTGCAAAAATACCGCATGCGCGCGAAGCGCGAGAAATTTTTTCAAAATTTCTTTGTTTTATTATGTTGTGTGCCTTCATTCTTCAATGTTTAAATTTCAGCAAATTGAAAATTTTTCATCGATAACACGAAATGACTAGTAAAAAATATATTATTTTGGCATAACGATAGTCCTGAATGATATTTCTATCATGCTCGTACAAAGCATAAAATAAAATTTGTTCGATTTCATATGAATAATTATTAAGTTGACAATTCTTCTTTAGTTGTAGGATGACAATAGAAGTGACATTCTCCATATTACTCTATCAACTTTGCTAAATGAGAAACTTTCGGGTGAACGTCATCCTGCTTGTGTGATAGGTATAAAAATAAATATAACGGATTAGATAAAGGTTAATTATGATTATTTTTAACCTATTTAAACGCACCAAATGCGGTTTTGTGAAAGATCTGAAATTAAAGATAATAATTATATTATGCAGGGACGCTATAGATCTGAATTTTACAAAGTTTTGGACAGTCTATCAGTTGAAATGAAAGAAAAAATTGAAAATTTGTGTGATAAATTAAGGGTCTATTCTACATACACGATTGCATACTGGTTTGCCTGCCAAATGGTCATTTTCGTACATCTTTGATTCTGAAATACTACTTATCTATTTCACTATAATAAGAATTTAAGAAACTTCACAGAAGTTTTTTTTGATTGAGTGATTATTTGTCAATAAAAACGCAAAAATAAATTGGCTTTTGAGGAGGCCATATTTCATAGCTTATAACTTTCTTATAAATTGGAATTTTAATTTTTAGTTCTGAACAAATCAAAAAGAAGTATCGTATCGTCTTCATTTTCAAATTTCAAAAGTTTTCATAAGAAACTCACGAAGAATTTTAGTCTCAAAAACGTCACTTTTTTAGCGTTATCAATTTTGGTTCTCATATAAGTTCAGTTATACTGAAAAAAAGAACCGTGTATGTGAAATATACCCTTAAATCCTTTCCGTAAACTTGGAAAATTTGAAGCTGGAAAATTTAAAACAATACCTCACATTCTATCCAGATTCCAAATCAAAACCAAATAGGTATCTCTATTTGATTGTTATGCTGACTGTTCATCATTAATTGAAGTTGTTGAAAATTCTCGAAAAATGAAAAATATATGGAAACTGACATTTCATCATATACTACAGCTTCAAATGAACAAAAATTCAGCAAGCTAAAATTCATTTAAAATCACCTCCGAACAAAAATGGCAGATCAAAGATTAGAAGGATTAATGTTGTTGGCCGCAGAAAAAGATCTGACAGATAAAATCCAATTTAAAAAAAAAAAAAAAAACATTGTTTTTTTTGTTGAACATGTTAAAAATAAAGTGTGTTTTAGTAGGTGTTTCTTTCTTCTTTTTTTTAACCACATTTTGATACTTGAGAATTTTTGAGTCGAATCATTTGGAAATTTTACAACCCCCCCCCCCCCTCAGAAAAACGTCTTCGCTACGTCCGTGATGTTATGCTTGATACTTTTCCTTCAAATCACATTTTACTTATTTAAAAATGAATTTTTTCATCAAATCTTTCTTAAGAATAGTAATAAACATCTCACTGATGGATTTTTTGATGGGATATTTACAAGTGCCGGTAGTCCGAAAAGATAAAACGGACCAGTTTTATTCTGAACGAAAAAACTATTTATTTCGTTCCGGTTCAGTTTCAGTCCGGGCCAAGGTTGTTGGACCAGTTTTAGACTGGTTTCGGTTCCGGACCAACCCCGATTTTTTCCAGCTTAGAGTCTCTAGTATAGAAAAATAGGAAAATGATGAAAAGATTATGCAAATCAATATTGATCATTTTTTTTTTGTTTAGTCGGTTATGAATTATTAATTTAGAATATGCTATTATTTTTCAAAAAAAAAAAAAAGAAAGTAGAAGTCAGTTATAAAACTGAGAACGTGCAATTTGATTTGATTTCTACTTGAGCATTTCAAGATACAAGCCTACAGACTGCAAAGTAATATGTATATACATGTAAAAATGGTGTAATGGTGTATACTGTGTAGTGAGCGGTTACGAGAAATATCGTCGTGAGTGAGAGCGAGTCATCACTCTGACGATTCGCTCAACGCGTTGCGAGCGCTAGCACCCACAACGCGACATCTAAATAGACAGGGCGGCGCCACCAGCACCATTAAGCCTAATTTGCCGCTCCGGTGGGGTCTGTTGGCAGAGGCGATTGGTGTCTCGGCCAAAGACATCCATCAAGATTAAAAAACAAAAAATAAAAAATAATGAAAGAATACAAATACAACCTAAATTAAATTTCATGAACCCCCCTTCCTCTCGTTGATTCTTACGTTCGGTTGAATCGACGAAGTTGCAGACCCAAAAAAATCAGTTTGTTGTTGGCGAACTGATTGAAAAGAAACACCGTAGTGACCCACGTTGATTGACCCGCGATGGTGGATGGTGGCTGCAGTGCTGATTTTCTGAAACTTCTCGTCCACGAGATAATAATATTGTTTTTTTTATGAAAGAGAAAAGAACATCCGCGTATAAACGATTAACTGATTTAAATAAATGCAAGAAAAACCAGTGCATAAATAAATTCCAATGCGCTCGTAACGAACGTTGACGACAGAATGAAAACAATATATGATGGTCAGTCAACGATCATTGGTGGTGCATACAGTCCTGTCCGATCGTGTCGCTCGATGTCGTCTGGTCAGTACGTGACGGTCGCCGTAAACAGTAAGTACTTTACATGCGACGCCGTACGCAGCCAAGTACCTGTCGTTACCTGCAGAACGCACGACGTCGATGTAACGTACCAGCCCCCGCCTAAGCGACAGTTCGCTTCGCAGCAATTCCACCTGCTAATAAGGTGAGCGGAACCGCAACGAAAACGACCGTTACAACTGTGCGAAGCTTGCTTGCATTTGATTCCAATAAAAAACAAAATGTTAGCTTGTTCCAAAATGGAGACCGCTGGAACATAACGATTTTTAGCGGTTCTTGTTTCGGACTATGTTCCAGACCATTTCGGACCTCCATCAGTGGTATTTACTATTTACATACAGATTAATCACATTCATTTCCCTCCAAAATTTAATTCATTCGAAAACACAAAAAAAAACTTTCGAATACTGCATAAAAAGCCAGATTCCAATATGTTAAGGTGACAACGTCTTTGATGGGTTTTGATTGGCTAAAATAGAGATACTCACTTTTGCCGCAGAACCTTGTATTTGAAGGATTATTGCGGGAAAATAAATGATTTTAGGCAAAAACTAACATTTCTAGTCAATGCTGCGTTGAAAAAACTATAAGGAAGTGTGGTTAAATTAATTTTCGTGAAAAGTAGAGATAGTCACTTTTGCCGTGGGAGGCCTCATTTAAATTCAAATCTTAATTAAGTAGGTACCTACAGGTTCTTGATTATTCTACCACCATTAATGATATGTTGGTAATCTCCTTGAATGAAACTCTCCGCACCGCACACGCGATCAGGGTATATAGTTTTTAATTACCCTTTTGAAATTCGACAACGAAATATACTTCGAAAATAAATACGTGTCCGTGTATATCGTTCGAAGTCTGAATTATAACCAGAGAGCGGATTTCTATGAAATAGCATATTTGTCTGTGTTGGGTAAGAAGCGATATATTTAAGTTACTTTTGCGTTTTAAGTTATTCTGAGCGAAATGAGCCATATTCGTTAGCGCATATTTTGCATATTTTGACCTATAAAAGCATATTTTTCATACTTTCACCATGTTTAGCGCATATTTCTCCATTTTTTCGATTTTTAGCGTATACTTTCGTAATTTTTTGATTTTTATTCTTGAACAAAATCGAAAGTCTTCAAGCATATTTCATAATTTCGTTTTTTAACAGTTTTCATGAATAAATCCTTTTTATAAAAAATTAAATTTTTGACAGTAAAGTTTTTGTACGATCATTTTTTTTTTTTTTTTAATTTTATTATTACAATGAGATTCACCTCGCCGAGTACTTTCAAACGATACCCGCATCGGTTCATTTTTTTAGCGCATAGTTTAGCTTTTTAGTGCATATTTTGGGTATTTTTCAATGCATGTTATATATGCGCGAATTTTTCCATTTTTACACCATATTTATCCGCTCCCTGTTTGTTACTTGGTGATATTATTGGTTTGAACGATGAATTCAAAAGTCTTAGTAAAATTGCCATGTATTCATTTAAAATGAAATAGTTGATGGCTAATGTGTTATTTGGTTACTGCCAATCAAGTTACTCCGAAATCATATACCGGGTGACTACTTGATTCGAGCACCCAAGCGAAAAAATTAGGTAAAACGTGAATAAATTCAAAACATATATTTATTTTTGACAATGAAAGTATAAATTAAAGTATTTCATTTCATTGATAAACACTTTTAAGCATTAAATAAATATTATTTATGCCATTTATTGTTCTTAATATCATTCAAGTATGTAATTTATTTCTATGAGGGAAAGATTTTTGCGCTTGGGGTGCTCGAATCAAGTAGTCATCCGGTATATTATGGCTGGAATAAAAAGAGTGTTGACTCTTTAAAATGGGTTTGACTTTGACTCATTAAACTGCATACAATGTTGCAGAATTATGTAGCATAAGTAGATCGAAAAATTAATTTCCAAGTCCAAGTAACTAACAATTTGCATGGAAATGTCACTTTCACATGAAAAGGCTTATTTCAAAGTGAATTTCATAATTAAGACATGTATCTCCTGTAGCTTATTTAAACAGTCGTTCTTCACACTTTTCGTTGTGTAATACATACTATTCTTGTATACCTCTGGTTTAATTTAAACAAAACGCTTCTCGCTATTATATCGTGCCATAACGCAGTCTTTCTTCTCTCGTATTTATGATGATTCTCTTCAAATGTTAAAACTAGGTTGACAGCTCTTTCCCCAACCCCCGTGATTCGCCAACCTCCCCCCTTTCCTTTCTTCACCATCATTCAACAAAGGATCCAACAACAAATTGAGTACCAATAGATATATACGTTCATCTATGCTTATAGGCAATTTTTCATAACTATTTACAGATTACGCGATCTTTTTACAAACTGATGAAATTTTTATTGCTGTAATTCGTCGCTATGAGCTTGTTTTGATGTTATTTGTATTTAAAATTTCATTTGTACACGAGAGATGTAAAAACAAAAAGTTGAAAATTCAATAGGCGGATCGAAAAATTCTATAATTTTGGTAATCACTCACTTCCTCCCTCAAATTTTAGTGAAACAATTTTGAAAATGTGTTGGAATGTTGGCAAAGGGCGTTCTAGTTGAATTTGGCTAAAAGTTGATTTTAGGAATTTTCTACTATTCAGTGGTGAATTTGAGAAAATAACGTAAAAAGTTGGTTTACCATCCTAAAATAAATTAATGACATGAATAAATAATTTTCAAAAGTGGAATAGCCTTTAGACGAAATTGAACTGCCCAACCCCTCATTTTGTAATTTGGGATTTCAGTTTGGCTTAAGAACCTTCTTGCCTTTGACTTTAACTCAAATCCAAAATTTCAATGAATTGTGTAAATTTGTTGCGCGATCTAAGAAAAAAAATCAAACTTGTCAGTTTCCTACCCATATTGGGTCATTTTTTTAGCGCATATTTTTCCATTTTTAGAGCATATTAAATAAATATATTCGCTCCCTGATTATAACCAAAGCTCATGCCTTGGGACGAAACGCATTTCGATTCATTTGCGTTAGGTAAAATCAGGTAACATAGAGAAACCTGATTCACCTATGCAAGAGATTTAAATACGTATGCGAGTGCACAATGCTTCAACGTTATGGGACTTTTTTTTTATGGTAGTGCACGAGCGATATTTCCCGTAATAACCAAGCTTTTACAAGAATAGGGTACCCCATAATTCTTAATCACAGCATTAAAATATTTTATTTACATAATATCAATGTGTGAATACCCATACAAATTGATTAATTTGCGCCTACATATAATTACAGCAGTGCCTTCGGCAAGCTGCGTTACATGTTTGCGTTGAAGAAATATAGGTATGCGAAGTTGCGTTAAATCGCGTATTTTACCATTATCGCATCTAAATTATTGTTATCAGATTAGTGATGTTGTTTAGATTAATGTTATCCTTATAGTACTGTATGCAAGGTACTTTGTGTTAGCGGGGTATTTATACATTTTCGAACTGCGCGCGTTAAGCAGTCATTCGGCCAGCCGCGCTCGTTCACTGCTCCGTTGTGAACGTCGCGTCGAGGTAGTCGTTATTGAGATAAGTATAGCTAAACCTTAATTATCTATAATCATTTTCAAAAAACGCGACTTATTTTTTACACGATTTTGGGGTTGTGTAGGTTTTCAGATTTCTGTATAATCCCAGCTTCTTAGCAGTAGTTTGTCTTTCTCTGTTCTCTAAGTTTTCCCCCTACATCCTCGTCTGCTACACTTTAAATCCTTCTTCATTTCGTTAACTATCTTTTCGATGTCTTCCATCGCCCGGTTTGCATCGTCTTCAGTTTTTCCCACATCTTATCATGAGAGGTTCTGATGGAGGACGGAAATATGTGATTAATGTTTCGAACTGCTTCGTTGGTATCTCTTAGAATTTCGTTGAATTCAGTTAATGTTGTGGATCTTGTGTCTGCTGCCAATGGGATAAGCTAAGCAGGTGAAAGTTTGTCGGCCTCTTCAAGTTCAATGAATGGAAGCTTCATGATCTCGTCCTCTAGTCGACACATATCCCTGTTAATTGTGGGTAAAAACAAATTAAACTTTAAACAAAAAAATTTCTTTCAACTATTTACATTATAAAAATTTTTTCAGAAATGTTTCCTGGGCGCCCATCAGATGACTCGGGTATCATCAATCCCACTTTTTTTTTTAATAATTTTATTTAATTTACTTAATTATGATTTTCTACCAAGTACGTGGTTCTCCCTATTCTTGCCCTGACGGTACTTTACTTCATATTTTAGAAAAATCTTGCGGGTGAATCCAAACCCTGCATTTGATAAATTATTTGGTCGTATGAAAACTTTTTGATCAATGGCTAATCTTTTTCAATGGGGTTTTTCATTTTCATTAATCGCATATAATCATTTGAATGCCCCTAGACCTTCTCCCAGCGTAGTCCTACAACTTTAATCGCAAAGGTGTGCAACTTATCCCATATTTCGTCATTTTCATTTAGCTTAACTTCACCATTCACTCCATTAAGCAGGTACTCGGAGTCAGAATGTATGTATACCTGTAAACCATGTTGTTCTGTGATTTCTAATGCTCTGATTGCTGTTATTAGTTCGGCTTGATTGTTTGTCTGAACATCTTCTAGCTGGGATAGGTTTGCGGGATGATTGTCATCGAACCATACTCCAACTGCGGCAATGGCATGGCGTATTCCGTTCCATTTGCGCTGCATACCCTATCCACATAAACATGAATTCATTTATTCCCATCTACAATGAATTCAACGTTTTCTAGGTTCGTTTTTGTTATTTTTGAATTTCAATTTCTGGCTTATGCGATTTTTATAAGGTTGTGAATAGTGAAAATGAATTGATTTCTTTCCTTCCTAGTACGAAATTAGCGGTCAAACCATGTTGTTGTTTTGTGTTATTCATGCCTATTTGAATGTCTCTCACATAGCTTTTCGAACCACGATGGAAGTATTCTTCCTCAGAATTTGTCGTTTTGATAAATACCTTGGTGCGCAACTTATTGGCCAGCTCGCGCATTACTCTTTTAGCTGGATTTGCTTGAGGGTGGTATGTTACTATAAAGAACGGTTTAATATTGAAAGTATTTAGCATTTCGCCTCATTCCGAACTGCGGTATGTTTCACCATTTTCTGACGAAAATCTTTCATCGTTCATGATAGTAATGATTTTTATTGTTTGCGCGATAATATTTTCAAGTGTTAATGCGTGAATTGAATCTAACCGCACATGTCTTAAGAACTTATCAAGAGTAACTAAATCGCTCTATATGTTCCACTGGTTGGTAGTGTTTCAAAAATGTTGAAACATGAGAGATCATGTAGGCTACAAGCAATTTGAGTGCTAAACTCGGTATCACTCGCGCATTGGTCACTTTATTCATTTTCCATTTTAACGCACTGCGCGATCAAACTTCTTACAATTTGTTCCAAATTTATGGTCCAGCATGACCTACTTATCATTTTTGCGGTTTTCTTCGCTCTTAGATGGGAATAAAATTTGTAAATGTAAGCCATGGTATCATTTATGAGTGATTGTGGAAGGATGGGTGCACTCAATTCATTCATTGTGGGATAAATGATATCATTATGCATATAAAGCGTTTATATTTGTTATACTCCCTTCTTTTACCGTACCTTATCTCCTTTGTGATACATGCCAATATTTCTCAGCGCATCGCTTAAGCGTTTTGGCATTTTTACTTGAAATAAAAATATGGTTTGTATTGATAAATGTATATCGTTCTCATCAGATTTTTTAAGAGTACCGATAGATCAAAAGCTTGTATGAATGTAAGCCATCTCGGTACCCTATTTACGTTGTGCATATTTTCTCAGATTTTGTTTATCGCATTCAATGACCTATACAATATATATATATATATATATATATATATATATATATATATATATATATATATATATATATATATATATATATATATATATAGATTTATCTATGGATAAAGTGGCATCATTTTTCGTCGTCTACAGGTAAAATGGCATCTTTTTTACAAAGTGGCATCTTTTTTTTGATGCCACTTTACCATCACATTGCTCATCGATTCAGCTTCGTGTCATGACGTTACTGGTGTGGTTATTTGGGTGATGCCACTTTACCACTAATATTCTATTTTTTATACAAAAAATTTTTTTTCGGTCTACGGTCGTAGTAGCCTCATTTTTTTAATGTTTACAGGTAAAGTGGCATCATTTTAAAAATTTGTTTCTAAGAAAACCTATGATATTATACATTCCGTTCGCCATTGCGGTGTCGTTAATGTGACATTAGATGCACTTCTGAGGAATGTGCAAACTGATGCCACTTTGACCATAGATCACTATATATATATATGATATAATTTTAGTCATAGTGGTGGCCGTTTTTAGCATACAAAGTCATTGTGGTACCCAAATCGGGCATCACAAGGTCTTTAAGCTAAAAACTATCAAAAAATGATCGTTTCACCCCTCTGGGTCCACAGCTAAAGTTTTAGGGGTGGGCACCACAATGACTATATTTATATATTAAAAATTAAACCCCTTATAAATACTGGAGTTCATGGTGTATATACCTTGTGGTACCCCATATGGAATCCTCAGAAGACACTTTCTTTGTGGTGCCCGGCATATAGCTGGGCAATTCATAGTTCAAAATATGCAAGGGCACCACGAGATATTGAATACGTATATTCATATATATGGGATGCTAATCAATACATCCCCAAATTTTTTCAGAATTTAATATAAACTGTACACGACTTTTTCCATTTTTGTGTATCCCTGCTCATTTGGTTTGAATTTCCCACTGGTAAACGTAATGATGAAGTCTTGACCATCTTCTTTCTGAAATACCTGCTTTATACGCATCCTCAGTGTTGCTCACTAGAATCCGATACGGTAACGCAAAGTTTACATAGAATAGCGTGATGTGTTCTTCGGATTTTTCTCGTAGCATTTTGAGCGCATTTTAGTGTTCTTCTTGCCAACTAACTGGAATTCGAGTTTTGAGGAGTTCCTATAAAGGTCTCAGCCTCCAATACTTGCATACCCACCGACAAATCTGGAGTAGCACTGTGCATATCCTAGAAGTTCCTAGATATTTCTTTCTTTTTTTTAGGACGGAGGGCGGAGGTGTTAAAATTTGTTGTGGTAAAATACTTGCGTTTTTTGCATTTCTTTTCGTGACCCAACAGTGTGAAAATAAAGCCTAAAAGTTTAGTTTGATTGACGAACAATTCCGATTTCTGGAGGTTCAAGGTCATATCAGCCTTATAGACTAGCTCTACAACTGCTACTAATAGATTGAGGTAATGATGGAAATCTGTATGAAAAATTTCAATATCTTCGACATATCCTTATACATGTTACTGCTAAGATTTCGTTAAGGGTCTATTTTACATACACGATTGCATACTGTGTTGCCTGCCAAATGACCATTTTCGTACATCTTTGATTCTCAAATACTACTCATCTGTTTCACTTGAAATTTTAAATATACACCTATAATAAGAATTTGAGAAACTTCACAGAAGGTTTTTTTGATTAAGTGATTATTTGTCGAGAAAAACGCGAAAAAGAAGTAGCTTTTGAGGAGGCCATGTTTCAAACTCATAACCTTCTTATAAATTTGAATTTGAATTTTTCGTTCTGAACCAATTGAAGAGAATTGTCTTACTCTCTTTATTTTGAAATTTCAAAAGTTTTTGTAAGAAATTCACGGGGAATTCTTGTCTCAAAAATGTCACTTTTTTAGTGTTATCAATTTTGCTTCGCATATAGATAACATATAGTGCCTGTGAAATTTAGTTATGCTAAAATAAAGAACCGTATATGTGAAATAGAGGACGTATGTAAATTGAGGCATGGTTGGCAGAAGTAAGGGAATCAAGAATATAAATTGAGGCACAGCAAATACATAGGTTTTAATAACTCGCATATTAGGCTAATAAAACGCGTGAGTTTATCTCGTAAGTTGTGTGTTTTACAACTGATTACATTTATACTCTGTAACTAAGACAATTTTTTGAATTTTCCTGTGCCAGCTTTGGCATAGATGAAATTCACAGCCAGCGATATGGACTGATTGCCAAACTTCTTTAATAGCCAAATGTATAGCAATTTCGTAGTCTGCAACGAATTTTTCTACTCTCATCATTAAATTATTACTTTTGAATAAATCGTTTATAAGTTGAAATACTTTAAGGCAACATTCTTTGGTTTTTGTGGGCAGCAAAGCTAAAAGCAAATTTACATAATACCCATTCTTATTTCCGTGGAGAGTTAACATCCGAGTATAAAATCGCTCACTTTATTCGAACGTTCCGTTGCAGTATATTTTGTCCCAGGAACTTAAAAAATTTTACTGACATCCCACCTGCTGTGATAAGGGTTTAGGTGCCTCAATTTACACAAAAAACATGCCTCAATTTACACAAGAGGCGTGCCTCAATTTACAATTTATTGGTGCCTCAATTTACCATTATTTCTGCGACTGTGCCTCAATTTACACCCGCCCGAAATAGACCATTACCGACATTTATGAAAATTGATGACAATAATGATGTACCAAATGGTAACTATTTATACGTAGCAATATGTTCATCCTTGAATTTTAATACCTATAGTGTTGACCACGAAACTTAAGACTTGCAATTTGTAAACAAACAATAAAATTTGTCATCCAAGGTTAACTATGTTGCCATATTTCCAGAAAAACATATGAGCTGATCATGCATTCGAAATAATTTGCAAACTTTGAAACATCATTCATTAAAAAATATATGGCCACCAACTTCTCATAACCTTACTTGTCGCTGCTAAATCTGACCGAGCCGATCGCCGTACCATTTGATATCCAATCAGAATCGTTGTTATCATGCCACTATACAACCAGTAGGAAGCAAGAGCCTTTTATGAGCATTCCCGCTGGCCACCAAGAAATTTTAATAAATTTCTATTGGTTCTCCCAGTCACAAGAGTCCGAGAACAACAACCTATGAAAATGAAAAGTATTTGGTTCTGAATGACGTCAATTGAGCAGCTAAATGTACATGTGGACTTCCCACTTTGGCGGTGTATCGAAATTTTATCAATACTCATTAAGACTAATGCCTTATTGGCTGTTGATATTGTTGGTTAATATTATAAACTCACAGTAGCTCATATTGACGTCATCAGTGAACATTGCACTTGAAAAAATAAAGTTGAAATTTTTCACGTGATCTCAAATGGTGTAACCTGTTACAGGTCAAACCACTTTGTTTTATGAGCATCTTTTGGCGTATTTGCGAATACTGGAATTCGTCTCGTTATTTTATTTAGGATTATAAAATGAGAATAAATAAAATCAATGAATTATTAAAAAAATGGACCAATTCATTTTCAAGGGTTTTGAAAATTGCATCTTCAAGAAAATTTCACGAGCTTTCTAATGATATAAAAATTAATTAATTTCGTGCAAATATTTCCAACATAAATGTCGTTTAAAGCTGAAAAATGCAGAGGTCTCAAACTTTACATCTATGTTACTCAAAATTTTCTGCGGTAACTTCAGGTTTTGAGAACATGATCTTATAGGAAATTTAACGAGCCTTACGATGATATTAAAAAAATTAATTTTTAGAAGTATTTCTTATAATTATGACATTTTTAATGTAAAATAGCCATAATTATCAAAAAATTTTGAAAAAAAAAAAATTTAAATTGTAAATTAAAATTACATGATGTCACGTTACCTCACGCTCATTCGACTTCAAAAATAAATCAATTCTAGAGACCTACTCAATCTACCACTCCTCAAAATTTCGAATCGATCCGCCTAGTTTTGCTCTAGTTAGCGAGAGAACGAACGTTTACAAAAAAAACGTAACCTCATTGTAAATCATTCCTCCTCAAGTTGAAAAACTAATAATCGCTGGGATCGCTTTCCACTCAAGCCCCGTCACGTCATGTCACGTCATGTTCCGTCACATCAAGCCAACTCACATCCATTCACGTCCAGGAAAAACTTAATTCCAAGACTACTACGCCTACTCTTTCAGCCATTCACACCACATTCTAATAAATTTTTGATACAAAACCAAAAACCGTTACCTCATGTTTCATTGAATGATCTCACGTTCTGATAAATTAGATATCTGATCATTTATAACGCTCAACCATTCCTTCCTGCTATCATGCGGGAACCAAAAAACCTCAAATCATGCCTCCTCACGACACATCACGTTTCATCACCCACAAGAACTAATCAGCTCTAAAGCATCACTATCCTCACCTTTCCATCAACTTTGAACTCGATCCATCAGATATTATTAGAGTTATTGTGGGAGAATGGAAAAACCTCAACGAATACCTCCTCACGCAAAACTCACGTCCAATCACCTTATGAAACTAATAATCTCTCAAACTATTCTACCCCCACCTTCTTTTATCTTTTAATCACTTTATTCAATTTTTTTGGACTTATCATGGGAACACAAAAAAGCTCAACTCACCCCTTCTCACGCCAACTCACGTCCCATCATGCTCAAACATCAATTGGCTTTAATGATCACTAATCTTACCTTTCTTCCATCTTTTAATTCAATCTATCAACTTTTATCTTAGTTATTGCGCGAGATCCAAAAAAAAACATCAACTCACGCCTCCTCACGCAAGCTCACGTCCGATCACGTCCAAAAACTAATCAGCTTCAGAGTACCACTACCCCAACTTGATCCGTCAACTTTTACTCAAATTATCGCGCGAGAACCAGAAAATCTTGACACACGCTTCCTCACGCCTGATTACGTCCAAAAACTGATCAGCTAGAGAATTCAACTACCCCAACCCTTCCTCCGAATTTGGTTTCGATTCGATCACTTCTACTCAAGTTATCGTGCGAGAGCGCGAAGAAAAAAAAATAAAGAAAGGAAGAAAGAAGCTGTCAAACTAAGAAACTGAGTGAACGCAGATTTACTTGGAAAGTGAAGTCCGCTAAAAAAGAGAAAAAATACAAAATTGAGAACTCAGAGAATAATTGATCTGAAGTTTATGGCCCTCACTAATTTCATAATGCAATCTCTTCCTTTACAATTCTTTCGACCAATAAGAGCACTTCTACCATAACGTTCAAAAACCTTACATTTTGATTTTAATATGTAGAGAAATGTTTATTTTATTTTTTATTCTTCTTCTTCGATCGCTCTTCGATATCATTTGTTTCCCATATGGTAACAGTTCATTCACCTCAAAATTTCTAAATTTAGTTTTCTGACTTGGTACATATTTTTGAATAGCATTCGCCACTTTGTCTCACTCTTCATTGTAGAAAAATCAAGTTAGTCAAGTATTGGGCTACATGCTGTATGTATTTAGCCCAACGAGTATATTAATATAATTAGAGGCAATGTTGGTATTAACGTTGCTTGAATTCTGTCATCGACCGCCCCCTCACTCCAAGTACTGAAATAAATACTAAGCGCGTTTTATTCAACTGTTATTTTCCGGGGTTTCGTTACTTGATGAATATGCGCACAAAACACGTGCTGTCGACTGTAACTATATAATAAATGTGAAACAGCGAAAAATTGTCTGATGAACGAACGTAGATGATGTAATCGCTTCTATATTATTCATCTTCCTTTCAACAGATCAACATCAAGTCGATCGAGAATAACGGGCTGATCATCTTCATTTAGCTGAATGAGGCTGATCATCTTTGTGTGGACATTGGACAAACCTTCGTATCTTCTCTACTCCGGTAGTTAGTGTTCGTAAAATAATGAAAGATAAATTCGAGCGTCGGTGGGTAACGTATTATTACATAGGTTACGGAGAGTAGAAATTTTATTCACATATCGAGGTGGCGAAGCAATAACATTTCAACGCGTTTGTCTCTCGCTCAGTGTATTATTCGTACTATATAAAAGATCACTAAATAGTATGACGTCATGGCGCATGTTGATTTAAGTGAGATTTTAGGTGATTTCATTCCAATCTGATAAGGTCGGAAAGCATCGTGACCCATTCACCACAAACCCGAAAATGTTTGGTTATCGGTCAGTCAGTGTATCCTACGCAGCTATTGTGCTTTCAGTAAGGATATTGGTACTGGAAGCGGGATGTGGGGGTGCTGGGTGATCGTCAGAGAAACATTAATGGACTCGTTAGACATCGATATCGTAGGTGATATTATCATAGAGAGGGGGTGGTAGATGCTATGTATATTGGCGTATCCTTTCAAACCTGAACTCGCTCTCGTTTATTTAAGTTATGAACACCTCGATTGTTATACAAATTAAGAGTATGATTATTACCGTGATTCGAATTACTTTAACCGCGACGACTGTACAACATTTGTCCACCTATCTAATTCAAAACAATGCTGAACCGTCTCCTCACCATTCCTTACTTTTGAAGACTCATATGCCCACTCTGTATTTGACACTTTTAACAGATCAAAAAATATTATTATTCCGATGCCCAAACCAAAACTCGATATGAAATGGTGACGGTGATGTATACTAGTGGTTTCAAATTTGGGAAGTTCTTCAACACCTCCTTCAGCACGTTTTAAATCAGATACCTTCTCCATTAAAAGCGTATAGAAAATTCAACAGGACCATGCTGAGGAGAGTATAGGAACTCCATGAGAAATTAAGTGAGATTACCGCTGACTCACCATTTACTATAGTTGAATTCAACGTACAAGCTTCTCCTGAGCCAAAATTGCATCCACGATCTGGTACACAGCTAAGATCATTTCCATATCAACAACGAGTATTTAGTTAAACCACTATAGGTTGCGCTTTGGATGATTGGGGAGGAGGCAAAACTCCCATTGTAGCCTTGAAGTTTCTATCTGAAGATAAGAAAGGCCTCTTCCCTTGTTGTTACTATGGTGTTGCAGAAAAGAGTGAGCGTTTTACTCAAATCTATCTCCCTTCAGTGTCTGCAGTCAAACTAAGAATTAGAAGACCTTTCGTTTTCCTCATATAACGTAACAAGGGTGGGATTAAAATCTCCGCCTTCAGTATTCTCATCTCAAAAATCAAAACACAGGCTCCAGCCCCTGGGATCTGAGTTTCTTTTATTAGGGTGGGTCCGAGTTCCTACTATCTCTATCAAAGAGGTTGGTGTGGGAGGTTGCCATCTTTCAAATATAAATCAAAAATGACGAAATTGAAGAATATTAGACAAGTATAAAAATGACAAAAATTACTAAAGGAGAAAAATACAAGAACACGTAGCATGTAATGTGTGCAAATGTGATTCTTAATAATTAGTTATACCTAAATAACATTGATATCAATTTCGAATATACATAATTGAAAAGATGAAGAAAAAGAAATCCTGCATCAACTCGAATTTCTTCGCCACTGGGCAAGAAATAAAGGAGTAGGTAACCAAAAGTAATACATAGGCAGCGGATAGAAAGATTTATTGTTTGCAAAAGTAAATACTACCACAGCTTTCTCCCCCAGTATTAAAAAAACTACCAAAGACCATGCATGTAATTACATAATAAATATTCACAACAAAAATTAAACAAGACTCACCTAAACGTGTTGGTATAGTTTAATTATGGAATGCGCGCACCAACGCGAACATAAAGGTTACATAATTAAATCAAATAATGGTACTGGCAAAGGCAAAAAGCCAACAATAAAAGAAACACAAAAAAAACAGCGCAACCAATTGAGAAAAAAAAATACGTAGAAACAAAACAAAAAACTAAGAAATAATTGAATTTAAAAACTGAATTTGAATAATGTGTAATCGTAAACATCACAGTTGTACAACCTTATAATTGGCGATCATAAGTATAAAAAGCAAGTGCTCGATCAGCCTCTTGAATACATTGTAATGTGCGAACTTACACACGGACGAGAGTGGTACTCCGACCTACTCATATGAAACCAAACATAATCTGCCCAGAAAACTCTAGACTTTCCATGTCTGAAAAAAAGCAAACTCGTAAAAAAATTGTTTAGTAGCAAATGAAATGCAACGTTTCGCCACCATGGACGGCGAATTTCCGTGTCTCCGTATACAACGTGAGAGATCCCGCTCGCACATCACAATGAAGGAGAAATCGGCGTTTATCGACAATAATGGGGTGTGAAGAGATATTTACTAAACTTGACTGGACTAAAGGTTCAAAAATCAATGGAATCTATCGAAGTAATTTAAGGTTTGCGGACTATGTAATAATTTTAGCAAGCTCAACTCAAAAATTGCAAGGAATAATGCTGGATTAAACAGTTTTACTTTGGAAGTAGAGTTCAAAATGAATAACGGTAAAACAAAAGTAATGACCAGAGATAATAATTTAAGCTTTGAGATCGAAAATGTCAAGATTGAAAGGTACAGAAAATAATATATGCAAAAAAAAAAACTCCTGAAAAGCAAAGTAGTCAAGTTAAAAACGAGTATAATGTGTATGGGTATTGAACAAAAAAAAAAAGAAAAGAAAAGAAAAAAGAAAACAGGTACAAAATGATATGATACAAGACCACAGATCAAGTTCTCTTGTTTTTCCTCGGAACTTAACGATTGTCATTTACTACAGGATTGTTATAGGTAGGCAGGCTATGAGTTTGGAGGATGCCGATCGCGAGTGCCAGGCGCAGTGGCGTCATCGAGGAGCTGCTGCTGCCACCACAGAGGAGGAGGCTACACACGCAAGTGGCACCCAAACCCAAGTATCTGAACCCCGGGGATCAGAACCGGGTAGTAGTGGGGGTTGAAGGGACGAGGGGGGTGGTCGGTGCCACCCTTACCGCACACGTCTCGACATGAAGTGGTAGGTTAATAATGTGACATGGGTAGCGCATGTTGGTCAGGGAGTGAACAACTCTTAGCCAACTGACTGAGTATGTGTCATGGCCTCAGTACTCATGTGGTGGATCGAGTAGCTGCATGGGTGAGGTCACATCAACCAGATCCCATGGCCGAGGCACTGAACTGATTGTAGACCGCCCCTACCTTGCTTCATGGCTTGGAGTAAGATGGGATGATGCAGACAGAAGTAGGGCCCATAAAGTGTATGACCTCTGGCCGGCCTGCGGGCTTAGTAGACAAAGGTAACAAGAGGTAGAAAGGCAACCGGCGAGGATCGTCTGAAAGAAGGGGAGATGCGGCGCGGGGTGAGGGCTGGAGACCACCATACACTTGAGAAGAGCACATTGTGCAGACAAGGCTATAGAGAAGAATTTGGGATTGAAACCCACCAGCGGGGAGTAGGTTCTTAAGGAAAGGATGAAGCAATGGCTGAACTTCCGATGCAGTAGAACTGGGGTGGGGCTCACACCTGCTTAACGGAAACCCAGGGGAGATGTAGGCTGGTTGCCAGGGTGTCCCTGCTTGGCTGGAAGTAATGTGTCGTGTGCGGTAGAAGAGATTCCCGCAAAAAAAAAAAGAAAAGAAAAAGAGTTTGAATGTTTCATCTATTATATGAATTGAAGTGCCTTTTTTTTGTCACGGCATCACGCGCGTTATGCTACTCGCACAACACTGAAATTTGTACCATTAAAACGGCCGTAACGCATAGGTGGTTTAAAGATTTAAAAAATTTCAAAAATAACATTTTTTCGAGCTTTTAACGAGCCTTAAAGAGCGTTAAATTTGACGCATTTTATAGACGTTTCGGTGCGATAACTGGTTTGCGGGGTAGGACGAGGCGCGTTTTCGTTTCGAAGCGAGCGCATACTTTTAGGATGACAACAGAGGGAAGTGGGGTTGTCTTTATACGAACAGAAACTACGATCGGTTAAGCAGACCAACATAATTAGTGTCGTAATTTTAAGCAAGAGTTGAAAAACGAGAATAGTTGAAAGAGTTATTTCGCACGTACTCTTTCAACGCTTAACTGTGATAGCACCTATTTGGAAGAAGAATTACGATACGGGGGGGGGAGGGCGACGTCCTACGAGAAGGCAGGTATAACACAGTGGAAGCGAATTTTACATTTAAATAATCGAAAAGGTATCTCTATACTAGAAATACCGATAAGCATGAGGCAAAAAGAGTAGAAAATATTTACGCGAATTCTTGTTATCAGAAAAATTATATTTAGATATTTACACTTCATGAAAAATACTTTATATTATAATTATTTAATTTTACTATTATATTTTAAGAGGAAGACTTAGTTTTCTTCATAATAGCCGCGTTCGCTGTTCCTGTAACAAAAATGAAAGGAGCTCATTAGTTTCACACGAAACTAAGTGAGTGCCAGACACCAAAAGAAATGTGAGGGGAGCGACGAGTGAGCCTGAGAGAAATGAACAAGGGCGTAACAGCGACTTCAAGCATGCAAGAAAATGCAAATAATAATAAAAAATTGTACGAAAGTATAACCAGCATTCACATTAAATTCTTCGTGGTTCTTCTCAACTGGTCCCGTCCCCAATGGGGCACGGGCACCGCTGCCACAACCGGTCTTTTTTCCGTGAGATCGCGTAGCCGGCATTGTCAAAATTTAAAATTAATAATAAAATAAAACTGACAATAAATTTTAAGTAAAAAAGGAAACTAGATAAAAAATAAAAATCCACTCGAGAAAATTCAGCAAAGCTCACAGAATAAGAATTTGTGAGTCGATTAATTTTAATTAACACGTCTTCGTCGTTCTGTATATCGAAACAAGTGTTCTCGTAGCGGGTGGAAAGCGAGGGTTCAGTCTGGCGAAAGCAACATAGTACGGGAAAGTCGGAGAAAGCAAAGCAGGGATGATGTAATCAGTTTAAGGGCTGGTATACGCTTGTGTATGTAATTTCGAATAAGTTACTTCCAAATCAAGATTTAGATAGGGAAAAGAGTAGGCAATTCACTTTAATGATGTGCGCGTAGCCACAGAATTAAAGTCAAAAATTCCACAGTCCTCTCGTTCGGGTATTATGAGCAAATAATGAATCGTTCGAGCAGGACTGTGTAATTTTCGACAGTTAGTAAGTATATTCGTTGTTGTCGTGTTACAAATAGGATTGCCTTTAACCAAAGGAAAAGAAATGCAATCGCTCAAGCAGACCAGAGGAAAATGTAAAGCACCGCCTCAAGATTGATGGCGTGATGCTCTGCTCCTAAGAAGTGCGACCCTTTTTTTTTTATTTATTTATTTATTTATTTATTTATTTATTTATTTTTTGGTCTTTGTAAGTAGAAATATGCTTCATCCGTAGGGCGGGTGTAGTTTGCTTGTTATTTATAATTATAACTCATACGAAGATCTCGTCATAGTTATATTTTTGCATTCATGATAACTCAACAGTAAGGAGTGATTGAAGAACGTTACTGATGTATATAAGCTAAATGGATATTTTATACGAGTTGAAAGACGTTAAGAGAGATAGGTATATGTCATAATGACGAATATTCAGAATATGTACAATAATTATGTATTTCCTAATGTAATAATGTGTGAGTTTTAATATCTTCAGGTGGTAGCAACAACATCTCTTCGTGTCCTGATGCGATCCCTTTGCGACTTCAAGTTAAAAGGTTTTAAGTTGTTACTGATATATTCAAGTTATATCCTATTAAAGTTGAAATATGTTAAGGGAGATCTATCTCATAAAATGTAATGTTTTTTGAATACATGATGATCCCTGTTTCTTCTTTAATGACGACTGTTAGGTTCTGAGTGGAAATGAGGAGAACTTGATCTGTAGGCTTGTATCAAATCATTTTATACCTGAACTTTTTTTTTTCTGTTCCATACCTATACACATCAGACTCTTTTTGAACTTGACTACTTTGTTTTTCAGAAGTTCTTTTTCGCAGATATCAAAATTCTTTTTGTAATAGTGAGGAATGAATGATATAACAAATTTTAGCTATCTCTATAAAGAAAATTTCATATAAATCTACTTTATTATCGTAGTTGTCGGTCTCTTGATGGCATTTTTATCAACTTGTATTAAAAATAAGTACGTAATTTAGAAAAACTCATTCATTGATGAAATATAAATACTGATGAAAGAATAATTAGTGACAAGGAAAATTATTTCATGACAAAATTTGCAACCTAAATTATACCACCTCACGAACATCCTTCTTTACCAAGTTAAATTGGATACGTCCTATCCATACAAAAAAAGTCTTATGATTTACCTCCAAGTTCATTTCCCCTCTCATACCTACTTGATTCGAAAATTTTTCAAACTTTGCACAGGGCTAAAGAAAGACCTAATGAACCAATTGAGCTGAAATTTGGTAGACGTATTGCGATTATAGTGTAGAATCATTCTTTATACTTTTTATGGTCTACTCCAAATCTTATGATTCGTCGAGAAATGCAATAAAAAATTGGCCACCCGAATACCAAAGGTGTGTGAAGTGCATTTACTGTCTGTCCAATATAGCTTGAGACTTTTTGACTGCGCGACAATTTTCACGATTTCATTACTACCCAAAATGTGTTCAAATTGAGAATGCTGATCGAATCGTCGAAATAGTAAAGCACAAAAAAAATTCTGTGAATATGTTTCCTGCTAACTTCGATAAGCTAATAGGTACTAACATATTTACCTACTTTGTAATACAATCCACATTTTGCGTAACCATTTATGAATTGTTGCCTAACTTTGCGCTGTCAAAAAGTCTCAAGCTATATTGGACAGACAGTAGCATGGTCTGAGCAACATCGCCACCTATCGGAAATAACAACGAACTTCAGTTTTTGTGTACCCGTTTTTACCCGTCATGTTGGTGAAAAATGTCCTCCGATTTACGACTAAAAAACTGTACTGAAAAATTAATCATATCCCCTCAATGAAGTCCTCCTAATGATTTCAAAAATCGTACCTCGACACATTGCAAAATTGTTCCCTTAATGAATTATGCTGTCCTCTTAGTGAATTGTAAAATGTTCACCTATTGATATGTAGCACGCATGCGCGAAATCTTGCGCGAAATAAATTAAAACACGATCAATTACCTAACATTATAAAATAGTCCTCCCACGGACTCCCATTGAAGTTACAAAATGTGAAGATTGTCGCCGTAATGTAGACATATATGTTATTTCTAACAGCCGCCTATTGGAATGCAAAATCGTAATCTTGTAAGCACATGACCACGCTTTATATGCAGTAGTCGTAAGGCGTTGAACACGTGGGAATGTTTTTTTTTTTTTTTTAGTTTAAATACCTAGCTATTTATTGTAAATTTGATGACAATTTTGAGTATTATGCGAGAGAGTTTGAATAATACTGTTTCGTTAATTTATTATAATTTTATTTTGCGTTTTTTCTGGAAAAATGTGAGGAAAAACGAAATTTTGGCGGTTTCAAATGGTTGCGGTGAGTTTGAATACATTAAAATATCTTTTTTCAATTTATTAATTTTTTGACAAGTTTTCATTAAGAAGCCATTTCCCATTTCTTAAAGTGGACATTAATGTGTGTATCGTTCAAACATTTACGTGAAAGGGACATTTTATATTTATTTGAGTGGACATTAGTGTGCATACTATTCACACATTTACCCTATGAGGACACCCATGTGTAAACATGACGGTACAATTTTACACACATCTTCACACTTTTCTTTACATGGCCATTGTGTGTGCGAATTTAAGAGGACAATTTTCACACTTCTGAACACTTGACCCTACCGGGACATCGAGTGTGCAAACATAAGAGGACCGTCCCCTTATATATGTTTTGGCTAAAAACCTCAAGTTCTTGGAGTGTAGAGAAATTCCGAATATACCTGCGTCATCAGCAAAAAATTTCTGATATGGTGTCAACTCCAACGTCCCCCTATATACATGAAATCTCAAACTCCAGCTAATGATTTTGATACCGGTAGGGAAGAAAGTGAGGTCTTTTTATTTAAACATAATTATAATGGATAAGCGCGAAAATTTAATTTTTTTGAAGAAAATAAATTATGCCAGATAGAAAACTATATATTTTATTAAAACGTAACACTGTCAGCCTAGCATGATTGTGTTGATTTCAATTCCACATTTGGTAACTAGTTCACCTTGAACGTTGACATCAGTTCGCATCCCTAATGCAACAACACCACATCTCAAAATACGTCAAATAAGAAACTCAAGAAAATTGCTTTTCATTTGCTTTGTAAATAACGAAATAAGAATTCAAATTCATTGCTTTTCCATTGATCCTTACTAATTTTTCATACACTTTCCAATGGTAAAGGCAGATTTTCGCAACGCAAATTATTTTTGGTAGTTTTTTGAGATGTGGTGTTTTTGCAGTCAAGGATTTTTTTTTTTTTGAGATGGGGTATTTTTGCAGAAGGGGTGCGAGTTGACATTAACCTTGCACGACGTGAAGACTAAAAAAGGGGAAACTTTTCGTACTGAAGTATTCAATGATGAATCATTGATTAACAGTTCAAAAAATTTGGAGGTTGATAAATCGAAAAAAATCGCAGAAAAATGAGGTTCCATTGCGACTACCTTGGTCAAATTGACGAATTAAGTGCCTTGAAATCGTATTTTTGCAATTTTCTTCGGTCATCCATTTTACCTGGAAAGAAAATGTTTGAAATGTGTCAGGAAGCTCACCTTATACTAAAAGATCGATCATGGAGAAATATAAAAGATCGAGTGAGACAAATGCAAAAAGTAAACCGCGAATGATTTTCCATTATATTTTTGCATATTTCTGATTTTAATCGTTTTATCCAGTTTTTTATGTTTGATTTTGCCAGTTTTATTGCTTTCAAAAATAAATGATATTGGTACAAAATATGGTGAAATTTATTCATTCTTACCCGAAAATTCAATCGATTTTTCATCACTTCATAACTTAGAATATAATAAATTTGATGTAAAATTTTCAACTAATATATGTACTTGAGGTATAGTCATGAGATAGACTACAGTGAAATTTGCCTACTCTTATCTGAAACTTCATTTGGTTTATTAAGGGTCTATTCTACATGCATGAATGCATACTGGTTTGCCTCCCAAATGACCATTTTCGTACATCTTTGATTCTCAAATACTATTCATCAGTTTCACTTGAAATTTGAAATATACACCTATAATGAGAATTTGAGAAACTTCACAGAAGGTTGTTTTGATTAAGTGATTATTTGTCGAGAAAAACGTAAAAATAAATTGGCTTTTGAGGAGACCATATTTCACAGCTTATAACTTTCTTATAAATTGGAATTTGAATTTTTTGTTCTAGGCAAATTAAAGAGCAATGTCTTATCTTCTTCATTTTCAAATTTCAAAAGTTTTCATAAGAAAATCACGAAGAATTTCACTCTCCAAAATGTCACTTTTTTAGCGTTATCAATGATAGATAACCTACAGTGCCTGCGATGTTTGGTTATACTAAAAAAAAGAACCGTGTATGTGAAATATACCCTTCATTTCTTAATAAATCCATTTCATTTTCATTGAATTCAAGGTGATCTCAAAAATATTTCTTGAATGAGAATCTCCCAAAAGCTAAGTATTATTAGGTAAAGTTATGGTCGGGTACTCACTCAGTCGGCTGTTCCGTAACTTCAAACACTAAATTTTAAATTTTTTCATATTTTCACAACTAAATGATTGAAAATCAACTAACTTCAAAATTAGATCAAAAGATTAAATTAAATATTTCAGAAGTGATTCCTTACGTTAGTTAGGATAAACGAAACAAGAAAATATATCTTGCCCAAGAGCTTGCATTATGAAACATTTCGGCTTATGGTAATATTCTTTCAAGTAGTAGCAACGTTGCAAAAAAGACCTCCCTAGCTAAAATGACCGAGACCTCCCTACAATGCTTTTGTAAGAATTAGTGTGTGTAAGGTGATCTCCCTTTCCTACTTGAAAAACTTGAGGTATACATTCCACACATGTGTGTATAAATGACCCCCCTTTCAATGGTTTACAGACACAAAACAGTATCGTTTTTTCACTGTTTTTATATATTGAGCTTAGAGCGCGCTGAATGACGATTATTTACATAGAAAAAAAAACTTTGCCAAGTATTATTGTAGTAGAGATATAGCGAAATACCCACAGACCTCCCAAGCGAAAGCTGGTGACCTGCACCTCACTTTGATAGTTTTATAAACATGTGTGTGTGTGGGAGAGAGAGGGTGTGTGTGTGTGTGTATGCATGTTTCTTTATTTATTTATTTGTCTGTTTGTTTGCTTGTTTGTGCGAGGGTGTGTGTGTATGTGTGTGGGTTTGTTTGTGGGTTGGTTTGTTTGTTTGTTTGTTTGTCCGTTTGTTTGTTTGTTTATTTGATCGTTCGTTCGTTCTCTTTCTTTCTTCCCTTCTTTCCTCCCTCCTTCCTTCCTTCCCTCCTTCCATCCTTTGTTCCTTCGTTCGTTCGTTTATTTTATTTCATTTTATTTTACTTTTAATTTCACTTATTTATTTATTTTTGCTTTCAAGAAGTTGACTTTCATTTTGGCGATTTTACATAAGTACTCGTATTTGTATATTATTTAGATTTTAACTTCTTGCTAAAATTTCCAGGAAATTTAAAATAGAAAAGAATGAAAGCTTTTTTGTTCGAACAATTCAAATGTGAAAAATTTGTAAATCATAACGTTTCCTCTTGTTCCTTACCAAACAATGATCGTCAACTTCTTGGGCTGCGAATTCAACTTTATTGGCTTGCAAAACATTTAATTACCATTTTAATGTGGGGCTCTCTCCTTTCAGGTCATTTTATCATGATTTTCCTCCATTTCTTAATCATATTGCTATCAAACAAATCCAGTCTCCTGCATCGTTGATAACCAAATAAGAGAAATCATAATATATAAAGCTGAGCGACATTACACAGCCACTGAAGTTGATGATCTTTTCTTTTTGTTTGGTTGCAGGACAAAGAGAGGGATTTTGAAAAGCAAGCATTGTACACGTGTACATATTGTGGGGCTACATTTCCACATCAGAGTAAACTCACAAGGCATATTTTGTCGCATAGTTTAGATTCATTGAAATATCGCGAGCAAAGTCAGCCTCATCTTCAGTTTGCACCCCAACACTCATCGATCACTCTATCTGGAGTTAATTTATTAGAAAAATCCAACGAAGGTGATTGGGGTAGTCTTCGAACGCCGCTCATGGAATTACCGCATGACTCGCAAGCTTCCGATATCGCTGAATCGCAGGGTGCTGTTTGTAAATTTTGTGGAAAGGCATTTCCAGATGTTGGCTCTTTGATCGGTCATTTACCAGCCCACACTGGAGATCGTCCCTTCAAGTGCGAATATTGTGGCAAAGCATTCAAACTTAGACACCATATGAAAGACCATTGTCGTGTTCATACAGGCGAACGCCCATTCCGATGTTCATTATGTGGTAAAACCTTTTCAAGATCCACTATTTTGAAAGCGCACGAGAAAACGCATTACCCTAAATACGTGCGTAAATTCTTATCTTCGCCCAGTCCAGAAGAAGAACAAAGGCCGCCCGATTTGCCTTTACCATGTGATTTGTCTGTGTCCGAGAATAATGTAGAAGCCTCCACCAGTGCTCCTCCTATGTTCATGCATAGACCGACGCCATCGCCGTCACCATGACTTATGCTTTATAGTTATTATTATTACCGTCATTATTTTGCCGAACTCTTTAGATAACTTCTTTTTTCTTTCTTGGAAACGAATTTCATTGTTTTGTTTTGTTTTTATTTATTTATTTATTTATTTGTTTATTTATTTATTTATTTCGATTTTCATTGTTTCTTGTTTTCTTCACCTTTTCGTTGTCTCATTCTTTCCTCATGTTGTCCTCATTTCTTCCTTCTTCACCCGATAAACGTTATGTTTCTTTTTAAGTTTTAGTGGCATGCGTGTTACATAGAAAGGGTAAATGTACCTTAGTAAATTATTTATTATTCGCATACGTAGATATTTCTTCATTACCAGCGAACTTGAGCACTTCAAAATTATTAATAAGAAATTCATCCACTACCCAAGGCAATGTTCACTCGCTGCATACCATTCATTTTTAATTAGCTATAGGTACATGCAAGACAAGTACAAATCGCTTGATTCCTCTACACAAGTATTTACATGCAGGTATTGAAATAAAATTAATCTTATGTGGCTAATGGTACGGAAAGCCCGGAAATAGCACGGATTTTATCGATTTCTGTGTAATTGAATTTTCAATATTTTGATTGAAAACCAAAGAAAAGAAAGGACAAATTTCATTGTCTGATGAAAATTTGTCAGCATGTTTTGAACTTGTAGCTTAAAAACGTGTTATTATGCATTTCCATTCTTCTTAATGTTGTTAATTTTTTGTATTCGTAATGTTTCATCAGAATGAAAATTATTCGAAAAAACCTCATGAAATTTCCTGCAAAACGAGTACACACAAGGGGGGAGAGGTTTTTTTAATCTCAAATGTAAAGCCCAGAAAATGGCACGGAAAAACCCGGAAATATCACGGAATTTGTTTTTCCAAATCCAGTAGCCACCCTGAAAAAGAAAAGGTATATTATATGATTCTATATTAAAACGTCAATTGCACAATCATCTTTGAACTTATATTTGAATATTATAGCCAATTTATGCATCAACCAATCCATAACAAACAGATGTCATATTGACAAAGTCCTCCGTTTAAACCCCGCACGTGCCTTTTGAAAGCTGTGAACACGTTTTTTTTTTTTTTTTTTTTTTTTTTTTTTTTTTTTAAATTTACCTGTGTACAATACCATGTAATGATGATTCGTATTATCTAAATACAGATGATATATGTTTACTTGTTTAGGTTTAACGTTTTACTGTTTTGGAAAAAATCGTTTATTAAATAATTCTTTTGGAATATATTTTATCGAAATCGAACTCGTAGTACTAAACCTTACCCAAATGTTCAAATCGTATTCTAACATAGAATTACAGTTTTCAAACAAACACATTACTTCTTCACAAGATGTAAGTATAAAATTTTCTGTCAGTTGAGTTTTCTGTAAAAATTTAGAATTTGTAATGTAATTCGCGAAATTTTCCAGCACGGAAGTCAATCTTACCTACTTGTATTTTTTTAAATTAATACTACTCAATTCAGGCCCGGATCCAGTAGGCGAGTCACCGAGAAAATCTCGGAGGGCTGCGATGTATTTGCACCGATAAAGTAAAAATTGGGCCAATTTAATTTCTGAACATTGATGAAAAACAAAAGAAATTCCGTAAATCCATAAGTTGGAAAATGAGAGAAAAAATTTAAGTGGCCCGTTGAAAATGAGATTTCTCTGTGGGCCGCTAAATTTTCCCATTTCTGGATACAGCCCTGACTCCTTTTTACTGTTTATTTTGTGTGGTTAAGAATTGTGAAGTAAGTTGGATCAAAAGTTGATGAAGCTAGGCTGAAAAAAATTCACTCAGCTACTCAACGCTATTCTGATTTCTTTTTTCTTGGAAATAGCGCAGTGTCTTGAGGTTCCAGCCATTTTGGTGCCCTTCGAAAATATGGATGCATAGCTATAAATTTAAATCTGAAAATTGAGAATTCGTAGTTTCGATGATTAAAAATGTATATGTTTCATACTTGCGGTAGGAAAGTACTACTTTACCTCCCGCTCGCTAATCGCTTGGGTCTCAAACGAGCGCTTTTTTCCCGCATTTAAGAAAAATTTCGTTCACTACTCGAGAGAAAAATTGATTCTAGACTCGTGTGACTTATCACCTTCGCTTTGCTCGGGTGACAAACCTCACACTCGTTAAGAATCACTTTTACCTCCCTAGTTGTGAAATATACTATTAAGCTAAGTTTTCTCGTACCTACAAAATTCTCAAGATTCTCGCTTCATCATTCTTTGTGAAGAGGTGAGGGTAGGTAACTTCTAGATATTGAATGATTCCAAATTAACTCCTCATTTTACTTAATTTAAAAAAAAAAAAAAAAAAAAAAGTTTCTGACCAGTTCCAACTGTATAAAGAAATATTTGACTTTTACATATCTGCACTCAAATTATTGATTAATGACTGAAAAAGTAAGAAAATATGGTTACTTTTTGGGTAATTTTCCCCCTCTCAAGATGATTGAAGTTATTACTTCTTTGTTAACAATCAGATGAACAGCCTGGTGTACCTACTTATTAATGTAAGTGCGAGTTGCTCAAATCGCACCGTCTATTTTATTACAGATAAAGTTAATATGTCTTTGAACGTAGGAAAGGGAATGTATGGGAAATAGATATGGCCAGGGAGGTTTTCTAATTTTATTGAAAGGTAAGAGGTTGGTAAGCATTGACGTAATCAGAACTTTTTTGAGGGGCGTGCTAAACAAAGATAATTGAAGTATTTTGGAGGGCTCTAGTCCGCTAGACCTCCCTCACCCCCAATTTAATTGCGCATAAGTTTGGTAAGGCTATGAAAAAATAATATATAGGCAAATGAGGAGGTTCTAAATGTTTTTGGGAGCTGGCAGAATAAGTAATAAGTCTTTTTTCTATAAGTTTAACTGACTGGTACGATTTAGGAACTGGTGGTACCATTTAGGAAACTAGGCTCCTAAATTGTACCGTTGGAAGACTTTGGCGCGAACTTAAATAGCGTCTAAACTTTTTAGAGTTTAAAATTTGTTTTTTCACTAAAATATGCGCAAAGGTTCAAGGTACATGATAGCATGAATAAAAAGTTGAAAAATTTATTTACAAGCCGCTGCCCCCTCCCCCCGAATGAAAAAAGTGAAAAGTGGTACGATTTGGGCAACTTTCCCCTAATCTGTTTCGTTATGATTCTATCAGGTAGTTATTTATACATCGTTACGTGATATTGTAAGGGTAGAAATATTATTTTTGGTGAGACTGAAAAAGCCGCAACGTGCATGAAAGAAACGATGGTGATTGTTTTTCCTTTATCGGTGGTCGTTATTCTGAGAACTTCGTGGTTTTCAGTAATTTGTTAGGACACATATACATTCCATTTTCATCTGTATTAAAAATAGGCGACTCGAGAACTTATATTTTTCGTAGAAATGGCGTAAATTTTTGAAAAAACTGTCTATCTGCTCGCAATAAAAACTCGATAGCTTTTTATCATTAGATACTCTGGTGAAGGTAGTGCTGATTGATGCTGTTTAGTAAAAGCGCTTACATTGGCTGAAGAGGTACGTGTCTCTCACTTGCTGCAATCTTTTCAGACTCCTAAATACTAGTTTTGTAAGCTACAATATATGTTATAGCTTTTGTTAGGTCTAAGTGTTCGCTTACTAACCATCATTGCTGAGCTCTCTTTTATCAGAAATGCTGAGAATCAACATGTCACATATAAACGAATCTTTCTAGTCATTAGAATCACAATTATGATGCCATTGTTTCGAGTGATTTGACATAATGGTCAATTTTTTCTTCCTTAGCCTGTTTCCAAAAGAAAAACTTATATCTTCTATTCAACGTTATTGATAATGGCTCGAAGTGTTTTCTTAACGATATCGATTGGTAGGTAAATTAAAAATCAAGTCATCTGTTGAACGTATGTTTGTCAGCTGACTTATACAATATCGTATCCTTGTTCATTAAGTAGGTAGCTAGTTTATCAAAGAATAAAGAGAAATGATCAATAAGTGACCTTAACAATCCTCCTCACTTATTAATACCTACGAAATATAAAAATTTCTAAACTTATGAACAGATGAGTAGGTATATAAAAAATACAAAATCATTCGACTTCGGTATTTTTCTTCAGTATCATCATGGTTCATTAACCTAAAAATAAAATTTAAAGATCAGCTTAATAATCCTATTTTCAAGCACAAGATTTTTAATGTTTGTATAGGTAGAGGTGTGGTAAGGAGATCGGCTTCGTTATTCTCAGATTGAACATATCTAATGAGAATAGTTTTTCTGATCTCGTCTCTTACAAAATATAGTTTTGTATCCATCTGTCTCGTTGCTTTATGATTTATAGGATTTTTAGTAACAGCTATGCAGCTAGCATCATCTTCTAAAATTGTGGTAGGGGATTTTGCATTAATACTAAAAAAATTCAGTAATTGTCTTGAATATGTATATAACATTTCTAGTGGCTTCACAGAGTGCAATCATTGTACCTAATGCAAAAGTACTTTGATGACGAGAGGTCCATATTATTAAATGTTCTTCAAAACTTTTTATCAAATAATTACTAGTAGAATATACTTCAGGATCGTTTGTAGCAAAACTAGCATCCGTGAAACATATCAAAGGAGTCAAATCGTTTGTCGTACGAAAAATTATTTTATAATTTAAAGTATCTTTTATGCATCGCATAATTCGCTTTAATAATTTCCAAAGACGTTCATTTGATTTTGATTGATATCTACTTAAAAGACTAACAGTATAACATAAATCAAATCGTGTACAAAGCATAGCATACATATGACTATCGATAACATTTTTACAAAGTAATTCACGCTCATTTTGTTCTTGAGTTGATAGTTGAAAATCAATTTTATTTTCAAGCGAAGTAGCAACCGGCTTACTCTCACTCATATTATATTTTGATAAGATATTTTCTAATTAATTACATTGTGAAAGAGTTATATAGTCTGAGGAACGTTCAATATTTATACCTAAATAGTATTGCAGCAAACCTAAATCAATCATTTCAAAGGTTTTAAAAAGAACAGATTTAATATTTAATAGCAAATTACTATCCTTTCCAATTATAATTAAATCTTTCATGTATAACAGAAGATACCCTTGCAAAAAAGAAAAGAAAACACTACTAGTTACTAGAAATAACCGCTAGTAACTATTTATAAATGAATAGTAGTGAATTGTTACCAGTTAAGAGAGACTGGGGCATAATAGGCATAGGGAGCAAAATGAGAAATTGCATGTAAAAATCGGTAAATATACTAATATCTCGGGAAATGAGCCAATTTCGTTTATTTAGTGACAGTGTATCATGTCCAGGCTGAGAAAAATAAATTGAAGTGTTTTTGAAGCAATAAAACTACAAAACGTGTTTTCAATATCAAAATAATAAGTTTGGCTTCGAAAGAAAGAAATTGTATAAAAAGCAAAATTGGAGATTTATTTTACATTAGTTATATCCGAAGTAAGTACGAACTATTTGCTTTAGAGTCGCGAAATTTATCGGAGTTTTTAACCCAAAAACGACAGCTATTACAGCCTACCTGATTTGGGAAGGGAAGGTCGGGGGAGAGTGGGGTCTTCAAATCTTTGGTAAATGTCCAACTTTTTAGTTATATATATATATATATATAGTGATCTATGGTCAAAGTGGCATCACTTTGCACATTCCTCAGAAGTGCATCTAATGTCACGTTAACGACACCACAGTGGCGAACGGAATGTATAATTTCATAGGTTTTCTTGGAAACAAATTTTTAAAATGATGCCACTTTACCTGTAAACATCAAAAAAATGAGGCTACTACGACCGTAGACCGAAAAAAATTTTTTTGTATAAAAAATAGAATATTAGTGGTAAAGTGGCATCATCTAAATAACCACACCAGTGACGTCATGACACATAGCTGAATCGATGAGCAATGTGATGGTAAAGTGGCATCAAAAAAAAGATGCCACTTTGTAAAAAAGATGCCACTTCACCTGTAGACGACGAAAAATGATGCCACTTTATCCATAGATAAATCTATATATATATATATATATATATATATATATATATATATATATATAGATTTATCTATGGATAAAGTGGCATCATTTTTCGTCGTCTACAGGTAAAGTGGCATCTTTTTTACAAAGTGGCATCTTTTTTTTGATGCCACTTTACCATCACATTGCTCATCGATTTAGCTTTGTGTCATGACGTCACTGGTGTGGTTATTTGGGTGATGCCACTTTACCACTAATATTCTATTTTTCATACAAAAAAATTTTTTTCGGTCTACGGTCGTAGTAGCCTCATTTTTTTGATGTTTACAGGTAAAGTGGCATCATTTAAAAATTTGTTTCTAAGAAAACTATGATATTATACATTCCGTTCGCCATTGTGGTGTCGTTAATGTGACATTAGATGCACTTCTGAGGAATGTGCAAACTGATGCCACTTTGACCATAGATCACTATATATATATATATATATATATATATAGTGATCTATGGTCAAAGTGGCATCACTTTGCACATTCCTCAGAAGTGCATCTAATGTCACGTTAACGACACCACAATGGCGAACGGAATGTATAATTTCATAGGTTTTCTTGGAAACAAATTTTTAAAATGATGCCACTTTACCTGTAAACATCAAAAAAATGAGGCTACTACGACCATAGACCGAAAAAAAAATTTTTGTATGAAAAATAGAATATTAATGGTGAAGTGGCATCACCCAAATAACAACACCAGTGACGTCATGACACATAGCTGAATCTATGAGCAATGTGATGGTAAAGTGGCATCAAAAAAAAGATGCCACTTTGTAAAAAAGATGCCACTTTACCTGTAGACGACGAAAAATGATGCCACTTTATCCATAGATAAATCTATATATATATATATATAAAAATAGTGATCTATGGTTAAAGTGGCATCACTTTGCACATTCCTCAGAAGTGCATCTAATGTCACATTAACGACACCGCAGTGGCGAACGGAATGTATAATTTCATAGGTTTTCTTGGAAACAAATTTTTAAAATGATGCCACTTTATCTTTAAACATCAAAAAAATGAGGCTACTACGACCATAGACCGAAAAAAAATTTTTTATATGAAAAATAGAATACTAGTGGTAAAGTGGCATCACCCAAATAACCACACCAGTGACGTCATGACACATAGCTGAATCGATGAGCAATGTGATGGTAAAGTGGCATCAAAAAAAAGATGCCACTTTACCTGCAGACAACGAAAAATGATGCCACTTTATCCATAGATAAATCTATATATATATATATATATATAACCAAATAATGGTAACTTTACATAGATACGGTAAATTTAATAGTAACTTTATTGTGACTCAATTATAATAAAAATAAAAAGAAGCGTTTTTAATGATACAATATTTATTTTCTATCCTTTATTACTTTTATTGTGAGTTTGGTACTAGTCGCCAAGCAGATTAGACATATTTTTCGTGCTCTTTGTAAAGAATTATCGTCTGACTCTCATACGGTTTTATTATAATGAAATAGAAAAGATAAGATTCGTGTGCTACACTATCGATGATTTGTCTATCATCCTATTGGTTAATCTCAATACAAGGTACGTGCAATCACAGTTTTTTTCGTTCCCAATTGTATGTCATTTTAGCCCAATTAATCAAAAACTATAAAAATCATGGATTCTCTAACACCAGAGGAAGTTAAATTCTTAGACAATATCGGTGCAATAAAAAATAGATAAACTATCAACGGACTTGAATACTTTAAAAAAAGGAAATAAAGACATAAAAAAAGAAATCAGAACTCTAAAATTGGGAATTGAAAGTCTCAAAATAAAAATGAACAATCTCGCTTAGTATAGCAGAAAAAATAACATCATCTTTGCAAACGTTCCCCAGCAAAATAACGAAAATATCTACAAATTGGTTATCAATCTCTTGAATAGTTTAGATATGAAAATGAAGCAGAGAGTATTCTAAGGAAAATTTGGAGCTGCGCATACGCAAAAAACTCTTAACAAATTTCTAATCCGATAGTTGGTATGCGTATACTTACGCTCTACGCTGCAAATTTGTTTACTCCACCCTCTCTATATGCAATTAGCTATACTGCGCATGTTACGTAATACGTATCTCGGTATATATGCGCATTGACAGGAATTTATATTTTAATAAAAATGATAGCTATGAATGCAAAGGGTATTATGATTTTTTGACAAAATTTGAAAACATGAAACTGATTTCCGCTTTAGCCGACATTTTGAGTGTTTTCGCTCATTATCAAAAAAAATTGCAATCTGATTCGATTACAATGTTGGACATCTCCAAGCAAACGTTATCCGTTAAACAAAAATTAGATAGACTGAAGCAAATCGATCTTATTGGTGGATGGGTGTCCACTCTCAATGAAAATTTGAAAAACCTCAACGAAGATGAAAATACAATACAACTCCATGGTATAAAACTTAATTGTGAAAAACCAAAAAGACTACGACAACACCATTTATTTGTGACTGAACGGAGAAGTGCTGACTCAATTATTAATGATGCAATTGAGTCACTGAAAAATTTTTTAGATGAAAGATTGTCATTAGATGACACAATTGTGACAAGTACTACGCCGTTCGTTACCTCACAACCGGAAGCAGATTTGGAGGAAGTCCATAAAACTTGGGGCTCAGATTTGAATTTTGAATTCTTGGGACATGAATACAATGATATTTTAGAGTTTGAACAGATCGCTTATTGGAAAAGTCAGTCTCTTGAAAAAATAGTTCAACATTTGGCAGGCAACGAGAATTTCAGAACCATTAATACTATTATGGCAAG
The DNA here is from genome assembly GCA_009761765.1 of Phenacoccus solenopsis. Classification (NCBI taxonomy): domain Eukaryota; kingdom Metazoa; phylum Arthropoda; class Insecta; order Hemiptera; family Pseudococcidae; genus Phenacoccus; species Phenacoccus solenopsis. The sequence goes on from CM019753.1 coordinate 54,134,711, forward strand.
AATCCTAGCAGCAAAGCCGCATAGTGCTGACGTTGAGCGACTAATCAGCGCAAATAATTTGTTGAAAACTAATTTGAGAAGTAACCTTCAACTCGAAACGGAAAATTTATATTTATTTGTTCATTCAAACATGCCTGTATTGGAAAAATTCAACCCTAGACACGCAGTATTACTTTGGTTGAAAAATAAAGAACATCGATGCAAGGAAAAACCGAAAGCCAAAGACCAAGTGTGGTATAAATATATCTTTGAAAACAGTACCCAAAACGAAGAGGAGTTACCGAAAAAGTACAAAAAAAAGTCATTTATTTAATTATTTACCTTTTCCTGTTCCAAGTTGTGGATTTGTTATAATTATAATTACCTATATCGCTTAGTGTTTACCTTCATTTGATTACCTACATTATAAGTTATGTTTATAAAATAAATGAAATTTATTTTCAACAATAAACATTAAGTTAAAAATGTGTGTTAAAATTTTTTTGGAACTGCGCAAATTTTTTGGAACTGCGCATGCTTTTTTTTGGAACTTCGCAAAATGTGCGGAGCTGCGCTTTAGAATACTCCCTGAAATGAAGGATGGTGATTTCAGTGCAATACATGGTCTAAGAGCGACCTAAGGGAAAATCCCGTCTATTGTAGTTAGACTAATAAATAGCAACAAAAAAAAATGAAATAATTAAAAAAGCTGAACGTTACAAACTACATGGTAAAAAATTTGATTTCAATCCTGCTTTACCTATATAGATAAGTGAACAACTGACAAGAAACACGTTAGAAATATTAAATAGGGCAAAAGAATTACCAAACCAAAATATAATAAAGTATGTTTGGAGTCGTGACGGAATAATTTTCATTCGTAAAGACGATCAAGACCCAGCTATAAAAATAGAAGACATATCCCAACTTCAAGATAATGAAGAGTCTTATGAAAGCAGTGAAGATGATTATGAAACTGGAAATCCTATAACGGATGAAATCAAAGATGATCTGGAGAAAAACACTGAGTCGAGGTTAGATGGAGCAGTATCAGAAATCACAAGAGTCAATTTAGATAAAAACACTGAATCGCTATCATGTAAGGATAGAATGCGCCCACGTCCATTCAGAAACGACCAATTATCGTCGAAGCTGTCATAAAACATAAAAAATACTAATAAAGTTAACGTTAAATAAAATCAAAGGCCGAACTCACCTTACCCAGGAACGCTTGGTCAGCGAGGGCAAGCAAGACTAAGACTCTCAGTCATTCAAAATTCATTTAAGAAAATTGAAGGAACAAAAAAGTTAACAAAATCGAAAAAACCAAAAACATCAAAACAGATATAAATAACAAAAAAGTCAAAACAAATAAAAAAACTCGAAAAATAGAAAAGAAACAAATTTTTGATCAGTCAATATGGATCGCCATCCTTAATATAAGAACCTTAAAAAATGATGAAAAACCTCTCAGAACTAGAAAATGCTTTACGAAATTCAACAGTAGACATATTAAGCATATCCGAGGTCAGAAGAATAGGAGAGAAAATCATAGAAACAAAAAACAAAAATATTTTATGTTATAAGGGCAGTAACGAGCGACAAAAGGGGGTGGGATTTCTCATAAAAAATAAGCTAAAAGAAAAAATTTTAGAATTTAAAGGTTTCTCGGATCGAGTAGCAATAACAAAATTTAAAATGGAAGGCCGAAAAACTTTTAAGCTTAATACAAGTATATGCTCCCACATTAGCAGCAAGTGAACAAGAATATGAAAATTTCCTTAAAACAGTACAAGAAGCATTTGAAAGTACGAAAAATAATGCCAGAAATCAAATAATCATAATGGGTGACTTTGATAGTCAAATTGGACCAAGAGAAATTGAAGAAAAAGAAATAATGGGGAAATATACATATGGAAAAAGGAATAAAAGGAAGTGGGAACTAACTAAATTTTATCAAGAAAATCAAATGAAAATGATAAACACATTTTTCAAACATAGGAAAGGGCTTAGATGGACATGGATCTCCCCAAATCAAGAGTATAAAAATCAAATAGACTATATTTTAACACCTAAAAAGTATAATAAGATCAAAAATTTTATAATAATGCCAAATTTTTGTTTTTTCTCTGACCATAGCTTAATAAAATGCAAATTAACGACTAAAGGGTGGCGATATCCTTGTTCTCACAATAATAAAATGGACCAAATAGAAAAAATTAGTGCTCTAGAGAGCGAACTCTATGGAACAAAAATACAGGAACTATTAAACGATCCAATAAATGCTGACTCAACTAGCGATATAGACGCAGACTTTTCCAACATTACAAATATAATAAAAAAAAGCGTCGCAACAAATTGAAAAAAGCATAACTAAAACGAATAGTAAACTATCACTTCCTTCAGATATAATCGATCCAATAAAAATAAGAAACAAATTGAAGAATAAAAATCAAAAATGATCAGCTGATAAAATAGAATTAAATTTAATTTGTAAAAATATAAAAATCCAATTAAGAAGTTTTAATAAGAAAAAACAAGAAGAAACTATTGAAAAATTTTTAGACCCGACAGAAAGCACAAAAAATATTAAAAAAGAACTCATGATCGGTATAGAAAAGCTAACCTATTTAGAAGATGAATACAACATAAAAAGATTCGAGAGAAACGAAATAAATGAAATTGCTACTAGGTTTTATACAAAATTATACAGTAAGGACGATACTAGAAAAAGGAACGAAAAGGAACTTGAAACATGGAACAACATAAGTATCCTGGAATCTGAACCAAGCGTCATTCCTTCTGAAGTGGAAAATATTCTAAAAAACCTCAAAAATGAAAAATCTCCCGGTCATGACGGTATAACAAATGAGCACTTAAAATATTGGGGGAAAGCTATGGTAGCAGCACTGACAAACGTTTTCAACAAAATATTTAAAAAACCAAATGATACCAAATACATGGAATAAATTAGATATAATTCTCATCTTTAAAAAAGGTGATAAGCACAAAATTGATAACTATAGACCAATAAGTTTAGGAAACTCAATCGCAAAAACCTCCTCTAAATTGTTAGTAAGCAGAATAAAGTCCAGCTTAGAAAGCCAGCAACCGAGAGAGCAAGCTGGTTTTAGAAGAGGTTTTCTACAATAGACCACCTCCACACCATTAATCAAATCATAGAAAAATGCTACAAATACCAAAAGAGTATCCACTTTTTAAAGATAGATTTTTCAAAAGCATTTGATTCATTAGAACACCGATATATGTTAAAAGCCTTATCAAATAAAGGGGTCTCGCCTTTTTATACTTATTTAATAAAAAAATTTTACGAAAAATTGCAATCGAGAATTATCACAGATATACAAGAGAAATATTTTGAAATAAAGAAGGAGTAAAACAGGGTGATCCATAATGTCATCATTAATATTCAATTGTGCTTTAGAGAAAGTATTTAAGAATCTAAATTGGGAGGTGAAGGGACTAAAAATTGAGGGTGAATTCCTAAGTATCTTAAGATTCGCAGACGACGTTACTAATGTCAGAAAACTTGAATAACGAATTAAACGAAATGATTGGAGAATTAATAGAAAAGGGAAAAGTATAAACATTAATGAAACGAAATTATTAACAAAAGAATCCCCAGAAAAACCCCTACAAATCAATAATCTGAAGATAGAAACTGTAAGCGAATACGTCTACTTAGGTCAGCTTACAAATCTGGAAAGAAATATAGGAAAGGAGATCGAAAGAAGATTGACGCTTTCATGGAAAAAATACTGGAAATTAATAAGTATCTTCAAGAGTCCCTATAGTGTTAAATCTAAAAGCGAAATTTTCAATGCTTACTTGTGCCCGTCATGTCCTACGGGGTACAAACATGGGCCTTGAGCAAAAAAGATGAAAGAAAAATAATCACAACACAAAATAAAATTGAAATGTCGATGTTAAACATAAAATTAAAAGACAAAATATGCATTTCAAAGATAAAAAAGAAGATGAACAACAACCTAGATGTAGTGAAAATGATTAAACAAAAAAAAATCGGATTGGGCGGGACACCTTTCACGATTAAAAGAAATCAGATGGACAAACAAAATTACTTTTTGGCAGATTTTTGATAAAAGAAAAAAAGAAAAGCAACGATTGAGATGGAGTGATGCTTTCAAAAAATTATTAACACATAACTTGTTTCGTAGAATTGCACAAAATAGACACGAATGGGCAAAAATGAGGGAGGCCTTTGCCCTGCTTTAAGGGGCAGATTTAAAAACTATTTTAAGTTTCTTATATTTAATTTTGTAAACACACTTTCACAGGCTGTAAATAAATAAATAAATAAATACATAAAAATTAGTTTTATTGTATATTATTTGAAATATGAAACCTCTAAACAAGACATGGTAGCAGAAAAGTCAAGATCTCTGTAAACTATGTGGCAAACTGAATTCCAACCTATTATCAGATGATTAATCTTGTTGTCCATCCTCACTAAAATTGTTGCTACACTAGACCAGCTAAAAATTAACGCCGAAGCTGCATCTACAAAAAAGTAAAAAGCATATGAAGAATTCGAAATCGAAAGTGCGATTGAACTACAACTCGATGCGACGGAAGTCATAGCCGAACTAAAAATACTTAGTGAACAATGTTAATTAGTGTGTAGTTAAGTGGCTACAGTAACTCGTTATTGTTTACTCGCGTACCGATTACATCGCGTATTAATATTATTATTAAAATATACAGCATTAATGATTCACGGACTTTAATGATCAGATGTGACGAAACGAAAAATATTATTAGTTTGCATCGTTCATTAAATGCATTTTGTTCATTTCTTCTTATTACCTTAAACAATGAACTAAATGTGAACATTTTTGTTTGGTGTGCAATGCGCGTATGCTTCCGTCGAGGGAAGCACATATAGTATACATAAACTCAGGTAAAATTACGGATTCCCAATATGGATGCGGAGCAATTTCAAGCATTCTTAAATGCACAAAACAATTTCTTCAATCAATCGCTTCAATTTATGGCTCAGCCAGTGCCACAGCCTGCTTCATCGGCATCTACATAATCAACTTCGAATATAAATGAAGCACTCGTACGTAATTTCGAAAATTTTGATCCAAAGAAGGAAATATTCTGCAATTATCAACAATGCTTCGAAAATTATACTTCTATAAAAAATGTAAGTAAAAGCAAAAGCTATTGTGCCAAGTTGCTTTTAAATTTGATCAGTCCAGCTCATTTCAACATAACAGCAGCTTTAGCAGCACCAGAATAACCAGCTAAGCTCTCGTACGACGAATTAATTAAGCTGTTGAACGACCATCTTACTCCTAAATGTAGTACGCTTATTTCACACCACCATCAAAGTTTCAACTAAAAATCAGTCTATTTCAGACTACGTGCGGCGCTTTGAAGTGAAATAAGCGATTGCAATTTCATCTGCGAATGCGAAAAATGAGTGACTGATATGTTTCTACATATTCAATTCATTCGAGGAATTACTGATAATTCAATTTGAGAAAAATTGCTGCAATCAGAAACAGACTCGTTCTCAGAGATTTACAAAAAGCTTTAGCGCTTGAAACTTCAAAAAGTGATTCAAAAGAAAAGGTCTACAAATATGGCGCAACCAACAACTACGGCTACAGTTAATAAAATTACATCTAGCCGGAGCTGCTGGTCAGATAAATCACCGTTCCGACGCTCGCCTCCTTGACGCAGATCTGTATCTCGCAATCATAATCCTTCAAATAGGAATGCTTCAAGAGGAAGAGGCAGGTCACGTATCGATTATAAAGCATTAAGCGTAGATGGACTATGCCTTCGAAATAGAAAAAACAATCACAAGACAAGTGATTGTAACACACATTCATCAAAATTAGATTGTGACCGATGCATGAAAAATAGTCACCTAGGTAAGATATGCATCGGATCGCTATTAGCAGATAAAGCACATCCTTTGAATTCGAAAGGCGACTCAACGAACTACATCACAGAAATGTTGTAACCTTACCAAGCTTCAACTGATTAAGGCATTTATTAAATTGCCTATATTTTTGAAAGCGATTAAATAGAATGCCTAAACAATGACCGGAATTATACTTATAGCGCAGTCGATTCACAACCAGTTTTCTTCGAAATCGATTCAGGATCCCGATTCACACTTGTTCTACGTAATGAATTCGAAAAACTGAAAATTAATACGTTGATTGAACCAACGAATATTTTATTCCGTCCGTATAATAGTGAATTATTTAAGCCACTGGGTAAAATAAAAGTAAATGCGTCATACAATGGTAAAGAAATCGAGGCAGAACTGTACGTGGTTGAATCCAACAAGCCAGCCATTGCCAGTAGAGCATGGATTCGTAAATTTAAAATCAATCTCCAAAAAATCGACAAACGCAATTTTATCGATATCAACGTTGCTGAAAATGTGAACTCTAAACCTCGGTGTAGAAGAAATCGCAACTGAATTTTCAGAAATATTCGAACCTGAAATTGGTTGTATCCCGAACCACACAGTTTCACTAAAGCTACGTGCGAACGCAAAACCAATTTTTCATCATGAGCGTGAAATACCTTATGCACTTCAAAATTGATCGATCGAGAATTAAGAGACACTCGAAAGCTACAGAAGTCATAACCAAAACAGATGCCAGCGAATGGGGCTCACCCCTCGTAGTAATTATGAAAGCAGATGGAAGCGTTCGATTATGCGTCGACTATAAAGTAGGTGTAAATGAACGATTGTAAGATTGACGAGATTTTCAACAAATTACGCAGTGCAAAATGCTTTTGTAGACTAGATCTTTTCAAGGCTTATCTCCACATGTGGGGGTAGATGAGCTATCGAGTATTATTCAAACCATATCAACGCACCAAGGAATGCATAAAATGAATAGACCTAACTTTGGTGTCAAGACTGCTCCCGCAGAATTCAACAAAATCATGTGAAGTGCGTAAATCTCGAAGAAAATTCGCACTCACAGAGTAATATAGCTTTTGTTTAGCTATTTGCGCATGTAGCCACACACGATTATTTTAATAAAGTACCTCACTCTGCATTTATTTGAGTTCGTAAACATTTATTTATTTTGTTTTATTTAGGTCCAAGGCCTCAAACAGAAAAAGGCAAGAGAAAAAACTTTGTAAGTAAAACAAATAGAGAAAACGGACATAGAAATACATGAATTAACACATACCTTGCGAAATCTACATGAATGAATTAGTTGATTTAATAACTACAATACTGAAGAAAGATTCGCTGGTTGAATGAATTTCTTCAGTAGTCGCGAGCCAGATGAACGCTCTTAGGCAGCACGAGCGAAATGTAGTTTATGTAACAATTTTAAGAAGCAATAGTTAATAAGATCAATGTTACAACAGTAAATAAATGTAAAACAAATTGTTAATTTCAGGACTACAATTTGAACCAGTTCAATAAAAAAAAATAACCTAATTGCTTGACATCATCATTTTGACGCTGTTTTTATTTTGGTTAACGTATTCGACTCCATTAAGATTTGACAAAAAAAAAAAAAAAAAAAAAAAAAAAAAAAACTGGAAAATCGTCTTTTTCTTTTTTGGTTGTTATTACATCATGCTCCTTGAACTCTCCAAAATTGTAAAATTTGAAAATTGAAAATGAACTTACGCTCAGTTGAACTCTCAATGGACAACAGTCACTAATCGGAATGGTGGTTTTACCTTACTGCTACCAAAAAACTTGTAGTCTGTTCTCAAGATGCAAATAGAGACTGATTTCCAAAATTTCTCAACATACGGTTCATATGCCTTTCTTTAAAACATTCAGATCATATGTGCAGTTATTTCGAAAAACATATTTAGATCAGCTCATCCTCAACAAAATAAAATTGATCAACATCAAAAGAAAATGCTAGCAAAAATTATTAACTAGAAAATTAAAGGCATTACCATGCCCAGACACTAAATACGTACATACATAAAACACTTTGTAAAGTTTAACATGTTAAAGTAGATTAGAAAAAAATAAAACATTTTAATGCATAAAAGTTATTCAAAGATTTTAAGATATAGTATATAATTAGGTGCATTTCCCCGGCACCCCCACTCCGGAATTTGGAAACCCGCACAGAAGAAAACTAGTAGTTTATACTAATATTAAAATACTTGTAGTATTTTAAGACATTCATTACTACTAGTATAAATATAAGTACATACCATAAGTAAAACTATAAGTACATGCTATAAGTAAAACTATTAGCACATACTATAAGTAAAACTAGTAGTTAATTTATACTACTGAGAAAAATATTTGAATAATTAGCTATTATTAATTAGACTTTTTATAGCTCAAAGAAATTATCCCAATGTCATGTATTTCTGAAAAATATAATTTTTGGTGTAAAAAAAAGTTCAGTTCCGCCGGGGTTCGAACCCACGCTCATTATGTCGCTTTTTCTCTATGCCATTTATCTAACCTGCTGCGCTACTATACCTGCATGGTGAAGGTGTTCTTTTGAGTATTAATATACATTATATTTATAATACATAAAGTAAACACACTAACTACTCCGCAAAATATACCTACAGGGGCGTAACTAGGGGGGATGGGGGGGCGGGAGCTTCCCCCAGGTGTTTTGAAAAGTTGGGAAATTTATAATTGTTCAACGTTGAAATTGGGAACTTGGAATTTCTTTTGGGAAAATGAGAACTCGAATAAATTCGAACTGATGCCAACTTATATCATATATAGCACACAACCAGGGACATAGCCCCCTTGGCTTTTGGAAAGTTGGTAAATTTGGAGTTTTAGCGTAGCAGTATTTTTGGCAATTTTTGGTTCCCCCCCCTGAAGAATGTCTTCGTTACGTCCCTGTATACCTACCAGTTCCAATGCACCTGTATATTACAATTTGTAAGTGCACAACCTTATTATCGTACACATTAATAATAATGACTATACATAACATTAAATATTTTAAAACAATTTCATGTTCTTTGTTATGCATATATTTAAAATTTCTGGAATATATATATTTATAAATTCGAACATTTCCGAAATTGAGAATTTTCAAATTTAATTTGTAAAATTCTACTTGAAATCACAAAGATAGAGTACCTATGTATTTAATATGTACGTATTACATATTGTTATTATAAATGTATACCCATATATTTCTCATCAACATGCTACTTACCATTAGTAATTAATACCACAACTACTAGTTGTGGTATTCACTAGTGGTAAAACTAGCAGTTGATACCTTAAGTACTACTAGTGAATACCACAACTAATAGTTAACCAGTAGTTGTGGTATTCACTAGTAGTAAAACTAGTAGTTGATACCTTAAGTACTACTAGTGAATACCACAACTAATAGTTAACTAGTAGTCGCGGTATTTACTAGTAGTACTTGAGGTATCAACTACTAGTTTTACTACTAGTGAATACCACAACTAGTAGTTAACTAATAGTTGTGGTGTTCACTAGTAGTAAAACTAGTACCTAGTTTTTGTGATTATTACTAGTATTTTTCTGTACGGGAATGAAACTTGGTGCATTCGTTTGTGCTACGTTTGTGCTGGTTTGTGCCGCAAACCGCGTCGTTTGTGCTACTCTCCTTCCTGAGGTATACCCAAAACAATTTGGAGGTGCTGGGGAAACGTCCGCACCCCCACCTCCACCGATGTGGTTGAAACAGGTCGCAATAGTTTGTGCTACGTTTGTGCCGCAAACCCCGTCGTTTGTGCTACTCTCCTTCTCGAGGTATACCCAAAACAATTTGGGGGTGCTGGGGAAATGTCCGCACCCCCACCTCCGCTGACGGGGTTGAAACTGGGTGCAATCGTTTGTGCTACATTTGTGCTGGTTTGTGCCGCAAACCCCGTCGTTTGTGCTACTCTCCTTCCTGAGATATTCAAAAAACAAGTTGGGGGTGCTGGGGAAATGAAAATTGAAAATGTGTATAAAAGGGTTGAAAATAATTCGATTGATTTGAATTTGATGGCAATCGTTTGTGCTACGTTTGTGCTATCAGATGCACTAATTTTTGTCCCTCTCTCCCTCCCCTTTCCACTTTGCTACTATTTCGGGTTAAGCACATATGGAAATAACTCAAATACATATCTTAGGAAATGTTTTATTACCGAATACAATAGGAAAGACCATTGTAAACAACGTATTAAAAATTATCACTCATCTTCTATACCCAAATCCCCATAGAAGTGGATCACAGCTCCCCAAAATCGGTTTCTTCAATATATCTTGATGGAGTTAAATTTTAGGACTGAAACATTTCAAGCATACTGGGTGACTACTTGATTCGAGCACCCAAGCGAACAAATTAGCTAAAAGGTGAATACATTCAATACATAATGTGCATTTTTGACAATGAAAGTATAAATTAAAATTTTGCATTTCATTGATAGACGCTTTTAAACATTAAATAAACTAAATATATGCTATTTATTCTTGCTAATATCAATCAAATATATAATTCATTTCTATGAGGGAAAGATTTTTGCGTTTGGGGTGCTCGAATCAAATAGTCACCCGGTAGAAGGTTTAGAGTGGTACTAAATTATTCCTAAGTTTAAATGCATACATATACAGACATATAAAACACCAAAAAAATTATACAGTATCCCCAATTGATTCTGGTGCCCCCGAGAGAGAACATTCCTGATGTTTAAAATAAGAGGAGAAATTTCTTAAAAATTAAAAATTGAAATTCCTTGTGTTAAGATTTTTATTTTTTCTAATTTTGAAGATTTTTTTTTTACTAGAATTGCCAATTTTTGAATTTACCCCAAAAATTGTTCTAAAACGCTCCAAACAAATTTGAAATTCATATTTACTCGCTTCCTATTATATGAAATGACTGCTTTAATTACATCACAATTTCTCTGCACTAGCGTATGTTTGTAAAACTGCCCCCTCTGAAAGTTAAAAAATTTTGAACGTGTATCTATGTATACTATAGGAGGTGAAGTAAAAAGAAAAGATCTTCAAAATTAGAAAAAATAAAAATCTTAACACAAGGAATTTCAATTTTTAATTTTTAAGAAATTTCCCCTCTTATTTTAAACATCAGGAATGTTCTCTCTCCGGGGCACTAGAATCAATTGGGGATACTGTATAATTTTTTTGGTGTTTTATATGTCTGTATATGTATGCATTTAAACTTAGGAATAATTTAGTACCACTCTAAACTTTCTACCGGGTGACTACTTGATTCGAGCACCCCAAACGCAAAAATCTTTCCCTCATAGAAATGAATTATATATTTGATTGATATTAGCAAGAATAAATAGCATATATTTAGTTTATTTAATGTTTAAAAGCGTCTATCAATGAAATGCAAAATTTTAATTTATACTTTCATTGTCAAAAATGCACATTATGTATTGAATGTATTCACCTTTTAGCTAATTTGTTCGCTTGGGTGCTCGAATCAAGTAGTCACCCAGTATGCTTGAAATGTTTCAGTCCTAAAATTTAACTCCATCAAGATATATTGAAGAAACCGATTTTGGGGAGCTGTGATCCACTTCTATGGGGATTTAGGTATAGAAGATGAGTGATAATTTTTAATACGTTGTTTACAATGGTCTTTCCTATTGTATTCGGTAATAAAACATTTCCTAAGATATGTATTTGAGTTATTTCCATATGTGCTTAACCCGAAATAGTAGCAAAGTGGAAAGGGGAGGGAGAGAGGGACAAAAATTAGTGCATCTGATAGCACAAACGTAGCACAAACGATTGCCATCAAATTCAAATCAATCGAATTATTTTCAACCCTTTTATACACATTTTCAATTTTCATTTCCCCAGCACCCCCAACTTGTTTTTTGAATATCTCAGGAAGGAGAGTAGCACAAACGACGGGGTTTGCGGCACAAACCAGCACAAATGTAGCACAAACGATTGCACCCAGTTTCAACCCCGTCAGCGGAGGTGGGGGTGCGGACATTTCCCCAGCACCTCCAAATTGTTTTGGGTATACCTCGAGAAGGAGAGTAGCACAAACGACGGGGTTTGCGGCACAAACCAGCACAAATGTAGCACAAACGAATGCACCAAGTTTCATTTCCAAATTCCGGAGTGGGGGTGCCGGGGAAATGCACCTTATATAATTGGTACATGAGAAAAAGTACGAATGACTTTCTCGCCACCAACCGATACAAGTGTACTCACCCGCCCTTCGTGCGTGAATAATATGTGAATATAGAAGTAAATTTTAAATGATTTATTAAAAAATGTACAAAACTGAAGATCATGTAAGGTTTACAGTGTTGCCATTCCAACTCATATAAACAGTACTAATTTAGGAGAAATATCGTATTTCTTGCCATGCAATAATACATGTTTTACAAATTTTAAGTACTTGAGCCCAACGTCCCTTTACTAGAGGTCGGACGGTAACGAAAAGTAGCGTTTCAACACTCCTCTTTCCCCTCTAATCTCTGACGTCACCCGGCGGACCTGAAAACGCGCGATAACATATGATTTAAAGGGAATACATCGATTTTCTTATGGTTTTTTGTAATTTACTCTAAAAGAACGGGTTTTTTTAAAAAACTTGTAAGGACTAAAATTGTAGAGAATAAAATTTCCTAAATGATGCATATTTTTAAATTGATGATTGAATAATTCTTGCGTATTTATAAGTGTATAATGAAAAGTAAATATGACACCAGCGTAGGCGCAAGTAAAATTTTATAATGTTTAATAATACAAATTAATATTTTTGATAATAAATATTGCCATTTCATTATTAATAATTAATACCTAAACTGAGTGAGCAGAGAGTTCATTCATTCGTTTTTTTGTTTTGTTTTCTTTTTTAATAACTTATAGGTACTTAGAATTTCAAAATGCATTTGCTAATTTATATAGTTATTCAAAATGTTTGGCTAGGTAATATTATTTCAATTTCCAAAATTGATAATTCAATATATTTATGAATATGTAACAAACAAGTGACAAACGAAATTAGTAAAATTTCATGGATTTTTTAAGTCTATCAGAAATTTTTTTCTCGCAACCTACTAGTTAAAAGGCTAAGTGAAATTCGTGTATTTTTGAGAGCCAAATAGGATGGGAAGTTGATTTTTTGTAAATTAATTTATTTATTGATTAAGGCGGTGCTTCGGAAAATAAGTAGGTAATTATGAAAAAATTGATTTTAAAATAAAGAAATGAAAAAATTGGAAAAATAAATGCTTAATTGCTCAAACAAAGTCTCTAAAACAATAAATTATAATTTTGAATCATTTCGTTGCGTTACTTTTGAGAAAAATACTGCCAATGAAAATTTTATCCCATGCTATCGCAAAACACATGCGTACATGTAATTGTAAATTACAATAACTTTCTTCAATAATATGTATTTCTTGGAAGCTAAATACATTGAGAAGTTGTTATATTTTATTTATTAGTTTATTAAAAAATCAAAATTATATTACCTATCTAATGATAATGTTTTATGAAATTAGGAGAGACACATCATAATCAATTACTTTAATCAATTTATCAAGTACTCAATAGAGTTAATAATAATCTTGAATTATTCAAAAAATTACAAGTTTTTTGAAAAAATTGTAATAATTAGTCAAACATTATTATTTATTTACCTATATATTTTATTCAATTATTATTTTAAAATTTCATCAATCATTTTAGGAAAAAATAAAATGAAAAAATTAATTGCATGATATTCTTTGCATATTTTTTTATTCTTTTGAAATTATCATTGCATATATAACGTTACGGTACTCGAAAACCTTTTGTACAACGTAAATTTGCATATATAGGCTTACGAAAAATACGTGATTTTATTGAGAGTAAATATGATTTTCGACATTTAAACTTCTATAGCTAGTAGAAATATAGATCGAAAAGATTTTCACTATGCACCATTGGAAAGCGCGTGAAATTTTTTTTCAAGATAGCAATTTAAAAATCATTTAATGCAACCGAAAATTTTAAGTGTCGAGGGTATTAACTATTAAGTTACGAAAAATACGTGTTTTCATATAAGTAATCTACGATTTTCAACATTTAAAACCCCATATTAAGTAGAAATATTGACCAAAAAGATTTTTAGTATACACCATTGGAAAGAGCGTAATATTTTCTATAAGATAGCAATTTAAAAACCCTATGGTATCGCTCAAAATTTTGAGTAACGTGAATGTGAAGTTACAAAAAGTACGGGTTTTCATAGCTAAGATACCTTTTTCGAATTCAAAACCTCCATATATAGTGAAAATATTGATCAAAAATATTTTTATTATACACCATTAGAAAGAGCGTAAAATTTTCTATAAGACTGCAATTTAAAAACCCTATGGTCCCTCTGAAAATTTCGAGTAACGTGAACTTGAAGTTATAAAAAATTTTCCAACTTGGGAGTGATTATGAATATTATGAAAAATGGAATCATTTATTTTGCTAGATAGAATGAATAATTTACAAATATAAAATATGCATATGGTAGAAAATTTAATATCCTTCAAGTTAAGTTCTTACAAATTTTTTTGTTAATGGAGTAGTTTTCGAGAAAATTTAGAAATACTATCAAAAAATATGAACTTCCCGTTTAAATTACATACGACGCGCGTTAGTAGCTCCGCCAGGTGACGTCAAATTTCGGAACGCCAATCAGATTATGCGCTTTTTAAAAGGCCGATTTTGCGGTTACCGTCCGACCTCTAGTAAAGGGACGTTGACTTGAGCCTCCCTACTCAAATTTTGATAATCCGCCATTTTAGATCGGTTTAGACACAAATTCAAGAGGTTATATTCTGGTTACCAACTAAACCTGCCTAAAGAGTTTAACCTCTCTTAGGTGATTCGGTGAGGAGATATTATCGAAGCTTCATTAAATTTCCTATAGTAATTTCCCTTCTAGAAGCTGATATTGCCCCATATCTCCTCCAAATTCACTTGGGAAGGAAACATCAGAATAGGTTAGTCACTTGTGCTCATTTTATCATATGAAGCCACTCATGTACCACCACCCACTAAATTTTCAGGTCGATAACCTATCCTCCTCCCCTCCAACATCATATATGTGATGAATTGGGGAAATTGTATGATTCTTATCCTCAATAATCATACCGTGCGTCCAAGTGATTCGGGAACAATCAGCGAACAAATCTATACTGCAATTATTTGAAATCGGTTTTTTCAAATGCAAAGTAATTGTAATGCAGTTGAAATGAGTTTATCAGTATTAGAATTCATTAAAATAATTTCAAAAATAATTTCCGATTTAGAAATTGTTGTTGAACTGTTATTATGTTATCAACAAACTGAGATTTTTGCGCTTATTATACCCGAATCACTTGGATGCACGGTATAAGTTTATACATTATGTAATTAAATTTTTACCAATTCGAGGCTTCTCAAATTATTCTCACATTTTTACAATCAGCCAATTTGGATCTATTTTGACCCAAATTTAAGAATACACTTTTTTATATGAGATCAAAAACAACAGTTTTGAGATATTTGCCTTTTTTCCAGCCCCTTTCAAATTTGAGTGATCTGCCATTTTGAATTTTATCGAAAAAACAAAAAAGTTCTTTTGTTGCATTTCTAAGAACCATCTCTCATAAGCCTGCATTTTGGATTCATTTTCACCCAAATTCAAGAGGTCACATTCTGGTTACCAATGAATCCCACCCACAAAGTTTGATGTTTGTAGGTTGATTAGGTGAGGAGATATGGAAGATTCAAGAAATTTCATGAGTTGAAAGTTCCTCAAAAAGCCGTTTTCTGCTCCAGCTCTTATCAAAAACAAAAAATTTGAGTCATGGGCCTTTTTTTGCATTTTTATGAAGAGTGTCTCGCCAAATTTTCAGCAATTTTTATTTATACCCGCCTGCGCAACGCGTAGAGGAAAAAATATATGTACCAAAACGTTGGGCGTTTGCCAGATGATTACAAATAATCTAAAAGGCAAAGATTTGAAGACCCCATCCTCTTTTTACCCCTCCTCCCAAATAAGGTAGGCTGTTACAGATGTAGTTCCTAAGTTGAAAACTCAGCCAAAAATTAAACAAAAAATATGAAATAAAGAGGTATGGTATAGAAACTGGTTTAGTAATATAGGTATAAGTATAAATAGAAAACCACAAAACAATACCCTGTAGCTCCATTACTTCAATACAAAATTACACGCAAATAGTAATTTAAAGTAAATATGTACTAAAAGGTGGAAAGGATGCAGTATGCAAAATGACTAAGCTACCCACCAGTACCCACATTTCACCAGCTCTAAATCACAATACATAATACATTTCACCATTCTGGTAACATTATCCCTATGTGTACACTGTACACTTTGGCTGATAGATATTCTGTTTCTGTTCTTACATGGCAAGTAAATAGTTGAAAAACACCATTTTGAGCTAATACATGTCTTATGAACATCTTATAGATATACATACTTTCAAACTGAACTTGAATTAATATCGAATAGATGTCAGTAAACATCAATATCTTGTTGTGATTAACGAAAAATGTTGATATCTATTTGACATTAATTGAAGCTCAACTCGAAAGTATGTCGATAAGATGTTCATAAGACATGTATAAGCCCAAAATGGTGTTTTCTGCATATCTATTTACCACAGCAATATGCACACTTTATCGTACTCCCCAACTGGTTACCGCTCCGAAACATCTATAAAAGTCGTCATATTTACGTCACTTTCGACTTGCACATTACGTTTTCTTGAATATGGCATATTTTAAATCTCAAACACGGCACATCAAAGTAAAACTAAACAAATAAAGTGAAACTCAAAAAAAAAAAAAAATGTCATATAAAATGTGAAATTCAATATTTTCTGATTAGAATTCTCAATGATTTTTGTGATTAGGATACACTGTGCACGTTCTTCTTTCGTTTAGATGTTTTATAGTTCGTGAAAGATTGCGTTTTCTTGGAGATGACAGATTTCAAATCTTAAACACATGACATCCAAGTAAAACTCGAAAAATAAAGTGAACATAAAAAAAATATGCATAATAAATGGGAAATTCAATTTTTGGGATTAGAATCGTTGTGCGCGTTAATCTCGGTGAACATGAGACCGGTTGATAGTTGCGTAAAATAACAACACTGGTTGGAACACCACCACCTCCAGCACCCACCCTCATTCCAACGTAGCGCGCTCGCTTCGAAACGAAATCGTACCTCGTCTTGCCTTCGGACTCGTTACCTCACCGCATTGTGCAGTGACATCATAAAAATTTTGAAGCTCGATTGCGGCTTTTCGAAAGGGTATTTTGAAAAATCACTTTCGTGTGGACCACCTACACATAGACATGAATGTATAGTCAAAATTTCAATCAATTTCATTCAGCCGTTTAGCCGTGATGCTGTGACAAAAATCGCATACTTCCATTTATAGAATAGATGCTAAGGAATGGAGGTAGTGAGAGCAACTTAAATAGGTACCTCTCTAGAGTCTTTAGTCGTCGGTGGAAAAACCCTGATTCTCAGCAATTTTACGTACTTCACATGGATCTAATTCTCCGTGATATTCCAAATACTCTATCGTATTTCGATAATATTGTAGTATATAGGAAAACGCGAACCGAATGCAAAAAGAATTTAATACAATTCGCATCTAAACAAACGCAAATATCAATTATTCGAAACGCGAATTGAATACCTGAGCCACGTTATCGAATTCAATAAGATTTCAAAATCTCCCAGGAAAGTAGAGGCTACAGTACAAATGCCAATTCTGTAGTCAGCAGATTATGTACACCATTTTCTCGGCATGATTATGCATTACGCACGATTTATTCCGAATCATCCGACCTTAACAACGCCGTTACACCAACTGTTGAAGAAAAACGCAAAATTCAAATGGTCATCAACAAGAGAAGCGGCATTCAAGGCATCAAAGGAAGAAATTGCCAGCGATCGCATTCTAGTTCCTTTTCACCCTGATTTATCTGTTTAATTATGTTGCGACGCAAGCCCTACTGGTATTGGGGGCATTCTTTCGTATATTATTGAAGGAGAAGAGCGTCCTATTGCTTTTGCCTCTTAAGTATTGACTCGCGCAGAACAAAATTACGCTCAAATTGATCGCGAGGCGCTCGCCATTGTTTTTTCGGTGGAATATTTTCACCAATTTCTCTTCGGACGAAAATTCAAATTAATCATCGACAGTCGTCCGTTAACACGTATTTTTCATCAGTATAATAAGCTCCCAGCTATGACTGCTGCGTGGTTTCAGCGTTACGCCACATTCTTGGCTGCATACAATTATGAGATATCCTTCCAGAAGGGAAGTGATAATTCGAATGTGGACTGCTTACCCCGAGCTATAATCAAGACTCATGTTGTTCAAACTGATGAGGTTCATCAAATTTGTACATCTACGATTAACCAAATTTCAAATAATAAGAACATCACACTCAAAACCATTCGTGATGAAGCACAAAAGGATAAGGAATTAGCAAAGATTATTAACAACCTACAAAATTTGGGCTCAGAAGAATTAGAATTTACCCTTAACGACAATATTTTGTTCAATTGTCAACGAGTAGTTATCTCAGCTAGCCTACGAAAAAACATTCTGGAAGAGCTTCATAAAACGTATCTCAGGATTATCAAAGTGAAGCAGTAGGCTAGTCCTTATCAACTTATTCAGTCATGATTCACTGAAATAATTATTAATATGCTTTCTTTAATGCAATTATTTCAATTATTGAGTATTATTAATGAAATTAAATTAGTAGTTGATGTTGATTCAGCATTCTTATCATTGAAAATTTCAATACGTTTACATTTTCATTCCTGAAATATCACTACGCATGCGCGAGCACATCTATGATGTTGTTATTGTTTGCTTCACTTTGGTGTTCGTTTCTATACAACCATTAGCAGACCATAGTACATGGTCGAAGCAGCAAACGAACACATATTATTATAAACATATGGAAAAAATGAAATCCTGTTCCTTTCATTTGGATATATTCTCTAATCGTCTTGTGCCTTCAATGGCCTTCAGCAAGTAATTTATTTTCTTCAAAATAAACCAAATGATCCTCTGTTTTATATCAGTCTGAAATGAAATTGCGGATTCGAAACAGGTTTCCTACTGCATACAGATATAAGTTTTGAGCTAATTCTAATGATACCAGTTTGCCTTGCCTTCTTATTAAGCAAGATATCAGTCAACTATGAGATTTGGATACTATTGGAATCAAAATGGTAAAAAATGATACTGAAAAAGAGGATGCATTAACCTCATTTTATGAATCCATTACTTACGAAAAAGGTAGTTATAGCGTTTCATAGCTATGGAAATGGTTTCCCCCTGACTTACCTTTGAATTATCAGCTTTCGTGTCGTCGCCTGAAAACATTGGAAGTTTTCGCAGTTTTTCACGCGTAGTTCAAGTTGTATCATACCTATCACATTCCTAAACATCTCATTCGATTCACACAACCCTTGGCTACAATTGAAAAGTAGATAGAGAATTTTATCTCAATTAGTTGAGGCGCTAGAAATGTTTAAAGAGGACAAGAAAATTTCCCAGGGGTTGGGGCTATTTGGGAATTCTTGAAAAAGTGCTTCAGAATGCATGAAAAAATAATGTAATTGAAAAAAAAGTACCTCAAAACACACATAGACTCTACAAATACATGAAAAAATAATAAGTAAAAAAGATAATTCTGCGAAGTAAATACATTTTAATGTTGAACTTTACCTATTTATTTCGCTTCAAAGATTTATTATGAACATTAAATTTAAACAGACCATCACGCAGGTATTTTTCTGACTCTGGTAATACTTCTTCAATTTGCTTGAATGAAAAAAAACTGAGGTCTTAGATGGGTGGATAAGTATAGATATAACCATTGAAATTCTTAATGTAATAAGGTCACAGAAAACAAGCCCAAAATCGGTCATTCTTCACAGAATCTATTTTTCCGATATAGTAGATTTAATGAGAAGAACCTTGTGCGTCGAATTTCACTAATACCCAATCACCCATGGAAACGGAATCTATTTTTCGAGCAATGGGCACAGATTTCACATTTTGAGTGGTATTTGGCACCTGTAGATTCGATCGATGCGGTGGTCTTCCTCGTTTTTTTGCGAGTATTACAGCATTATTCAAACCACTTCCTGAAGCAATGGCCACCTCGGGTACCAGTACTGATTCCCGATCATCAACACTTTCCACAGTTTCTAACCGGTTAGAATTTAAATCAGTCGCCAATACACTTTGTCCAGCTGCAACGTTGATTCTTTTTCTACGACCCCGAGTTTCACCGTTCTGCGTATTTCCTCTCATTTCAGCTAACATGGTGATTACACCATTCGCCACAATTGAATTGGCCGTATTTTCGTCGTCATGCACTGGTTTATTTTGAGGCAGGCGCTTCAAAGGCTGTTCAACATCAATAGGATATAAACCAGATTTTCTAAAACCAGCTATCATATTTTCCGATGCACGCTGATTCATCTCCATTTTTTCATGCAGCTTACTTAATAACCTTGGAAAATACTCCTTAGTCAGCGCAGGAACATAACGACCCTCTTTATTTTTCCAAGCTTTTAAAATAGTTCGCTAATGGTTCTTCATCGGCGCAAAAAATGCCACATCAAGAGGCTGGAGTAGATGTGTGCTGTTGGGAGTCAAACGCTTGAAAAGAATATTGTTTTCAGTGCAAAGAGTCAAGACTTTGTCGTTGAAATGTGAAGATAAATTATCTCCTATAAGAATTTTAACACCTTCTTTTCGTCTGCAATATGGAATGATGATTGTTTTAAACCAATCAGCAAAACAAGTAGAGTCGAACCATCCGCTTCTCGAATTATTGTACCTCGTACCAGGTGGTCCTCCTGTAGTCCAAGTACTCCACAGCTGACTAGACTTACAAACTACATAAGGTTGGAGCATATAGCCAGCTGCAGTTCCACTATACATCAAACTAATCGACGATTTCGGATTACTATTTACAACACGCTCTGGATATTTCGAACCTCGTTTAAAAATAAATTTTTGTGCTCCCGGATTGTCTGTTAAGCATGTTTCGTCATAATTTATTAGGTTCTCTAAAGGAATGTTTTTAAGATCTGGCTCAGCATTTTTGAAAAACTCTTTTATCATTCCTTCTGAGATGTCAGCTCTTTTCCGTGTAATATTTGTTTTTGCTTATGACGCCTCAAGAAATTTTTTGCCCAATCTACACCTGGCAAGTTTTCATTCAACTGCGGCATTTCAATTTTCCTAGAGTTCAAATAATGTTTCGCAAGGTATTGTAAATCCATCTGGTCAAAGGGAAAACGCCATTCACCAACCATATTTATATATTGAACAAAAACTTACTCGACTGTGACCGAAAATAAATGAGGGTAGCCAACTTTTTCACGTACGTCGTCTTAGTTTAGTAGAGGGTCATTTTTAGAATTCCATATGCTCTAGCCACTTCGAAAATTTTCATTCTTCCTTTTTTTACCTCATCAATCGCATTCTTTAGCGCAATTAGACTATACGAATTATAAGGCGTATAAATTTTTTCCATTGCCGTAGTTTGATAACGAAGACTTATAATTTCGCACCATTTTCTAGTGATATTTTTGATGAAAGTAAAACTGTAAAACAAAATGAGACATCGTTAGAGAAGTTTTATATTTAATGCCTCTAAAAGGGAATGAAATAACCTGTAAGAATCAAGAAACATACAAAGAACAGATCAGTTGGTCGATAATTAACAATAAATGGATCTATAAATTGATTTATCATTTGTTTATATGAATTCCCAAATAGCCCCAGGGTAATATCCCAGTTGGGTGAAACTTCGCTTATAAATACGCGGCTAAAATCGCGGCGACTTTCCAGGACAAACGCGTTTTTTTTTGTCGCCCATAAAGTCGCCCATTTATTTGCCTATAATATCGCTAATGCGCAGTCGCGTTTCATTTAAACAGCGACTGCGCATATTTGTACGCTTATAAAATTGCATATGCGCGTCGCGTTTCATTTGAATAGCGACTGCGCATATAATGTCACCTATTTTATCGCGGTGTGTATTTTCATGCGATTTCTTTTGCTGTGTGAAATTATAATCTTTTTTATTTTGTATCATGGCGGGTTATTGGGTAAAATTGCACGCGTTTTTCAATAAATTTTCGATCATTATTTCGCTCATTATATCACATTACTTCCAGTAATGAATTAAAAATTATCAGTGAAATGATAATTATAATGAACGAAATCATAATCTAGAATTCATATTAAAAAAAATAAATGCGTGTGAATTTTTATGATATAATAAATTATCATTTTAAACATTCAAAACCATTAAAAAAGAAGAATATTTATTTTTAAATTAAAACTTGAACAAAAATATATACATAATAATATATCGGTATTTATTAAAATTTTTCAAATGGTAATGTGAAATCTGAAACAAAAATAAAAAAATAAAAAAAAAAAACAAGAAAAATAAAAAAAAAATGATGAAAGAAATCGATAAATTAACCTTACGATAAATTAACCTTAATATGTATAGGTACCAGCAATAGCCGTGCTTTCGTTTCTTTCTGTAGGAAAGTTTTCATTTTCACCTTTTTCTTCGTTGTCTATTTAGAAAATTAGAGTTGTTGAATTCCAAGTTGTAATTTCTGACCAATACATAAATTAAAACCTTGATTAAACATAAAATTTCAGAAAAATGGTGCAACATTTGGTCACGTACTCCTACCTCTAATAAACTGCGATATGTTAAAGCAGATACGCTTTCCTGGCGCACTTCAGTGCGTGATTCCAGAAGAGAAGAGGTCCTTCTGAGTAGACTCAGAATAGGTCACACTCATCTTACTCATTCTTATCTGCTTTCACGTACCCTACCACCATCATGGGACCAGTGCACACTTCCACTATCTGTGAGCCATATTTTACAGGATTGCCCCCAATACATCTCTTCACGTGGCAAATTTAAACTTCCTCCGACTCTTCCCAACCTTCTCGTAGATAACGAAGTGACTGTTTCTCTACTTCTTCAATTTATTGAAGAAACCAGCCTCTTCCCACTACTCTAAACCCAACCGATCTCGTGCCTCTAGCCAAGTTGCTGTAAATGGCACGTTAATTAAAAAAAAAAAAAAAAAAAAAAAAAAAAACTTAATCTACATACTTGCAGCGGCTGTGCTTTCGTTTCTTTCTGCACCTTCTTCCTCGGTACCTATTTAAAAACAGATAGATGTAGGTAAAGAATCATTAACGATGAGCATATTATATGAATGAAAAAATTATACTAGCACATTAAGTTGGAATTAAAGTTACCTAATATGTTATTTTGCTTATTTCGTTTATTCCTACTCAAAATGTCATAATGATTTTTTAACCATACTGTAATTACATGATCGGTTACTTGCTCTACTTCTCTATTATTAAAACGCCGCTTCATATGTTCTGTAAATAAGTAAGTAAGGATTATTGAGTGCATAGAATTCATAAGAAGATAATGAGGAATGAAGATTTTGCATACTGAGGCAATATTTTGAAAACAGAATCGTGTGTTTCTCAGTGAAACCTCAATTTTACACCCCAAAAATGCAAAAAATCAACACTATTAAATTTTTTATATTTTCCCCATAATTTTTGTTCTAAGTTTGAGGAAGCAACAATTTTCTTTCTTATGGATATATCTCCAGAACCCTGTATTCTAGATACTTACAGTAAGCGAGGGAAATGTAGAGAATTTCATCCTTTTTCAAATGGTATATAAATTAAGCGAATTCAATAATTTTTCGCTGAGATATTATAAAAAAATCAAGAGTTTCAAAATTTATTTTAAAAAAAAAATGAGAAGATCGGTACCTACTTTTTTGATATTTAACGTTTTCCTATAATTACTGATATTTTAAGCTGTTGAATAAAAACAAAAAAAAACTTTTTAGCTGACAAAGAAATAGCTAAGTACTTTCTTCCGACTTTTTCGTTGATTTTTTTACGAATTAATTTTTGTAGATTGGTATCGTATATAAATGTATGATAATACCTACTAGCAATAACGAAGTATAATCCGGTTGGGTTGAAAGCTTGTTTAGGGCTATTTTTGCCTGTGAAGTTATACAATTCTCCTAAACGACCCAAGCACGTCTCATTCAAAATTAATTTTATGACTTGAGTACGGTCGTTTCCTTTGATTCTTTCGAAATAATTCATCTAAAAGAAAATATATGGTATTGGTATAGAAAACCAAATCGTTTGTTTATTGTTCATAATAATATGAGGTAGACATAATAGTTTTAATTGGCAATTATATTATAAAGCTGCAAGAAAAAGAAAAAAACCTGAAAAAAAAAAAACGTAAGCAGCCATGCCGCATTACTGGAGCTGAGTTTTTAACTGGGGCTTGTTTTGATTTAGTAATAACCACGCTCAACCGTTCATCACTACAGGCCACACCCAATACCAAGTCTGAAAACCCCTACCCTATCCTTTCCAAAAACACTTAAGAAGTTCAATTTGACACAAATGTAGTATTTCTTGCCATGAAATAATCATGCGAACGCATATTTCTCAAATTATAACTATTTGAGGGTCCTCAAATTATCTTCAAATTTTGTAAATCCGCCATTTTGGATCCATTTTGATTCAAATTTAAGTGGTTATATTCTGGTCACAAACTAATCCTACACACAAAGTTTGACCATTCTAGGCCGATTTGGTGATGAGATATGGAAGATTCATGAAATTTCCTGCAGCAATTTCCCCTCCAAAAGCCGTTTTTTGCTCTAACTCCCCTCCAAAATCACTGAGAAGCTAAAATCAAAATACGTTTGTCACTTGGGCTCATTTTATCATATGACACAGCAATAAAAAATTTTCGACCCCTCCTGTACCCCCACCACTATTTTAGGTTGGTAACCCCGCCTTCCCCCTCCAACATCATGTATGGAAGTGAATTCGGGATATAGTATACAACTTATCCCCAATAACCATATGAATTCATATTAATTACATTTTTACCAACTTGAGGCTCCTCAAGCTCTACTCAAAATTTTGATAATCCGCCATTTTGAATCCATTTTGATCCAAATTCAAGAGGTCATATTGTGGTCACCAACTAACCTCACACACAAAATTTGACCACTTTAACTTGATTTGGTGGGGAGATATGGAAGATTCAAGAAATTTCATGACTCAAAACTTCCTCAAAAAGCCGTTTTTTGATCTAACTCCTCTCAATATGCACTTAGAAGCTGAAATTTGGATATGTTAGTATCCGTGACTCACTCTTTCATATGAAATCAAAAACAAAAATTTGAGCTATTTGCCCCTTCTCCAGCCCCCTCAAAATTTGAGTGATCCGCCATTTTGAAATTTATCGAAAAAAAAAAAAACTATTTTTGCGTATTTGCAAGAAGAGTTCCTCACCGAATTTTGAGCGAATTTTATCCACACCAGCCTGCGCAAAGTGAGTGACACAAAAAACGCAATTTTCTCAAAAACCGGTTTTTGCTAACTCGCCTCAAATGCACTTAGGAAGCTGAAATTTAAATATGTTGGTGTCCGTGACTCACTCTTTCATATGAGATCAAAAACGAAAAATTTGAGCTGTTTCCCTCTTCTCCAGCCCACCTCAAAATTTGAGTGATCCGCCATTTTGAAAGTTTTCGAAAAAACAAAAAAAATACTTCTGCGCATTTTCAAGAAGAGTTCCTCACCAAATTTTGAGCGAATTTTATGAATACTCGCCGGCGCTACGCGTGGGGGAATAAAATATATATATATATACCAAAAAGTTGGACATTTGCCAGATGATTACAAATGGTCTGAAACGCAAAGATTTGAAGACCCCACCCTCCCCCGACCTTCCCTTCCCAAATCAGGTAGGCTGTAATAGCTATCGTTTTGTTAAAAACTCAGCTAAAAAAAATCCTGAGCCCTTCCTATAATAGCTAGAGAGCTAATGTTTTTTTTGTTAAATTCCTTATAAAATTTCCTCTTAGGGAAAACTATAAGCTAACCGAATCAAAATATTTAAAGACGCCAAACTTTGAGCTTAACTTTGACAAACTTTTCAAAGTTTTAGTTTTTTGACTCCAACTTGGCCCCAAATATATCTACAAGCTTCATTAATAGCTCATTGAGAAGAGCGTAAAATTTACAACATTTCCCTCGCTTATACTACGTACCTAGGGCTTTTAGCTTTCTCAGAATTTTAATCCAAAGTTTCCAAAGTTGAACTTATTTCTTCACATCAAAATTCTGAGAAATCTATAAATCCTAGATACATAGTGTAAGCGAGGGAAATGTTGGAAATTTCATCCTCTTTCAAATGAGCCCATAACGCAGCATGTAGGTGCATTTGGGGCCGAGTTATGAGTAAAAAACCCGAAAAATTTGAAAATGTAACATTTTATTTTGCTGGGCATGTCTAACTGAGGGGAAAGGGCATTCACCTCTGTAACTGCACGTTATTTCGTCGTGTCGCGTATGGGTGTGCGTGTATATGCGTGCGCATCCACGTCAAGCGAGCGCACTGTGTAGCAGGTTCAGCGTGTCGTTCGATTGTTAACAAAAACGATATTATTTTAATAACATTTTATTTATTTTAAAACAAACGATCTTCTTACAGTTTACATCTTCATGCATTTCAAAATATGATGCAATTTTTAATCTCAATCTGCGTTTTTTGGTTTCAAAACAGTAATGCTAAAAGTGCAACAAAAAGGAACGATTGGTGTCAAGGTTTGGGCAATACAACTCACAACGAGCCGAAAAGAAAACGAACAAATCCCAAAAAAATGACACAGCGTTCGTTTATTATTATTTCTGTTTTGATGTTTTGATTGTGAGTTTCAAAGTAATGTCCTTGATAGCATCATATTTTTTATACTAATAATAATAATAATTATTATTATTATTATTATTGTTATTATTATTATTATTATTACACTAGGGGGGCTTCGCCCCCCTGGCCGCTTCGCAGCCTGACCCCGCGGCATTCCTCGCTTCGCTCGATTGCCTATTTGATGTGACTTCTTCGAACAACATAATATGAATGATGGTATGTGTCGTGTAATTGACGAACTAATGCGGCACGGCAAATGCCACGCCCAACTGCCACGCCCACAACCAAGCAAGACATGGAGTGGAGTACGGCAACGCGTTAAGAACGCGTTAAGTTTTGTGCAATAAAAAAAAGAGAAAAATCGGTTTTTTTAACTCTCTAATTAAAATTTTCAATTTTTTTTGCTTGATGACATATCTGCATAATTTTTGCGATTTAAAAAAAAAAATTATCGAAATCCGCCCATTAAGAGAGGCTGGGCGATTGGAACAACATATTTTTAGGCCTATTTTTGTTGTTATTTTTTTCTTGTAGCTTTATATATACCGGGTGACTACTTGATTCGAGCACCCAAGCGAAAAAATTAGCTAAAAGGTGAATAAATTCAAAACATATATGCATTTTTGGCAACGGAAGTATAAATTAAAATTTTACATTTCATTGATAAACGCTTTTAGGCATTAAATAAATATTATTTATGCCAATTTATTCTTGTTAAAATCGTTCAAATAATTATATAATTTATTTCTATCAGGGAAAGATTTTTGCGCTTGGGATGCTCGAATCAAGTAGTCACCCGGTATGATGTATTTTTTCTTTCTACACCATGTACAGTTCAGGGCTAGAGGCGTGTAAGAGAAGATTTTCAAGTCATTTTATATTTAGAAAAGGGAGTGAAGTTTGGTGGATTTGAGGAAAGGTAAAAGCTTGATGATATCTGAGGGATTGTTTGAAAAGATTTTTTCAGTTTTCAGGAGATAAAGACAACTCAGATATTAATTTTTTTTCAATAGCAAAAAAATATTAATATTCATATAATTTAACGCGTGAAAGGTTTCACCCATAAACTTATACACCTACGAATTTTCCTAGACATTTTGTTTGTTTATGCATCATTTTGAAATTGATACACATTCATGAAGTGTGCTATCAAATAGATGAATGATTTCTCAACATTTCTTTCACTCATAGTACGTATCTAGGATGCGTATAGTCTTCGAGATATTTCATTAAAAGAAAAAGCATGCGTTTCTAAACTTCGAATAAAAATAATTATAATTTTCAAAAAGTGGAGTCCTAGAGAATGAACTGAAAAAAGTCGAAAAAACTTCTAATTAGCTAAAAAATGATGATTTTTAGTAGACTGCAACACTGATTCTTGATGAAGTTGAAACGCGTCAATGCTAAATGCACACACTTGCCGGCACTCATATAATCTACAACTATATGTACGGGAGGGTAAGGCGAGTTCTGGAGGGGTGAGAAGGCAATTCGAGCGAAGCGAGAATTGCTTGGGGGTTGGGCCGCGAAGCGGCCAGGAAGCGAAGCCCCCTGGTATTGTTATAGATTATAGATTAGAAAATTTTAATTATTATCATTTTGTAAAAAACTAGGGGCTTTGCTCCTGGCCGCTTCGCGGCCCAACCCATTCCTCATTACATGTTATAAATAAAACCCTCTGCACTGCTCATTTTAAAGAAAAAATCCCTTTTGTATATTACCATTTTAAACAACTTCCCCTTGCTCTTACCTATGTACAAAGCTTCTATTAAAATTTATCTCTTTTTTTCCCTTTGTATACCTGCTATCCTTTATACTTTTTATACCTGCTACTCAAAACAAATTTATGACTTGACCGTTGTACATGTACAAGGCTTTTATTAAAATTTACAACCTTTTATTCCTTTGTATACCTGTTATCCTTTATATACATTTTATACCTGCTATTCAGAACAAGGATGCGCGCGCATCTCAACTCTGAGGGCTGAATTTTAGCGTCTTAATTTTTATTTTAATATTATAAAGAGATTAAAAATCATGTTGTCAAAAAACTCCAATGGTATGCTAAAAAATAGTTGGCTCTTGAGATCAATACTTATCGCTATATTTCGCTCATTTCTTTTTCTTTTTCCCAGAATGATCACTTGCATTAAATTTAGTAATGATCTTTTCCCTTATTCACTAATGTAACGAATTAGTATCAGAGTAGATAGACAAACAACATCTGCAAGCTTCTTTCAATTAAAGGTGGAGATGATATATAAGAATTTTCTCTGTTAAGTTATTCCAAAAATGTATCTACCTACTACATTCAAAAATATTTTTAGAGCATCTTAAAATGAAAAAGAAGAATTTTTTGGTACCCATTAAAGAAACTGGAGGAATATCAAGAACTTAAAAAAAAAATTTTAGACTTTTTTTGATTTATTTAAGCGCATTGTAGAGATGAAAGTATTTTATCTTAAAAGCCAACATTTTTTTCTTTTTTGTGTAAAAAACACTTCTTGTCACTCTTTCCCCATCAAAATAGTATTCCGTACAATCTGATCTATATGATTACATAAACCATGCAGATTCACGTATATATGTAGATTAATCAATACACTGTGTCTAACTGATTTTAACACCCTTAAGCGCCAAATTCTCTTCATCTACAAAAAAGTATTCATTATTTCATTTCTTTTCATATCTTTATATGGATTAAAAAATTAACGCATAAATAATTGTTTCCCTATGATTTCAGTCCATAACGGACAAGATTATGAATGTTTTTAAACTTTCAATATTTCATTCTAGTTAGCTGAGTTTTTAACAAAACGATAGCTATTACAGCCTACCTGATTTGGGAAGGGAAGGTCGGGGGAGGGTGGGGTCTTCAAATCTTTGCGTTTCAGACCATTTGTAATCATCTGGCAAATGTCCAACTTTTTGGTATATATATATATATTTTTTCCCCCACGCGTAGCGCCGGCGAGTATTCATAAAATTCGCTCAAAATTTGGTGAGGAACTCTTCTTGAAAATGCGCAGAAGTATTTTTTTTGTTTTTTCGAAAACTTTCAAAATGGCGGATCACTCAAATTTTGAGGTGGGCTGGAGAAGAGGGAAATAGCTCAAATTTTTCGTTTTTGATCTCATATGAAAGAGTGAGTCACGGACACCAACATATTTAAATTTCAGCTTCCTAAGTGCATTTGAGGCGAGTTAGCAAAAACCGGTTTTTGAGAAAATTGCGTTTTTTGTGTCACTCACTTTGCGCAGGCTGGTGTGGATAAAATTCGCTCAAAATTCGGTGAGGAACTCTTCTTGCAAATACGCAAAAATAGTTTTTTTTTTTTTCGATAAATTTCAAAATGGCGGATCACTCAAATTTTGAGGGGGCTGGAGAAGGGGCAAATAGCTCAAATTTTTTGTTTTTGATTTCATATGAAAGAGTGAGTCACGGATACTAACATATCCAAATTTCAGCTTGCTAAGTGCATATTAGAGGAGTTAGATCAAAAAACGGCTTTTTGAGGAAGTTTTGAGTCATGAAATTTCTTGAATCTTCCATATCTCCCCACCAAATCAAGTTAAAGTGGTCAAATTTTGTGTGTGAGGTTAGTTGGTGACCACAATATGACCTCTTGAATTTGGATCAAAATGGATTCAAAATGGCGGATTATCAAAATTTTGAGTAGAGCTTGAGGAGCCTCAAGTTGGTAAAAATGTAATTAATATGAATTCATATGGTTATTGGGGATAAGTTGTATACTATATCCCGAATTCACTTCCATACATGATGTTGGAGGGGGAAGGCGGGGTTACCAACCTAAAATAGTGGTGGGGGTACAGGAGGGGTCGAAAATTTTTTATTGCTGTGTCATATGATAAAATGAGCCCAAGTGACAAACGTATTTTGATTTTAGCTTCTCAGTGATTTTGGAGGGGAGTTAGAGCAAAAAACGGCTTTTGGAGGGGAAATTGCTGCAGGAAATTTCATGAATCTTCCATATCTCATCACCAAATCGGCCTAGAATGGTCAAACTTTGTGTGTAGGATTAGTTTGTGACCAGAATATAACCACTTAAATTTGAATCAAAATGGATCCAAAATGGCGGATTTACAAAATTTGAAGATAATTTGAGGACCCTCAAATAGTTATAATTTGAGAAATATGCGTTCGCATGATTATTTCATGGCAAGAAATACTACATTTGTGTCAAATTGAACTTCTTAAGTGTTTTTGGAAAGGATAGGGTAGGGGTTTTCAGACTTGGTATTGGGTGTGGCCTGTAGTGATGAACGGTTGAGCGTGGTTATTACTAAATCAAAACAAGCCCCAGTTAAAAACTCAGCTCCAGTAATGCGGCATGGCTGCTTACGTTTTTTTTAATTTTGCAACACTGATTTTGGAAGAAAGAATTTAAGCAATCAAATCACCAGTAAAAAATTATTTAGATCATAAAATTTGAGTTACCCAAATCTTAAATAATTCATTATACCATAATGAAATCAAACAAAATTAAATAGTAAGTTGATTTTTTTTTTTACTGAAAGGGAATTTTGCGCGAATGTGTTAAAATCAGTTAAACACAGTGTACAGGACTAAAAATAAAAATAATAAAAAAATTAATAAATAAATAAACCAATGAATAAATAAGAATTACTTACGGTTTTTTTGACATTGTTGGCAAATTTTAAACTCACGCACTTACGAAACAACAAAATGGACAAATAACAAAATAGGTAGAACTACATATCAACGCAACGCAATAGCCATTATACATTAGTATGTAGACGAGGAAACGAAACTGAGGGGTTTGTATTCAAACCTATGGGGGGATCTTAAAATTCTTATGACAAAGATAAATAGGCGAATTTAGGCGTAATTTACAATGTCGCGCGTAACGGATTTTTGTAAAGCGACATTATGAGCGAATTTTTAATCGCTCTAACGCGCGACTTTTTATTATGCTAGTAATATCTCCTAGTCGCGGGTTAACGCGATATTATAAGCGATTTTATAGACGCTAGTCCTGGAAAATCGCTGTTTAAACGCGACTTTTAAGCGCGTATAGGCGAAGTTTCACCCAACTCGGTAAAAACGTCAATATCTCGCGAACCAATAGAGATAGCTTCGCGAATCAAATGAAAATTGATTCTGCGGTGGATTCTACATAAGATATGATATAACACAATTTTTAAATAGCACTTGATCATAAAAAGTCAGATTACTTTTGGAAAGCATGCAAAGAAAGGCGTTTTTTTGCGTATTTTTCAATGTCTTGTCACAGATGTGAAACATGGCACAGGTAACGAACGACACACAGAAAATATTCGTTACAGTGTTGGTCAAGTTGAAAAACCTCAAGTAGCAGTTTGGAATCTACACAAGTTACTCAGTGTAGTTATTTGTTACAAAAAATAAAAATTCCCAAATAGCCCCTGGATACCCGAATAGCCCCTGCATACTAGAGTACTGCACGGATATATCCGTTACTCGGTTATACCCGGTTATATCCGTACCCTAGCTATAGACGGATAAACGATATCCGAATCATTTGTTATCCAAATACGATTCTATCCGTTTGCGCACGGATCAAGTTGTATCCGGATATTATTCGGATACATGAATACTAGTTCTATCATACGTATTGCTTTTGTATTCTATTTTCTTATGAGGAAGGTTTTAGTTAGTTATAAGTAAAGGGATTAATTATATTATGCAGCAACTGAAATTTTTTAAGGAAATAATTCTTCATTAAAGAGGGTGATTGTTACAGAAATATAAAAATATTTTTTTGAGCACTTCTTTTGAATCCATAGTTAAAACAATTAAAAATACTATAAACTTCAACACATTAAAACACGACTAATGAGTAAGGATAAGGAAACGTATCGATTAAATATTGTATTACATCAAGGAAGAAGAGAAAATGAAAAATTTTGGTTGTTCAATGAACAAATGGTATGATTCAACCCCCCGATAAGATTGAACGCCAACGCACACAATAGCGTAGCAATAATACTCAGTACTCGAATTTATCCGGATAAAACCATATCCGTGGCAATTTTTATGAATACGGATACTATCTTATCCACATTACTTCGGATATATCCGTTTATCCGGAAATCGAGTATCCGTGCAGTACTCTACTGCATACGGTATAAAAAAAGCATTTTTCAGAATTGATCTACATACTAAAGATAGAGATAGAACTCAGTTTTTTTGGCTGAAAGATATAAATATGGCACCTATAAGAAAAAACTACAAATTTTTCGTTTTACGAAAATACGATTGGAGTTATCAGTTGTCCATTTTTGTTAAATGTAACTATACACCATTATCTTTCAAACATCTACTGTACCTTCGTTAATGAAATACTACCCGACTTACACGTAGATAACCTTATCTCAGTCATAGCAACAGTTGGCGATGGAACAAAGGTATTCACGGAAGCAAAGAAAATTTTTGCGAATGCTTTAATGAATCTACATGAATGGAAATCTAACTCCATTAATTTAAATGTGTTTTTCGCAGCAAATAATGAAAAACTACTTTAAAAAAATGTTTTGGTACTTTGTATTAATTAGAATACCAATGCAGATATTCTCATCGTAAAAACTCTTAAGAAGAAACAAATCCTACGAAAAGCGGTATTTTAAAGATATCACCCGCTGTTTATGATCCAATGGTTTTTTTTTTTACTTTTATTACTACCTGCCAAATTATTAATTAAGAAATTGTAGCATGTTAAAATTGAATGAGATCAAGAACTAAACAAAGAAGATGCTTAACTTCGCATAAAATTTTTCATAAACTCTCACATATTAGTGAGTATAAAATTCCTCTTTTCGTCGGTAGAGTCAATTGGACTGCATTACGCAACAATATTCTAAGTGAAATGAGGCGCCATAAACTTTAACAACATCAAGTTTCTGATGTAATGTAAATTATAACAAAGCCAGTCAATCAAACTGAACAAATTTCGCTTTTTTGTCTTTGAAATTATTTAAATAACATGAATGATTTCATTCATCACCAGTTTTTCTCATTAAAAACAAAAATAAGATAGACAAAAATGAACTTATTATACATATTTTTATTAGTATTAGCTTTTATTTTTTTAACATTAACTACATGGTGAGAATTTGTCATATATTATATACAAAATATAATATTATTCGCATTCCACATCTCACTTATCCGCGTTTCAGTATCAAATATGTTGGCTGGTTTTTCTAGCTCTTGGTAAAAAGCAACAAAACTACATGAATGTGTAGTTATCCATTCAAGTCAAATCGAAGTTCAAACATTATGATAAAATAAAAAAATATTAATTAATATTTTTTTTCAATCATTGATAAATTAAATTAATATAAAATTAATTAATATTAAACGAATAAATTTTCTTTATTTAAAAACAACACACTGTCGAAATTCGATTAAATTACATTATAAAAAAATTCAACTAAACGTTTTGAAATAATTATAATGAAATAAAATCACTACATCGAATGATAATCAAAATACCAATGAAATTATCAGCTCAACTCCGAAATAAACTTTCAAAAATTAACGTTCTTTTTGCATTATCAGTAAAGAAATAGACTACAGCGCTGCGATCATCACCCAACGGGATAAATTGGCATAACTCTTCCCCCTCAGTCTGTAGTTGGATGTCTTGTAAGTAGGTCCAGCATCTATAAACCAAACCGAGCTATTCCAATAATACTATATTAGATTTGAGAGATACGATTTGGTGGTTTAAATCTTCGTTCTAAAAATTAATGCGTGAAGAAACTACTATATCTTGCAGCTAAATATAGGAAATGATCCTCCATTGGGATTATAAATTGACAAAATTTCTACCCTTCATGAACTCTTAACCCTAAGAGCTTATTATTGGGAGAGCTGGTGATCTAATTGCAGATGTCACTACAGATGAAATGCGCGCTGCATCAAACTTCTGGATAAAAATTACTCAACAAACTTATTTTCCTTAAATTGTATCGTCAAAATTGTTCCGAACATTTCAAAACAAAAGACTAAGGTATCAATTTGGACTTTGGAAAGATTTAAGGAAAAAATTGAACAATAAGTGATAAAAATAAAATCAAATATTTAATTCAGCATTTCAGCAAAACTTTTATCAATTATCATCTACAATGTTAATTTTGTAGTTTTCTACTCATTCTACGTAGAATAGAAAGCTATTCTACATGTCTCATTCTACTACATCTCAACCCTGGATACGGTAACTTTAATGGTAACTGTAATGTGAATTGATTACAATAAAAATAAAAAGAAGCATTTTAATGAGACTATATTTATTTTCTCTCGTTTATTAGTTTTGTTGCATATTATCTCAAATATGAAACCACTGAACGAGACAAAGCTTACTTGAATAATTTGTGAACTTCGTATAGAAAAAGATTACCCATTTCGATTCAAATCTTTTAGAAAAACATTAACTATTTCCATCTACGAAAAAAACCTGTGATTGTGCTATTTTTTAGTAACACATTGTATAAATTATATTTTTATTAAAATAATCCGTATTACTCGCATTTTTCTTACCTATTTCACCAATTTCAGCTATTATATTTACTATATTTTGAGCGCGGAAATTACATAACGTTTTTCTGGGGACTGACTTAAATAACGTTATAAGCGGGAAAACGTTATTTGCTGGAATGCCTTTTTTTTCATAAAATAAACATACACAATTGCAATAATTTTATATCTATATATTTCATGAGTTTATGTCCACATTCAACCATTAAAAGTTATTTATTATGATTCTTACGTTAGTGAAGTAAAAAATTTTGATTAGCATTAATTAATGCATGTTAATTAATTAAACAGCATGCACAAATCTTGCGTTTCATGATCGTATTTTAAGGATTTCATGAGATGTAATCGACAGAAATGGATGATTTTTGAATGTATTGTTAATTAAAGTCTGCTTAGGATCATCAGGGGTGTTTTTTCAAATTTCATGTTCTAAAGTAAAATGATTAAGTCACAGAAATTGTGATCATGTTACGGTGAAATCTCATTTTCATGACAGATTATGCAAAAATAGCAGTAAGAATCGATACCGTTTATTTGTTGCTACAGAAAAGTGTTCTGAAACTAGCCGTTTTCCGCAAATTATAGGTTCAAAAATCTTATAACGGGGTAAAAAAGCGCTTGGAACCAAAAAACTTTGATATTATAAGCGGGAATTCGTTAAACCAAGGAAACGTTATACGAGGGAAAATTTGTACATAGTTATATATGGAAGTGTTCAAGGAACCAGAGAAGTTGGGCCTTAAAAACGGGAATTCGTTATATGCAAGAACGTTGCAATGAAATTTTACTGTACTACGTTTATACTCATAATATAGTAAAACACTAGTATCCTATATTTAATTATTCGTTTACTTCAACAGATTTCCAACTTTTTTTTGCTTGTAAAACTAATGTTTTCCCTCGAAATTAATATTTTCTCCAACTCCAGTGCTCTGAATATTACAGAAGCGAAGTTATAGAGAAAATGCGGGGATGTGCGTGCATATTCTCGAGAATATTCTCGCCAAAAGATTATGCGCGCATTTTGACATCGCTAATTATGGACGCCTCCATAACGTATAGTCGGCCCACTTTGAGAAAGCTAGCACTTAAACCGCAAAATTTCTCTTTGCTAGCCAGTAGTTATCAGTTTTATTGAAAATTCCTACTTAATGTAAAGGTGCCTCATCACTCACCCGGTATAGTCCGTCCAAAATAGCATGAGCTGTGTTTTGCTTTGCATAATATGCAAAACGCAGCTCATGCTATTTTAGATAGACTATAATACAAAAAAAAAAAAAAAAAATGAAATACAATATTGAGTCTTTACTCATTTATTATTTCTAGTGATGAGGCACCTTTACATTAAGTAGGAATTTTCACTAAAACTGATAACTACTGGCTAGCAAAGAGAAATTTTGCGGTTTAGGCGCTAGCCTTCTCAACGTGGACCGACTATATAGGCTGCCAGGCGAGTAATTTGAATCATGTCACATCACCCATTTTCACATAAGCGCATATGCGCGCATGTTCGCGCATATTCGCATTTGTCATCAATATTCCAATTCTGTCTTATGATATGTTGGCTCAATAAGTACATAATGAAGGGTTTCTGATATACTATATATGACAACATCGCAATTTCGCGACTTTAGTGCTCAACTGTTGTGAACTTACGTTAGTCACAACCTAAGTCATAACTCGCGTGGAATTGGAACCCTTCAGAGCAGTGGCGCGCTAGTGTCGTGTTTATATGTAAATGGTGTTATCAGTTCTGAAAACGGGGAATTTTTGTCGCCAGTTGTGGACTCACACAGTGAAATGTTTAAATTATTTGAAAATAAATCAAATAAATGGAATGAATGAATTGGGTTTGGCTAATTTAATACTTATCTATCATTTTGATAAATAACTTAGATCGTTTCCTCTAGTATTTATGACATTCGCGATAGTTATATCACTCGTCATTAGTGAAGTGCATGAAATGATCAACTCTTTTGTTGAAGGACACCAATAGATAAGAACTTTGACTATATACTAGATGCACCGAGTTACGTGTAGGAAAAGTGCGTTGAAACATTACATGCATCAGAGTGTGAACACTCGCTGCAACTTTATATCTTGCGCATGCCTGAAGTCCTTTATCACATTCATGTTATTCTGATTTTAAGCAGTACTGTCAATGTCCCCTTGCCGCAATATTAGCGTGAAATAAATTTGCGCATGCGCATTTAGAATTTAGTCACGAGTGTTCTGAGAAAATCTGTGTAATGTATCACCGTTTTTGGGTTGGCATTTGCTTGTTGCTAGCTTGGTCCATCTAGTATATAGTCAAAGGATAAGAAGTACCATGGGCTGGTTGTACCAATAAAGAATTGAACTCGAGTTATGTGATACAGGTTTAATTTCAAATCTAGGATTAAGCTAAAATCAGTTGTACCAAAGACTTGCAATCACGGATTACTTAATCCGATATAAGGATGCGTGAATGAGTATATTAAGCAAGAAATGATAACTACAAAGCCAAATATTGTACTTTTTGGTGCTTTTTCAAAACATAAACTTGTAAGTAGAGGATTTTTACTGAGTCTCGAGAAAAAAAAAGTAACCTGGATACGTTGCGCGACCTGGTTACTCGGATTGTAACGCAGTGCGTTCAACATTGAAAATAAAGAATGTATCGATTTCATTATTTATTTTTATACATAATATCAAGTTCAGATCATGAAGAATGAAGCGCTGGGGCTTTATTTTTCAAATTTCATTTTTCAATGATTAGGTTTACTGGTTTACATTCCATTTTTGTAATTGTAAAAATGTGACTATGTATATTCAACGTTAAAATTTAATTTATGTACTAATTTATCATGTGAAAATAATTTTGGTAAAATTAAATAAGTAATATATTTCCTCTTTTTTATTAAGTTGGAGTTGAGCCTTAGGAAAAAAGAGTATTTTTCAGTTATTTTCATTTTGTGAATCCATCAGCAATTTTTGACCGAAAAATTATTCACTGATTAGTATCAGTATTAATTGAGCCTAATTATACCTCCTAATCTGTTACTTATTACTGAGCTAACTTCATGTTATTAAATAATTACAATTTCCTATACACATTTCAACCCAGTCGGCTAATATAGTCTCACACATTCAGTACAGCCGATTCAGTGCTTCAAAACAAGTCGATCATTAGCCGACCCTATGTGTATGTACTTGGTTGTACATCACATAGTTGGTTATGGCAGTGCTTCGTAAAATAAGTAGGTAAATGCGAAAAAGTCGATTTTATAATAAAGAAATGAAAAAATTGGAAAAGCAAATGTTCTAATCCCTACATATCGGTACCTACTTTAGCACCTAATGTTTATTTCTTTGTTTTATGGACTTCATGAGTTAAGTATAATATGATCGAGTAGACGGATTCTGTCATTACTTATCACAAACTTCAGTCTGATTTAGTTAGGTATGTGTCGAGTTAATAGATTCTGTATTATCTATTAAACTATCACTGAGTTCAGTCTGATTAGATACATTGGTTCCTCGTTTTCGTTGAAATATTTCAAAGTATTTCATTAGTAGGGCTAGGATTTATATGCAAATGCTTATCTAAATGCGCTATGAAAGATACCGCATATCAGCGTTTTTTTTTTGTAATTCATGCATTTTAAAGCTAAACTGCAAAATTTTTTTGCACATTTTTTGCTTATATGACCATGAAGGCTTATAAATGCTTACTTTTGACAAAAAATAGCCAATAAACGCTTTTTTAGAGCTTATTTAGGTGGTTTGCGCATATTTGAACAAAAAAAGACAAAAAATCGACATAAAAACTCAAATTTCCATTGTTTGATAAAAAATGACTTGTTAGTTTTTTAAACAAGTTTTTTTTATCTATTTGTTGTTATTGATAAGATGATATCTAATATCAATGAATTTTGATATGTTACGTTTAAAAAAATTGTTGAAATAGGTAAACAATTTTTGATGTTTTTCTCACTTAAATAATTCAATTTGAGCTTTGTAAGTAATTTAATCGGATTTTTGCATTCTGGTTGAAAATACCTGTATTTTGATATGCCGCATATGCATTTTTAAACCGCTTATTTTCGCTTTTTTAACACTTTTCAACTGCTTTTTATAAGCATTTATAACTGTTTTTTAACGCATATAAATCCTAGCCCTATTCATTAGCATAAGTCGATTTCAACTCCTAAACAATGTTTGAAGTAAATAATGGATTGGGAACTAGTATCTGTTTTCAATATTTAGATTTATTATGAAAAAATAGGATAAATATTTCAGATTAAATTAATGTCAATCCAAATTAAAGGTAACTCAATTATTGAAAAACAATTAAGAAGAAACACATCATTCTACTCCCTCTTATAAATATAGTGATTAGGTACTTCTACCTATCTAAAACCCAAAGAAGAAATCCTTCTCAGTTAGGTACCCATAATTTTGTAAAAAAAAAAAAAAAAAAAAAAAAAAATCGGGCTGGTTTATTATGTATAATTATATAAATGCCATATACACCTTATCATACTATATTTATAAAACCACATCTCATGAAAAAAAAAATTATCACTTACAAAAGTTACACTTTCTCCACCATCGAGATGAACGATTAGGCTTAAAAGAATTGAATTTGACCTATTTTGTTTTTCATTATTAAAAAACTAAAGTCGAAAAAAATGATTTCCGAATTTTAGTTAGATTTTACCATTCTTGATCATATATTTAAAAACAAATTTGCATTATGCTTTCAATGCCTTCTATACAAATAGGGCATAAATGCAGTACTTCAGCACAAGCGTAGCAAGTTAGTGCGTTCCTACAAGTTAGCATTAATATATCCTATCTTGTAAGAGTAGTCATCCGTAAATAGTTGAAACCCCGAAATATTGAATTTTTTCCATTGTCCCACGTAACTTACCACTACTTATAGCCTTATAGGCACCACTCATAACCTGCGAAATGACGTGCTTACCAATTGCGAATATATCTTCAATATTTTCATGCTCGCTAGAATCTATTAAACGAATAATGGCTAGTAAACGTCTGAAGGTTTATTTTTTGCTTTAAAATCTTATTTTTTGTGACACAAATACCGTACCTCGAAGCGCCGAGTCAACCACCATCTTAAACTGTAAATGAATTAGCGTTTTGTATGCTTCCTCTAAAAAAGCCAATGGCTCGCTTTTTATTGCAGGTTCATCTACTTTCCTAATTGTTCGTCGAGCTTTGTGTGTGTTATGCAGACACCGCA
This sequence comes from Phenacoccus solenopsis, assembly GCA_009761765.1. NCBI lineage: Eukaryota > Metazoa > Arthropoda > Insecta > Hemiptera > Pseudococcidae > Phenacoccus > Phenacoccus solenopsis. The sequence continues at coordinate 54,175,354 of CM019753.1, forward strand.
TTTACAATAGTAGTCTATCAATGCGCAACCTTCGCTACATGTTCACTGATTTTTTTTGTGTAAAAAGGGTTTTGTAGGTTTTTGCCAAGACTAAACTATCTGATTGGGTTAAGAGGATAAGTACGGAAAATTTATCGAGTAGAAAGATGAAATTTTGATGACGGAGTTGATTTATAAATGTCTAGTTAATACAATACAGATGAACATTCAACATATAATATTTGGGTGATTTTAAGAATTAAGAATTTAAAAACACCTGTCCAAAATCTTGTGACTGCGGGCACCTCTCGACCAATGACCAGTCTAGCGAGAGCATAAATAAATTAATAATTAATCAATCGAAAATAGCGTCAATACGTACTTATCACTTTATTAAGAGATGAACCGTTATTACTTCATTGCCGTAATTTTTTCGTTCTGATTACTTTATCATCCTCAAAATGTTAATCTACCTATATTTTTGGAATTTATTACTCTATTCCATTTCACACATTCGCTATTTTCCAATCTACAGCCTTCTTCTAATGATTTGAATGAATTGGATTTTGTATTCGTATTCACAACCTCTTTGGGCAGAAACATCGTCGTGTTTCATCGGTACCTCCAATGACAGGTTTATAATAGGTAGATATAACCTCTAGAAATCAATCTCTCACTAATATCGCTCATTAATTTATTTAGGTTTTCCACCCCTACCATAAAGATATTGGGGTCGTGCAACAGATGTCTGCAAAAAAGAGAATACTGATGTAAATTTTATTGAACCAGCCATTAAAACTTATTTAACATCACCTTGTATAATTTTTTTATAACTCTTTAGCTTTATTTGTATAATGCTAATTAATACGCGTACGAGTGTACCGCTGATTCACAAATACTTAATATAATCATTTAGTCTAAAACTGATGGACTTTCATTATAATTCACGAATTACAGCAGCGTTAGGTATATCATTTACCTATATCGAAACTGTAACCAATTCAGTCCACAGTCGAACTGGTAAAAATACCATTTTTGCCATTTCGCCTCTTTTGTTAAAATTACTAATTATAAAACTTTTATAAACTGGGGTTGCGACTTATCAAAATGGGTTAAAATTTCACGAGCAATATAAAGATATTGTTGAAAATGTAATTTGAGCATTTCTGAGCAATTTTGAGTTGAAATTAAGTCGATTTTTGAATATTTTCAAAAAATTGTTGCGTGACCCATCAAAATGGATTAAAATTTCACAAGCAATAAAATTGGTGAAAATGTAATTTGAGCCCAAAATTAGATGGATTTTCGAGTAGTTCAAAAAATTGGCCTACGACCTAAATTTTTACCAGAAAAATTTTAGAGAATTCTAAGCTTCACCAAAAATTCAAATATGTCAGCGATAATTTGTTTTAAATAACTTTTGAGAATTTTAAGTGCTGTCCAATTTTTGAGCGATTCATAAAAGTTGGGTAGAATTCCGCCAAAAATCTAATAATTTCAACCAAAATTTTTAAACAGGTTAGGTAATTTTAAGCACATGTCAGTTTTTGACTATATTTCTTAGCAAATTTTGACCCATAAAAGTGGGGTAGAATTTTGTGAAAATTAAAAGCATATAAAACAAAAAAATGTTGAGCACTTTTGAGTTTTCCATGAACTTCAGCTTAATAGGTGTGGAATGAATCTACATATGCATTAAGTTCGTTTTTTTTTGTCCCGCATAGCTAATCGCACTTACAGAGCCTGTTTTGATCTAAAAATGGCTGAATCTGAGAAAAAAATCGCGCATCAAGGGCGCTAACACCCCATTGTGCTCGTTGTCTAAGGAAGTTGACATAAATTTGAAGTAAGGGAGTGTCCGCTACCAGACTGTATTAACATTTTTTGTCTTTAATTAAATTTAATAAATGGGAAAAAACTGGGGTTTTAGGCTCCAGCTCTCTCTTTTTTTGGGACTGTGACACCCATACATACAAAAAAACGAACTGATTTTTTGTCCCTTAAAAAAGCACGCTCAATGAACACTTTACCAGTTGGACTGGTTAGTATGTGTGGTTAATAAGTTGGTAGGTAGGTAGGTAGGTAGATCAAAATATATAATACCTACTACGAATACGAAAATTGAATTAATATTAACTATAATTCCAATTCAAGGGGCCTATTTAAAAAACCAAAAACTACAATTATATCGATACTAAAAAGTGCAAGTACTTGAAATCGGGACCTAGATACAGGAACATACCTATGGCAAAGTTAACTTATAGAGAGGAAACTAATAAAAAATTTCTCAATTAAAAAAGCAATAAGTTGAAAACAGGTACATAAATGACAGCTCGTTGTGTTGTCATAATTTTTCTTTTCATTTTGTTCACCAACTTTTTGCCAATTTGCTCTCTCAACTAAATGAGGGGTGAAACCCCGCTATATACCTGGGTAGGTACCACAAAATTATGAAAATGTTAGTGTAGGTGTAATATTTGGTTAATTTTAGACTTCTCCATTACTTCCATCAACGGTTAGAAAATTTTTGAGGCTCAAAAATTCCTGTTGATTTTTTCCATTACTTTTTTTTTTTTTTCATTACTAGCTGGTAAACAGTAGTCTTTTCTACCAAATCTGAGCACTCATATTATTTCAGATCCCTAATATTGCTTCAATAATTTACCTGCTAATTTAAAATGGAAAGTGCAACTATTGCAACTTACAAGCTGTATGCAAGTAAGAAAATGAAAAATATTTTAAAAAGGTAAAAAATTTCAAGTTTAACAAAACAAATTACAGCTCTCAGTGCGTGGAGTATTTGAATCGGCTTCTTTGCCTAATAACCAACTTCTTTCAAACCACCGAATCGGCTAATGAATAACACTGTGTACCTGATAGAACTGCATAGAGTGGACTCATAACCGACTTGGTTCAGTGTGAAATGCATTGAATTGGCTAATAACCGACATGTTTAGAACTTTAGAAGTATTGAGTTGGCTATTAACCAATTCGGTGTAATAATACTATACAGCAGAGACACAGTCGGCTAATAACTGACTTGGTGCAACATTTAAATTCATTGAGTCAGCTAATATCTAATAACGACTTTTTTTTTGAAACACTGAGTCAGCTATTAACCGAATCTGTATAATGTAACTACATACCTAACTCAGGTTTAATGTTCAAAAAATGCATTAAGTAGGCTATTAACCGACCATATACATATAAGGCGGTGCTTCAGAAAGTGAGAAGGTAAATGCAAAAAAGTTGATTTTAAAATAAAGAAATGAACAAAATGGAAAAGAAACGCTAAGCGCCCTCAAACAAAGTGTCTAAATTATAATTTCAAATCATTTCGTTGCGTTATTTTTGAGAAAAATGCGATCAATGAAAATAGGATATAATTTTTGTTGGTCGCATTTTTCTCAAAAATAACGAAATGAAATGATTTGAAATTATAATAATTATATTATTTTAAAGACTCTGTGTGAGGGTGCTTAGCACTTATTTTTCCAATTCTCTTATTTCTTCATTTTAAAATCAACTTTCCGTATTTATCTACTTATTTTCCGAAGCACCATCATGATGCAACTAAATAGAGTCGAACTAGCATGAAAAGATAAACGCATCCAACACATTTCACGCGCATCTATATAGTAGCACTGATTGTTGCGACCGGTCACCGCAAGGTCTATTGCTACCTTTTTATTCTCGAGAATAAGGCTCACTGTAAGTAGAGTTCAGTTTTAAATTTTTAAAACTTGATGAATATTATCAAAATATTGAAAAGCGTTGTTGCAATTTTAAATTCAATTATTATGGTAGGTAGCTGCTGCAAGTAGAATGCGTTTTAGCGTTGTTGAAGAAGATGAATGAAATTGACTGAACGCGTTCGGAAATACCTAATGCTTTGATGCTGGAAAATAAGCAGTCTGATGCAGTTTCAAGCAATTTGGAATGAAATTATGATTGTTCAGCCAACATAAACTATGGTTTCAATAAAAAATTATAAAATATTAATGTATTCTTTCTGCAGTGTTTATTTTTTCCACTGAAGGTGATACAATAGATTAATATTTTATCATTTTTCATCGAAACCGTAGTTTATGTAGATTAAACGATATCATTATTTCATGCTAACCTGCTTGAAACTACATTGAACTGCTTATTTTCCTGTACCAATACATATTTCTGTACTAGTTTAATTAATTTGTCTTCTTTAACATCGCTAATGCTAAATTTGATTCTGCTTGCGCTTACTGCAATTAATTGAATTGAAAATTATAAATTAAATGGACTGCATTACGCAACAATGTTCTAAGTGAAATGAGGCGCCATAGACTTGTTGATCGATCTTATTTTTGTTTTTAATGAGAAAAACTGGTGATGAATGAAATCATTCATGTTATTTAAATAATTTCAAAGACAAAAAAGCGAAATTTGTTCAGTTTGATTGACTGGCTTTGTTATAATTTACATTACATCAGAAACTTGATGTAGTTAACGTTTATGGCGCTCATTTCACTTAGAACATTGTTGCGTAATGCAGTCCAAATTGCATCTCCACTTTTTAAGGCGGTGCTTCGGAAAATAAGTTGGTAAATGCGAAAATGTTGATTTTTAAAAAAAAATCAACATTTTCGCATTTACCAACTTATTTTCCGAAGCATAACCTTAACAATTTCACAAATTGAAGTAACAATATTTTACGGTAAGTATTTAAACTTATTTGTATATTGAACATTTTTCTTACATACATGTAACATTGACATTTCGTTCATTTCATTATATAAATGATAAAAATTATCAAATCATTCAAGGGAGACTTGGGCGTACAGAAGCTCATTTTTTTAGAAGGTTCTAAGATACGATGTAATTGCAAAAAACATCTGGAAACAGCTTTATTATCAACAAAAAACATTCTATTTCGGAATATGTGAAATTTTTTTTTTTTGGAAAGCCACTTCGAGATACTCAAATTTGAAGTTTCCGAAAACACTATTTTTAGTGTCCGGGCAAAAAAGAAGCACACTAATAAAGAGCTGAAATATGAATGTTAATGATTACAAAGCGATTACAAAATTACTAAATTAATAAGAAATGCATTTTAATTGCAAGTCAAACCAGTATCCACCCAAAAATTGCGCTCATGAAATCGATATTGTCGTAACCTCGCAATTGGTGCACTCTTTATGCGCTCATTCAGAGCACATATTACATTGAACCAATTCTAACATTAACCAACTTCAAATTCAAGTTATATATGTTGCACATCGTGAATTTATAATAGTTATTTACTCTTTTTGACTTTTCATCTATTACCAACTCGTTTAGCATTATGCTTCTTTATGCCTGGATTTGACTTTTTCGATAAATTTGAGCAAAAATCCAACTTTAATTAAAACATCTATAAGTTCTTGCACAGAAATGGAAAATGAAGGAATTCATCTTCATGTAGCAAAAGAAATTTTTTTTCAAAGATGCGATACAACTCATACAAGTGAAATCATTTCGTTTTGAAATTTCGAGATTCTTGATTTTTGTAGTACAAAATCAGTTCATGTAAAATTAAAATAAAAAAAAAAAAAAAAAAAAAAATAGAAAAAATATATTAGATAATTGGTCGCTCGCTCCACTCACATTCTTTACTTTCCATATTACTCATTGCTTCGCTCGCTCTGTTCGTAAACTCTTTTCGCTTTTGAATAACAACCATAAGGGTTGGTATATTTCACGTACGCGTTTTGTTTTTTGTAGTATAACTAAACTTTGCAGGCACTGTATGTTATCTATATGGGAACCAAAATTGATAAAGCTGAAAAAGTGACATTTTTGAAACTAAAATTCTTCACAAGTTTACTATGAAAACTTTTGAAATTGGAAAATGAAGAAGATAAGGCACTTCTCTTTAATTTGTTTCAGAACAAAAAATTCAAATTCCAATTTATAAGAAAGTTATAAGCTGTGAAATATGGCCTTCTCAAAAGCCAATTTATTTTTTCGTTTTCTCTACAATAATCACTTAATCAAAAAAACTTTCAGTGAAGTTTCTCAAATTCTTATTATAGGTGTATATTTCAAATTTCAAGTGAAACAGATAAGTCGTATTTGAGAATCAAGGAGGTACGAAAATGGTCTTTTGGTAGGCAAACCAGAATGCAATCGTGTATGTAGAATAGAGCCTTAATTCCATAAAATTGACATTTTTTTGTTTCATCGTAGAAAACACGCGTTTTTTATTTGGACGTGGATTTATAAGTTGGTTGTAACACAGATTTATAAGCCTTTTCACCTCCGAATTAATTTCTTTTTTTTTATGGGGATGTACAGAAAGGATGAGGGAAAAATTTGATTACCATCAATCATCATGTTCATAAGTAATTATAGCCTATTTATGAGTAGAGTATTTCAATAAAATTTCAAAAAAGCTGTGGATAGTTATGATGACAATCAACTGATGTGTTAAGAAAAAATTTCGAAGTCATCAGTCAAAATACCCTTAGAATTTGACTGACTATTGTGCTAATACACGCGCCCTACACTTAGTAAAATGTGCACTGAGATTGCAATTTTGGGCTCTAAAACCCATCACAATTGCTCATATAAGAAATAATGTCCATTTTATCCTGTTGTAAAACTACATTGCAAAATGTGAATTTTCTTTTTCCATTCATTATTTCAAAAGTTGGCCATTTTTTGAAA
>CM019753.1:54182116-54402116 GCA_009761765.1 Phenacoccus solenopsis
ACGAACTAACAGCTTTACGGAGATACTCGTTTGAGCAATGGCCCATACGTTGATGCCATAGAGCACATGTTTCACTGGCTTCGGTATTAGTTACTAAAGCAGTAACGTCGCTTGGCGGGTAGAGGTTCATATCACATTTGACACAAATAGTAGGTAGAGAGCGATTTGTATCTCCAGTTAACAGCATTTTTTGGGTATGCTTTTGGTATATGATTAGCGCATTATCTTCCATACGGATACCGCAACTGTTTCGAATAAGCGATTTAGTCGACATAAGATTCGCCGATACATCAGGAGCATATAGGACTTCGGTCATCTTTCTAGTTACGGAAAAGTTTTCGGTGAGTATGTACATATCACCCATAGCATAAGCAAGTAGGTATATACCTCGTTTAGCACAGCGAACGCGCTTTGGAACATCGAATACTCGAAGATTACGTAAATACGATTTATCATTGACCATATGATTGGTCGCGCCAGAGTCTAAAATGAAACTAACATCGTTGTTTAGCTGGTGAGAAAGATTTACCACTAATTCGGATTCATCATTTGCCATCAGCGCCTCAAAACGTGGAGTTGATGAGTCGTGTTCAGATATTATTGAACATAACGCAGAATTTGGTTTGGATTCCGGAGTTGATGTCGATACGTTGGTGTTTGCATTTTTTGTCTTACGTGGCGTTGGTGAGTCGTCACCATATTTTGGACAATTTCTTCCGATATGGCCGTTTTCGTTACATCTATAACACCTGATACCATTAATTTTAGATTGAGGCGTACCTTTTGGGTGAGGTGGTCGTTTAGATTTAGCTTTTCGGTTGCTTAGGAGTGCTGAGTGACGTGGTGTTGATGATAACGGTGTCGATCAGATACGGTCAACTTGTTGTTGAGTTTCTTCTCCAATAATCAGATTTTTAACTCCTTGGAGGGTTAAAAGATGAGCTTCTGCAAGGGCGGATGCAGCGGTGCGAACGCTAGAATAGGAGTGCGGTAGCGATGATAATAACCACGAAATCTGTTCGGCTTCGCTCATTTTTTCACCTTGAGAAATTAAATCGTTGCATAAGGATTGAAATTTGGTGAGGAAGGTTTTGACCGCAACGCCTTTTGTTAATTTCAGTGCCTGTAAACGTGTACGTAACGCTACGATGCGATTTACATTCGTTGTTTCATACTTCGCATCCAATTTTGCCATCACATCGGCCGGGGACTTGAAGTCGCCAAGTTCTCGCAATATTGTATCATCGAGGTGATTCAGGATTGTATCCAGGGCAAGCATTTCCTGTTTTCGTCGAACCGAATCATGTTTCTTTTCATCAACGGGCTCGAGCGTATTTTCGAGCATACGCGCGGCGAGCTTCACTTTTAAACGAGTCTTCCATTGCTCATAACGGTCGCCTTTGAATATGTGAGCAGAAAATACGGATTCGCTAGAATTCGACGGAGCGAATATTTTCTCAGCCGGTAGTTCAAAGGCATCTGAGCTGGATGACTGTTTAGTAGTATTTCGACGATTCATATTTTATGATTATAACTACGTACCACTGCTACCATGATAACTTTTTTCGTATATGGAACGAATTAGCACAAAAATACATTATCGTGACATAATGATATATTATTATTTAAATTGTTTCACAATGTAAATCTTAATGCACACGAGATCAGAAAAAAACGTTATCGTGTATACAATTGGATTCAAAAGAATGTCGCAAAAAGGATTGCCGCTAATAGCAACGAAAAAGTGAATTAAACTACAAATTAGCGAAGTTGGTATTACTGTTTATTGGCATATCGTCAACAATATTTGTTGATAATGATAAGAAAAGCCCCGTCTCAAAATCATACCCATTAGCGCACTTTGGATGAGTGACCGGTCCAAATAGTTTCTGACTTACCCCTTCGAGATCTGCAAGGTATATAACCTTTCCTACTTATATGCGATGGACAACAGTGGTGGTTCCCTAATTAGTATAGGCCTGTCTTGTAGATATTAAGAGGTTAGAATGGTATATTACTGTATAGGAGGTGAAAGTGAACCTTTTCTTGTCGAGTGCGAATGTTTACTCTCACCTCTTACATCGGAAAATATTTTTCCTAACAAGCAAAACAATTTCATATAGAGCGCGAGTGTGATGCACTTTTCATCACAGTAATATGGGAAAGTATCTATTATAAAATGACGTGCTTCCGTCTGCTGCGGAGCGGAATTCATTCTAAACTTTCCAAGCTTGTATTAAGAAAATGTTATAATCATATAAATCTGAACAAGTCCCAGTTAAAAACTCAGCTCCAGCAATGTGGTATGGCTGTTTACGTTTTTTTTCTTTCCATTCAATGCATATGAAGAGTTACGATTTATACATTGCAATAAGTTAATGTAAATAATTGAACGTTATGTCACAGGAGTGCGCCACGCGACATATAGAGATGCAAGAGGAGTTACTCATTCATACTTCTTTAGTTGGGAACATGTACCAACGCGATCACTTGAGGTTGACTGGTTAGACTCGAGGAATATTTGTCGAAGACACTGCATGGATGCAGTCAGTCTAGAAACTCCTCAAGAAAATGAATTCATTAAACAAAGATTAGTTCGTGGTATGATTTAACACTCAATATGTTTAGCATTAACATAATTTAGCTTATGTGAGAGCGATTCAGGATTTTGAATGAGAGAACTGATTAGTTAACTTATTATTGAAACATTTAGAAAGAATACTATCAGTGTTAGGTGCGTGCTCCCCCATATAAATTGGGTGCTGAGAAACAAGGCTACTTTTACTAAGAGGCCCCCCATTGGCTGGGGCCCTTATGATAATTTAGAAAGCTATAACTTAGGTGGAATATCAGAAGAAAAAAAATCCTAAACATGAATATGAAACTATATTCAAGTATTTTAGATCTACTTATAGTTTCTAATTACTATTATTATGTACCTATACTACCTATACCTAATAAAGAAATCTTATATCTTAATACTTGACATCCCATTAAAGTTTCTCTCAATCTCTTCCAAAACCCAAAGAAAATGAATTCAATCATCTTGATAATATTTTGTGTGGACAGTTATCTGTTGAATTTGAATTAGTTTGGCCCTTGGTCGCGTGGCATGTTAACGAAAAGAACAGGAGGTGCATTTCCCCAGCACCCCCACTCCGGAATTTGGAAATGAAACTTAGTGCATTCGTTTGTGCTATATTTGTGCTGGTTTGTGCCGCAAACCCCGTTGTTTGTGCTACTCTCCTTCTCGAGGTATACCCAAAACAATTTGGGGGTGCTGGGGAAACGTCCGCACCCCCACCTACGCCAACGAGGTTGAAGCGGGGCGCAATCGTTTGTGCTACGTTTGTGCTGGTTTGTGCCGCAAACCCCGTCGTTTGTGCTACTCTCCTTCCTGAGATATTCAAAAAACAAGTTGGGGGTGCTGAAATTACATCTAATACGTACATGTTTCATTATACGACATTTTCGAAATTAATTATTTGATTTTAGAATTTATCACAATTATATAAAAGTTAAAAAAGTTTAGTTAGTGTTCTTATATAGTGAAGGGGTTAACATAACAATATTATAATATTACATGCAAACAGAAGCATGATATGTAACGTTTGTTTTGCAAATTGAAGTGGTATTCCTCGCTGTTATAATAAGGAGGAGAAAAATATTAATAAAAATAAAAATATTTTTGTTATAATTGTTTAATATTGGTTGTTTTTATGGTGAAATAATTTTTTTCTTCAAATAGACAGACGAATAGGCCTATTGATTGATCATTTGTAGGAGTTCACTTATAAGTAGTGATGTGCAATGTTACGTAATTTAAATAAGTTACGTAATTTTGGTAACTTACGGTAATATTACCATTTTTTTCTTTTTCAAAAAAATTCCAAGTCCCAAAACAATGTGGTAACTTACCTTAAATTACTGTAATTTATACCTTGATAAATTACCCCTTTTCAAGTATATTACAAATAACTTAATAACTTACCTGTTAGACGGTTACCCATTATTTACAACATTTAATTCAAGGACTCAAATTTCTGAATTATAAATACTAAAAAATAAGGAATTAAAAACAATATATAACATTTTTTTTTCTGTATAAAATGATATTTTTATTGCAAACAAATTTTTTCTAAATTATATATACTAAAAAAATAGGCAGTTAAAAAAAAATACAACAGTTTTTTTCTTTGAAAAATGGTAATTCCATTACAAAAAAAAAAAACAAAAACAAAAACAAAAAAAAAAAAAACAAAAGATCAATTTTTTTTAAATTACCGATTTTGGTAATTCCGCTCATCCTAAATTTCTTCAAGTATTATACAAAGTATGACCTCACGTAATTTATCTTTTTATAACCTAAAACTTGGAACGGTGTGAGGTCAGGTCATTTTACATTCAAACTGGTCTAAAAAACCAATAATTTCGCACAGTTTCTCAAAAAACATGACTTCACGTTAAATTATACTTCCTCACGGTAGACATATGCTTTTGAGGATGACCAGCTCTTCTTATTCGCCCTTTCTGCTAAAAATAAAAATGAAACAAAAGTAATGTATTCAAAATGGTCAACAACAGGCATAGCAGTTCTATTAACCTGATTAATAAGAAGTACAAATGGGTAGGGCTAGAATAAAGGTAATAAGTGCACAAAACTCAGCATACAACGTACAAACAATAAATGACGTACATGAAAAAAATTCCCTTTGGAGTCGAATGAATGTATTTCCCCTCCTTGAAAAGCACGCTACCAGGACCCGCCCCGAAGTTTTACAAAAATGTAACAATGGAGAGGAGCACAAAGGAAATTAATGAGTGCACAAATGTGCACAAATGAAGCACAAACGATTGACATATTTTTCACCTCCCACGACTGATGGGCAGGGCAGGATTTCTCCAGTCCCACCCATTAAAAGAAGGGGGCACAAACAAAAAAGATGTGTGCACAAACATGCACAAATGAAGCACAAACGATTGACATATTTTTCATCCCCCACCACTTATGGGCGGGGTAGCATTTCCCCAGCCCCACTCATTAAAAGAGGGGGGCACAAACGAAAATTATGTGTGCACAAACGAAGCACAAACGATTGACATATTCTACAACTCCCACCTAAAACGGGCGAGGTTGCATTTCCCCAGCCCCGCTCATAGACTTTTTAAAAAATAAAAAGTTGGAGGGGAGCACAAACGAAAATAGTGGGTGCACAAACGTGCACAAACGATTGACATTATTTTCGAACTCCCACTTCAAGTGGGCGGTGCCAGGGAAATGGACCTTCAATCATAAATTTCATTCTCATGGGGATTGCCCTTGAACTGGTATTCTGATGTTATAAAGAAAACTAGGGCAGCATCGAACTTCGGAGTTGCAAGTTCAGCCAGCGTTCATCTTCCTATCATAATTCTTTTTTATCTACTTACATTTGAAGCGATTTTTAATTGTATGATTCTCTGTTTATGTTTGTGGGTGCGCATCATCGTGTCTTTGACGCGCTGTTTGTTTTTCCTGTTTTATTTTCGTTATTCTATTTTTTTAGCTGAGTTTTTAACAAAACGATAGCTATTACAGCCTACCTGATTTGGGAAGGGAAGGTCGGGGGAGGGTGGGGTCTTCAAATCTTTGCGTTTCAGACCATTTGTAATCATCTGGCAAATGTCCAACTTTTTGGTATATATATATATATTTTTTTCCCCACTCGTAGCGCCGGCGAGTATTCATAAAATTCGTTCAAAATTTGGTGAGGAACTCTTCTTGAAAATGCGCAGAAGTATTTTTTTTGTTTTTTCGAAAACTTTCAAAATGGCGGATCACTCAAATTTTGAGGGGGGCTGGAGAAGAGGCAAATAGCTCAAATTTTTCGTTTTTGATCTCATATGAAAGAGTGAGTCACGGACACCAACATATTTAAATTTCAGCTTCCTAAGTGCATTTTGAGGCGAGTTAGCGAAAACCTGTTTTTGAGAAAATTGCGTTTTTTGTGTCACTCGCCTTGCGCAGGCGGGTGTGGATAAAATTCGCTCAAAATTCGGTGAGGAACTCTTCTTGCAAATACGCAAAAATAGTTTTTTTGTTTTTTCGATAAATTTCAAAATGGCGGATCACTCAAATTTTGAGGGGGCTGGAGAAGGGGCAAATAGCTCAAATTTTTCGTTTTTGATTTCATATGAAAGAGTGAGTCACGGATACTAACATATCCAAATTTCAGCTTCTTGAGTGCATATTGAGAGGAGTTAGATCAAAAAACGGCTTTTTGAGGAAGTTTTGAGTCATGAAATTTCTTGAATCTTCCATATCTCCCCACCAAATCAAGTTAAAGAGGTCAAATTTTGTGTGTGAGGTTAGTTGGTGACCACAATATGACCTCTTGAATTTGGATCAAAATGGATTCAAAATGGCGGATTATCAAAATTTTGAGTAGAGCTTGAGGAGCCTCAAGTTGGTAAAAATGTAATTAATATGAATTCATATGGTTATTGGGGATAAGTTGTATACTATATCCCGAATTCACTTCCATACATGATGTTGGAGGGGGAAGGCGGGGTTACCAACCTAAAATAGTGGTGGGGTACAGGAGGGGTCGAAAATTTTTTATTGCTGTGTCATATGATAAAATGAGCCCAAGTGACAAACGTATTTTGATTTTAGCTTCCTCAGTGATTTTGGAGGGGAGTTAGAGCAAAAAACGGCTTTTGGAGGGGAAATTGCTGCAGGAAATTTCATGAATCTTCCATATCTCATCACCAAATCGGCCTAGAATGGTCAAACTTTGTGTGTAGGATTAGTTTGTGACCAGAATATAACCACTTAAATTTGAGTCAAAATGGATCCAAAATGGCGGATTTACAAAATTTGAAGATAATTTGAGGACCCTCAAATAGTTATAATTTGAGAAATATGTGTTCGCATGATTATTTCATGGCAAGAAATACTACATTTGTGCCAAATTGAACTTTTTAAGTGTTTTTGGAAAGGATAGGGTAGGGGTTTTCAGACTTGGTATTGGGTGTGGCCTGTAGTGATGAACAGTTGAGCATGGTTATTACTAAATCAAAACAAGCCCCAGTTAAAAACTCAGCTCCAGTAATGCGGCATGGCTGCTTACGTTTTTTTTTTCTTCTAGCCATTCATTTTTTTAATAAAATGATCAATAATAATCAAATAATAATATTGGGCCTTGAGCTCGTGACTTCGTGTCTAACGTAGGTTGAATGAAGGGTGAATGTTAAATGTTCGTTCTTTTAGTACTAACATTTTAATTTTTGGTTAGCTACTTATTATTATTCTACAAGATTTTCTAAGGGTTTACTTTATTGTTTTTACCAGAGAGTATTCTAAGGAAAATTTGGAGCTGCGCATACGCAAAAAACTCTTAACAAATTTCTAATCCGATAGTTGGTATGCGTATACTTACGCTCTACGCTGCAAATTTGTTTACTCCACCCTCTCTATATGCAATTAGCTATACTGCGCATGTTACGTAATACGTATCTCGGTATATATGCGCATTGACAGGAATTTATATTTTAATAAAAATGATAGCTATGAATGCAAAGGGTATTATGATTTTTTGACAAAATTTGAAAACATGAAACTGATTTCCGCTTTAGCCGACATTTTGAGTGTTTTCGCTCATTATCAAAAAAAATTGCAATCTGATTCGATTACAATGTTGGACATCTCCAAGCAAACGTTATCCGTTAAACAAAAATTAGATGGACTGAAGCAAATCGATCTTATTGGTGGATGGGTGTCCACTCTCAATGAAAATTTGAAAAACCTCAACGAAGATGAAAATACAATACAACTCCATGGTATAAAACTTAATTGTGAAAAACCAAAAAGACTACGACAACACCATTTATTTGTGACTGAACGGAGAAGTGCTGACTCAATTATTAATGATGCAATTGAGTCACTGAAAAATTTTTTAGATGAAAGATTGTCATTAGATGACACAATTGTGACAAGTACTACGCCGTTCGTTACCTCACAACCGGAAGCAGATTTGGAGGAAGTCCATAAAACTTGGGGCTCAGATTTGAATCTTGAATTCTTGGGACATGAATACAATGATATTTTAGAGTTTGAACAGATCGCTTATTGGAAAAGTCAGTCTCTTGAAAAAATAGTTCAACATTTGGCAGGCAACGAGAATTTCAGAACCATTAATACTATTATGGCAAGAATCCTAGCAGCAAAGCCGCATAGTGCTGACGTTGAGCGACTAATCAGCGCAAATAATTTGTTGAAAACTAATTTGAGAAGTAACCTTCAACTCGAAACGGAAAATTTATATTTATTTGTTCATTCAAACATGCCTGTATTGGAAAAATTCAACCCTAGACACGCAGTATCACTTTGGTTGAAAAATAAAGAACATCGATGCAAGGAAAAACCGAAAGCCAAAGACCAAGTGTGGTATAAATATATCTTTGAAAACAGTACCCAAAACGAAGAGGAGTTACCGAAAAAGTACAAAAAAAAGTCATTTATTTAATTATTTACCTTTTCCTGTTCCAAGTTGTGGATTTGTTATAATTATAATTACCTATATCGCTTAGTGTTTACCTTCATTTGATTACCTACATTATAAGTTATGTTTATAAAATAAATGAAATTTATTTTCAACAATAAACATTAAGTTAAAAATGTGTGTTAAAATTTTTTTGGAACTGCGCAAATTTTTTGGAACTGCGCATGCTTTTTTTTGGAACTTCGCAAAATGTGCGGAGCTGCGCTTTAGAATACTCCCTGGTTTTTACCATTTTACATGATATTTTAGTGAAGGGATTGTTATTTTTAATACATGTTTGATGAATTAGTGAAAGTCAAGTTTGATATCCCAATATTTCTATCTTTTCTTCTTTTCTTTTTTTGTAAGCTTTATCAGCTTTTAAATTAGAACTCAAGAGACTAACGCTTTTTCAAATGTTGATTAAATTTTTCTCATCGTATTATTATAGTATACATACATAGCGAAGAGAGGGTTCTTTGAAACATTATATTATATGACAGCTTGCGGAATTTAATATTTCATTTTTATACTGAATACCTACCTAATTTGTTTTGTGGCAAGTTAAGGATAGATTTTTCAAATGAGTTGAATTCTCAGCGAAGTACTTTATTTGCTGTTACTTACATTTTTTTAATTTCGTTTTTCTTTTCATAATTATTGTAATCATTTTCCAATACTCGCAATATTCTAAATAATATCCAATATCAGTTTCCTTTTTAGCGTTTTTTTTTTTTTTTTTTTTTTTTTTTTTTATATATATAAAGACATTTTTTATACCTACAGTTTCAACAAAATAATCATTTTTTTTTACTTTTTTGTGTGGTAGAAGAAATATGTATTAAAAAAGGTTTCACAATGGGTAAAATCTTTTATCAGGTTTTGAAAAACTTAATTGAACAGTGCCCTATATGAGAGTGTAGAATTTTGAATTTTTCTATATTTATTTTAGGTTTCCTTCATCATAATGCATGTTGAAAAAATATTTTTCAGAAAAACTCTTTTTAGCGGACTTTACTTTTCAAGTAAATCCGCTATTGGGTACACTCAGTTTCTTAGTTTGTTTGCTTCTTTCTTTCTTTATTTTTTTTTCTTCACGTTCTCGCGCGATAACTCGAGTAGAAGTGATCTAATTGAAAGCAAATTTGGAGGAAAGGTTGGGGTAGTTGAGTTCTCGAGCTGATTAGTTTTTGGACGTGATCGGACGTAACTTGGCGTGAGGAGGCGTGTGTCAAGGTTTTCTGGTTCTCGCGCGACAACTTGAGTAAAAGTTGACGGGTCGAGTTGAAAGTTGGATGAAGGGTGGTAGTAGTGGTTCTCTGAAGATGATTAGTTTTTGGACGTGATCGGACGTGAATTTGTGTGAGGAGGCGTGAGTTGAGTTTTTTTTTGTTTCTCGCGCAATAACTAAGATAAAAGTTAATAGATCGAATTAAAAGATAGAAGAAGGGTAAGGTTAATGATCATTGAAGCCAATTAATGTTTGAGCACGATGGACATGAGTTGGCGAGAGAAAGCGTGAGTTGAGCTTTTTTGTGTTCTCATGATAAGTCTGGAAAAATTGAACAGAATGATTGAAAGATAAAAGAAGTTGGAGGTAGAATAATTCGAGAGATTATTAGTTTTATGGGGTGATTGGACGTGAGTTTTGTGTGAGGAGGCATTCATTGAGGTTTTTCCATTCTCCTACGATAACTCGAATGATACTTGATGGATTGAGTTTAAATTTGGTGGAAGAGTAAGGATAGTGATGCTTTAGTGAAAATTAGTTTTTGTGGGTGATCAGGCGTGACGTGGCGTGAGGAGGCATGATTTGAGGTTTTTTGGTTCCCCCATGATAGCAGGAAGGAATAGTTGAGGGTTATAAATGATCAGATATCTAATTTATTAGAACGTGAAATGATTCAATGAAAGGTGAGGTCACGGTTTTTCCTTTCGTATAAAAAATTTATCAGAATGTGGCGCGCATGGCTGAAAGAGTGGGCGTAGTAATCTTGGAATTGAGTGTTTCTTGGACGTTCATAGAAGCTTGTTGGAAACAATCCTTCAACAATTTATATGTATTTATCGCTTCTTCTTCACTTTGAGTTCCTGTTATTAAGTCGTCTTCGTAAAATTGTTCACTTACGTGTGTTAAAAGCTGAAATTTTTTCAAATGGAAATTTATTGTATTTGTAAAAGGAACGGACTAGAAATAACGCCAGATGGTATCCTTATGAATCGGAAAATTTTGATATTTTCTTTCGTGAAAATTTCTTGTAGTTCTTTTTCGGTGATGCGTTTTTTTGTCTTTTTAATGCTAACACCTGTTGGAAATTTTTTATCCACAGAAATCTTACTGCGTCGCGATCTTTTTCATGTAAATTGATTTGAAGAAATGCACTCTCTATATGTTGTAAACGCTATTGGGTGTTTCTGGAATCGCATTAATAGAGTAGTTGAATCTTGTAAAAGTTTTTTACCTTTGACTAAGCATTCGTTTAGGCTCAGGTTTTTCTTTTTTGTTTTTGCGGAACCGTTGTGTACTATACGGAATTTAGTATTTTTATCTAGGGTAGAGACTCCATGATGGGGAGGTAATGACAGATATTTTCTTTGCTGGTTTCTTGTACCTCTTCAATGATGTTGGATGCTTCTTGATGCTCCAAAATTCCATTATATTCTTCAAGGGTTTCATCGTCGAGTCTTTTAATTATGCTTTAGAGTTGTCTTAATGTAATACCATAATTTTTTGGCAATTCTGGTGAGTATACTTTCCAAAGCCATGATACTGTGTATATGTTATCTTTATATTCTACCTTTTCGTAAAATTTATTCACCGCTTCGTCGTCTTCTGTATTTTTTGGTTCTTCTTTTATTCCTATGGTATCCAAAAACTAAATCTTTTTTATTGAATCGTCAGGTGTTGTCAATAAGCACTGACTTACTTGCGATGATTCACTTTCTGTTGTTGTGGGGCCTGCTAAAAGCCATCCTACTTTTGATCCAATTAGATATGGATGGTTTTGGATTTCGATTTTTTCTACTGCGAGGATATCAAATAAGTAGTCGTTGCCGATTAATAACTGAGGCTCATTCAAGTTACCTTCATCTCCAAATTCTAAATTCTGTAGTATGGGTTTTGCACATTTCTTTTACATCAACTCACGTGAAAATGGCGATCTAATTTTAATCATACAATAGAAGAAGATTTGGAGAAAAAACATATTATTCAAATACTGGGTTTAACATGGTTTACTAATGAAGATTACCTCGCCATAAAACATCCAAAAAAGTTAGCAGAAAAAACCGTAATAACTAAACGCTTAGCCCTACAACAAACATCAACGATTTTCGACCCATTAGGTTTTTTTTCTCCACTTGTAATACCCGCACAAATTTTCATTAAAAACCTATGGATAAAAAAGTTCGGTTTGGATCAGGAAATCGACGACGAATCACAAAAACAGTGGGAAAAAATAATCGCAAACTTATTAAGCATCTCCGAAAATAAAGTAACTCGATACCTAGGAAATCTAAAAAAGAAGTCAGCACAAATTCATAGCTTTACAGATGCTTCGAAAGACACATACGCAGCCATAATCTACATACGAGTTTACGATGTTGAAAATACAACAGTTCCACTAATATTTTCAAAAGCAAGAATAACTCCAATTCAACAAATATCAATACCTCGTTTAGAGCTAACAGCGGTCACAATAGGAGTTCGGGCTCTCAAATTCGTCCAAAATGCATTTAACGAAATCATATTTGAAGAAACCTACCTTTGAACTGACTCCAAATGCGTACTTTATTAGATTCAATTGAATAAAATCCTACCAATTTTTGTCAAAAGAAAAATCGACGAGATAAAATAAAGTAAAATGCCAATTTCGATATGTCCCAACAAACGACAGTCCAGCTGACATTGCGTCAAGAGGATGCACAGCTGAAGAATTAACAAATTCAATATGGTGCTCAGCGCCAAGCTGGCTTTCAAAAGAAGAACAACACAAGAAGTTTATCCACCCTTTGGTATTGATATTTTGAGGTTTTCAAAATGGAAAAAATTGATAAATACTACAACATGTGTAATACGAGCAAAAAACATAATCCTTAAATGAAAAACAGAAGTAGAAAACGATACTAAAAGAGCAGAAATGCTGTGGATCATATGGGAACAAGAAAAAAATTATACTTCAAGAAAATCATTATCACCACCAGGCGTAAAAAATCTTTAAGTGTTCAAAGATGACAGAGGAATTATAAGATGCGATAGCCGAATCGAAAATGCCAATATCGCGTTACAAACAAAATTCCCCATACTTCTAGTCAAAAATTCATATTATATAGATTTGGTGATAATGAAAGCGCGCGAAGAAGTTGGACACAGCGATACATCGCATACGTTGGCAAAAATTTGAGAAAAATTTTGGATTCCCCACGGCAGAAGAATTACAGAAAAAACCCTCAATAAAAGCTGTTATACGTATGTGCAAACGCTATAAAGCTAAACCTTTCAAACCACCAATTATAGTATCACTTCCAGAATTCCGAATTAACGAATCTCAACCCTTTCAAAACGCAGGAATTGACGTATTCGGACCACTATTCATTCGGACATCTATAGACGGACGCGTACCAAAACAAAGAAGGTGGATTTGCATCTTTACATGCATGGCAATACTTGCGATTCATGTAGAAGTACCAAACAACATGCATTCAGCGGATTTTCTATACGCTTTTAGAAGATTCGTAGCAAGAAGAGATACACCTCAGCTAATTATAACAGATAACGCCCCTCAATTTGCTGTAGTAGAAAACGCTACTCAAACGCTGACCAACAATGGTCAAATTCAGAGATATTTGTCGAAAAGCAGATTATATGGAAAAAAATTCCACCGTATGCACCATGGATGGGCGGGCATACGAACGCCTTATTCAAATTATAAAAAATGCGATTAAAAGAACCTACCACAAAATAACATTCACAGATAGACAATTAACAACCATCATAACAGAAATTGAAGCCATTGTAAATTCAAGCCCACTAACCTACATAGGTAAGGAAATCGATTCGCCAATTTTAACGCCAAGTAATTTTTTACAACTAAAATTTCCGGCTATTCTTATCCAAACAACAGTAGAAACAAACGCAGAAACTCCAGCACAACAAAAAATAATAAACCTATGGAAAAAAGCGAAGGAATACCTAAATCAATTTTGGAAATATTGCTCAAAACACTATTTACTCAGCCTTCAAGAAAGATCAGAAAAAATCGCAACCGCATATAGAACTTCAGAGCATAGTCCAGAAGTAGGAGATATTGTTCTACTCGTAGATGATGAACAAGAAAGAGGAAGCTGGGATCTGGCAATAATTGAAAAGCCTATTCGCAGCGGAGATAGAAAAATACGATCTGTCCAAATTAGAAATTCAAAAAGAAATTCATCGATCCGAGCAGTCTCAAAGATAGCTACACTCCAATTGTAAATAGAAAAAGATGGTACTTCAACAAATGTTGAAGACAAACCTGAAAACTCGCATATGTCCAAACTGTACCCCAAACTGGCCACTTACACTACTAGCGCGCCCTAGCGCGCTATCCGCTTACGTGACTTCGTGTTATAACATCATAACATGAGTAATCGTAATACAATCATATTATTTTTGAATAAAAAATAATAAAAAAAACTCGAGGAAAAGAATGTAGTTTTTAGAAATTTCTCATGGTATAATTTTTTTATAAAAAAATCTCTTGAGGTAAGGAATGTACGAAAAGGATAAGTTGAGGTGAGGAATGTAGCTTTTAGGTATGTATTGTGGAGGTCCATTTCGCTGGCCCCCCCATCTCGAGGTAGAGAGCTGAAGTTTACCACATCGTTTGTGCTGGTTTGTGCCGCTCCCCCCACAGAGATATGGCATGGAGGGCTGTAGAAATGCGAGCTCCCCCATTTCAAGGTTGAGTGCTGAAATTAACCATATCGTTTGTGCTACGTTTGTGCTGTTTTGTGCCATAAAAATTTTCGTTTGTGTTGCTTCCCCCACGAAGATTTGGCATATGGAGCTGTAGAAATGCAAACTCTTTTATTTTAAGGTGCTCCATTTAACCACATCGTTTGTGCTACGTTTGTTCTGCTTTATGTATTCCTTATAAGTTTTCCTTTCTGTAGTTGATTTGAAAAAATATATATTAAATATTGTATTAATGATGTAATACCTACGTATGACAATGTCTGTACGTTGCACAGTCGACCAAACGGTGATTTTACCACGAAAAAGTCGAAAAACTGAAGTTCGATTTCGTGGATAAAAATACATACATAGAATATTGTTTTTCACATCCTTCCTTCATTTAGAATGAAAGCTTAAAGACAATTTTTTTCATTGTAGCGATCATGAGGAAGCACAAAGTAGGACTACCTCGAGTTTTTTTCTTTTCATTTTTTTGCGTTTGCTATACAAAACAGCCGCTTGTTGTGTGGCATACAAGAATGAAAAATATAGTTGGTGCCCGGATGGATTTTTTCTTTGAAAGTACACTATTTATGCATTTATGCTAAAAATTCTGCTATGTGTGTTTTTTTTTGTAACCAGTTTTAAGTGCGATTCATATTTTGTTGTAGCTCATTTTCATTATATTCCATCAATAGAAGTTATTTTTTCTATCCTTTCAAGAATTATTTTTTGATTTCCTTCATTAACAAATTTAATATTAGGTAAATAACAATTGATTAAAAATTAATTTTTTAAATTTATTTTTATCAATTAATTTAACTTTTTCCCTCAACATTTTTGAGGATTAAGAGGAATACCTCGACAACTTTTTCAGGTTTTTTGCTAATTTTTTTACTTAAATAAAGTGCAGATTTGTGCCAGAAAAACTTCAACTGAATAACGTTTAGTATGTTCTTTTTAATCAATTTTGGTTTTAGCTGTCACCACGCGCCACTGTAAGATTTGAAGCATATTTTATACTAAAAATATAGAATTTTATACTGAAAAATACTGTTTTCCTATCCATTATGCCATTCAAAATAAGTAATGTCCTAATTATACAGTACGTTGATGAAGAAAGCATTTTCGAAATTTTTTGATTTCATTGACCCCTCTCCCTCATTAGTTGTTATTTTTGAACTTTTTAAAAGAATTCTTAAATAACATCGATTTTGTCTTCATTTGTTCTTTAGAGATGGGGGAGGGAGTATTAGCATTAGCTAGTGGTTTGAGAGACTCTAAAAACATGTGCTTATTTCAATATGTTGTTTAATAAAAATACATTTAGGCCTCAAACGACCCTATTATGTGCGATGGAGCCCTTGGTGGGGGTCAAATCGAAAAAGTAGAATGAAATTTGGAATCAGTCACCCGAAAAACATATATTTTGATATATTATTTAATAAAAATAGATTTGGATCTCGAACAACCCTTTTTTAAGAATTGGAGCTCTTAGTGGGGACTGAAACGATAAAGTAGTATGAAATTCGGAACTAGTGACCTGGAAAACATATATTTTGATATGTTGCTTAATAAAAGTAGATTTAGATCTCGAACAAACTTTTTTTGGGGGTTGGAATCCTTGGTAGGGGTCGAATCGAAAAAATAATGTAAAATTCGAAATCAGTGACCCAAAAAACATATAATTAGGTATTTTTTTCCCAAAAAATAATGAAATTCAACTGTTGTCGTACTAGAATCGTTGTTTGGCTCACTGTGCGTCGTATCTACATAGTAAGCAATTTTAAAGAGTATTGCGTACATTTGGATGAAAGTGGAATTTTTTTATATATTTTTTTTGTTCGTATACGTATCGTGTGCTACCATTTAGGCCGGGCCGGAATTACGATACAACACAGGTGTTGTTTAAGTAGAAAGGGTATCATGAAAGAACGGCTTCAAAAAATTGAACATACTTATTTTTAAATTTCCAGAAACACTGATTCTGGTTTCTTAATTTTTTAATTTCAACTTTTAAGGTTTGTAGAGAGGAGTACAAATAATACTACTGTATCCCTGATTTTTTTAGAGAAACTTTACCCTGTACCTTTTGTACACCACCTTCCTTCTTCACTGGCAGAAAGTAGTACAAAATAGAGAAACGTAGTGAAAGAGACCTAACTATACCTGAAAGTAAATGTAATGAGATTTGTACCATTTATACAGTAGTTATCCATACATTATTTCAAAATTATGGAAATGAAGTTTTGTTGATTTCGTGCTTATTGGATGGGAATCAATTGCACTTGCGATATATGCAAGTATGTAGACTCAGAAGCTGCATTTTTTTATGATATACATGTCACATCAAAATTAACCCTCGAATTATTTCACCATATTATGTAGGTACCTACCTTTGAACAAAATTATTCATCATCTACCGCCAAATAAGTCGCATTGGTCTAGATTGCAAAATGAAATAATTAGATGTATCAATGCCAGTCTTAGCATCGTTGCGTGAGGGGGTGGGAGGGGTTTCAGTTCCAGAAAGTCAAGTGGTGGGACAGTAAAAATGCAAGCCCACTCCATTTCAATGTTGACAACTGCAATTAACCACATTGTTTGGGCTATGTTTGTACTGCTTTGTGCAGTAAAAATGTTCGACTGTGACACTTCCCAACATGTGGCGTGAGGCGCTGTTAATTTAAATCCATAGGTGCACGAATTTATCAATGTATTCTACTATTCACTCACAATAACAACAAATTTTCACTCTACAAATATTGTGATGCAACGCGTTGAGGTAAAAATGAAAGCAAGTACTAATTTTATACGAGAGTTTCTTAAAAATTAGGGTAGCACAAACGATGTGGTTAATTTCAGCTCGCAACCTTGAAATGGGGGAGCTCGCATTTCTACAGCCCCCCATGCAGGGGCGTGCTCACCGTGTAACGACTCAGGATAATATCCTGGGGCCCCTAGGAGTGGGCCCCTTTGGAGTGGGGCCTCTTTTAGCATGACAAGAAGTGTAATTAAGTCGTACAGTTCGATAGAAATAAAGGTTATAAAATAGTAAAAAAACATCATCAAATTTATCTTTATGCACTTATTAAATTCAATTCAACTCAACTGCTTAAGTATACTTAATATTGGTAGCAGCATAGATGAAACATACATAGATAGCCCACCGTACGTTAAATTTTTATCACTCAAAAACTGAGCTGGAATCGTTTTTTGCTGATATCTTGGAAACAATTCAAGATATAGGGCTTGCAAATGACTTTTTTAAAGAGATTGGAATAGAGAATCATTTAATTTTTCTAAAATTACTCCTGTCAGTTCACTTTTGCAATTAATTTCGAAAAACGATTTTTTTACTTTACTATGAATTATCTCAAAAAGTAAATCAATAACAATTGCATTTTAATAGTGAAACACATTCAGAATTTTATGCTCTTTCGAATGAGCTACTTGTAAAGTTTCTATCTATATTCTTTCTTGAGATATTTGTAAAAAACCAAGCAATAAGTCAAATTTATTCTTAGTACTGGAGCTCATTCGCAGAGAGCGCTCTAAAAAATGAATTAGTTTTATTAAAATAACTGGAGACTCACATCGATGGCAATAATATTTTAGTAATGAATCATGTATAAAATGTTAAGCTCTTTCGAATAAGCCATTTCCGAACACTCTAACTCAATTTTTTGCCTAGATATTAATAAAACACTTTCTGGCTCCTTTTTCAACATTTATGAGTAATAAATTCGATATACAGGTGGGCTATCTATGTATGTTTCACTATGGTAGCAGGTACCCATTCATCGGGAAATTTTTACTTGTACTAAAAGCAGTGATGAAACTAGCAAAACTAGCGAAAATAAGGCGTTTATGGCTTTACAAATTTTTAATGTGATGACCACATATGATTAGAAATCACATTTTCCAAAAACTTTTTAAATTTACAAGGTCGTATGCAATGCATATTACCGATTTCCTCAGCCTCCACAGGGGTTTGAACCTTTATAACAGCTGAAAGAAAATGATTAAACATTCTTATAGGAATTTAGGGTAAATCAATTTGCTATAGGATTTATTTACTTGTGTCAGTTATGGTAAGCGAGCAAAGTTCAAAAAACTGAGTTAGGAGGTTTAAAGCCTCGTAGGGGGCTACGCATCACGGCTACATATGGGGAGTTTTAGTATTTTGTTCACGCTTATTCTCTTGACCAATATCCCGAAAATCTGCTCGATAACCGCTTACACTTCACTTTTTGGAGACAGGAAAAAAACAACCAAACTTTCTTGAAAAAAATTTAATGTAGATAATTATTTTATTAGCCATTTTTTCGTATCTCTCCTTACGAGGAAGAAAAACACAAAAATCTATGCTCAAAAAATGATAAATCATTATACTGCTTAATGCGTCTTCTTCAAGATCTCTTTACTAACTTATGATGAATTGTAGAAAAAATGTAATGCAATATTTTTACGAGAAATTTGGTGTAGAATAATTTTGTGTGGTAAGAATTTTTTCGTATTTGGCACTGTAACCAAGAAAAATGCAAAAAACTCACTAATGTACAACAATTGAGTCATTTTACCTAATAGGCCATCTTCAAAGTCATTTTGTTGTCGAACGGTGAATGATATAGAGAAAAATGCGTTAGGCATAATTTGTAGGCAATTTGATGTAGATTAATTAATTATATATCTAATTTACTTGTATCAGTCATTGTGAGTGAAAAAATTCAAAAACTAGCTTTGGGGGGTTCTAACTCCCATATTGTTTTTTCTTTTAGGCGTTGTACGAGCATCATAAGAAATATCATTCAGGAGTACAACTATCGTTGAAATTTACCAAGATGATACATTTTTTTAAATACTAATTTCGTATTATCGATGAAAAATTGCCAATTTGCTGAAATCAAAACATTTTAATGTTGGAGCAAAAAAAAAATTAAAAGTTGGCAACTTCTTGTTTTCTTCCCCCCCCCTCCCCTGAAGAATGTTCTTAGTACACCGCTGCTTCGATGTTGACTAACAAAAACAAAAAATTCCAAAAACAATTATTGTGTAATGAAATAGTTTAATGTTAAGTAAAAATCGATGTTATACCTATCAAAATTTAAAAAATGATAATTCTCCATATTAAAATTTTTTACTTCTTCAGTTAGCTTTCCAATTCACTCAAAAAGTGTTGAAAAATTTTAACGGGGGGGCCCACGGACTCTTGGGGCCTCTTCAAAATACTTATCCTGGGGCCCCCAAATGGCTGAGCACGCCTCTGCCCCCATGCCATATCTCAATGGGGGGAGCGGCACAAACGAAAATTTTTACGGCACAAATCGGCACAAACGTAGCACAAACGATGTGGTTAATTTCAGCTCTCTACCTCGAGATGGGGGGCCAGCGAAATGGACCTGTATTGTGGCAAGATTTTTCTATAAAAAAAACATCTCTTGAGGAAAGGAATTTATAAAAAGAATGAATACATTGAGGTAAGGACTTAGCAAGAAAAAAAAATAAAAAATTGTAGAAAAATTCATGTAAAATCATTATTGGTGAGGGAATCAAACCACGGACGTACGGGCTATGCCGTTACACTCTACTCAAACCATTCTGCCACGGCGGATGGTTAGCCGAGTACAGGGGCGTAACTAAGGGGGGATGGGGGAGCTTTCCCCCCAGGTGTTTTGAAAAGTTGGGAAATTTATAATTGTTCAACGCTGAAATTGGGAACTCGAATTTCTTTTGGGAAAATAAGAACTCGAATATAAATAACGAAATACCTATTATGAAACTACCAACATACGCTGAATGTAGGAAGGAAGGAACTCTATACAGCCACAACACATCAGTTCGTAGACGTCGAGGGGTGTGTATACAAACCAACGCGGGGATCTTAAAATTCTTATGACAAAGATAGGTAGGCGAATTTATAGGCGTAATTTACAAAGTCGCATGTAACGAACTTTTGTAAGGCGACATTATGAGCGAATTTTTAATCGCTCTAACGCGCGACTTTTTATTACGCGTGTAATATCGCCTAGTCGCGGGTTAACGCGAGATTATCAGCGACTTTGCAGACGCTAGTCCTGAAAAATCGCTGTTTAAACGCAACTTTCAAGCGCGTATAGGCGAAGTTTCACCCAACTGGGACTGGTAACCAAAGTTATATACAAAGACTAGTTAAGCGTCGGTTATAATGGCACTGACTGTGTCAATGAAATTTTCGCCGAATGGCTAGAACTATCCAAACAATCTCCATTACTCTGAAGTGATAACAGAGTACCCTGAAAAGTTAAAATATTTCAACTTTTCATTGAAACCCAGAGAATCTTTCATTGCCTGATTCACTGACTATTATAAACGGTTCCATAAAAAAACACAGTTACAACTTTTTCTGTGAAAAATTCAGTGCCATTATAACAGACGCTTCAGCTCACTCACATATAGTGATGTGGAATGTTACGTAATTTAAATAAGGTATGTAATTTTGGTAAGTTACAGTAATATTACCATTTTTTTCTACTTCAAAAAAATTCCAAGTCCCAAAAAAATGTGGTAACTCACCTTAAATTACTGTAATTTATACCTTGATAAATTACCCCTTTTCAAGTAAATTATGAATAACCTACGTTAATTACTTGTTAGATGGTTACCCATCATTTATAACATTGAATTCAAGAAATAAAATTTCTAAATTATAAATACTAAAAAATAACCAATTAAAAACAATATATAACATTGTTTTAATAAGTGTGTCACTGTTTGCGGCTTGCATATTTAATAAAAAGACTATCACTGTTACGAAAAAGCCGACAATATTACTGTGTATTTAAGAAATTACATAAAAATTATACACGACATGTTTCGGTGTAATGCCATCGTCAGGTGTGGTGATGATGGCATTATACCGAAACATGTCGTGTATAATTTTTATGTAATTTCTTAAATACACAGTAATATTATCGGCTTTTTCGTAACAGCGATAGTCTTTTTATTAAATATATAACATTTTTTTTCTATACAAAATGATATTTTTATTACAAACAAACTTTTTCTAAATTATGTATACTGAAAAATAGTCAGTTAAAAAAATGTACAACATTTTTTTTTCTTCGAAAAATGATAATTTTTTCCCCCCAAAAAAAAGAAGAAAATATAATTTTCTTTTTAAATTACCGATGTTGGTAATATTACGGAAAATGGTAATTTATGACTTTGCAATATTACGTAATTTAGGTCGCTAACTTACGGTAAGTTACGTAACTTACAACGGTAACCTTCGCTTCCAATTACGCAGCACATTACTACTCGCATAAGAACAACGGTGTAAAATCAGTCCACCCTCGATTAGTTACAAACGCGGCCACCGCAGCAGTGAGAAGGGCTATTTTTCTCGCAACGTGCATTTAAATTACATGAAATGCACCAATTTTTATAACTTCAAGTCTACGTTACTCGAAATTTTCAGGGGCACCATATGGTTTTTGAGTTGCTTTCTTTTAGAAAATTTTACGCTCTTTCCAATGGTGTATAATTAAAATCTTTTTGATCAATATTTTTACTAGATATGGAGGTTACAATGTTGAAAATCGTATTTCACCTGTATAAGAACATACGATTTTCAACACTCAAACCACTATAGCTAATACAAATATAATTTAGAAATATTTTCTCTATACACCATTAGAAATAGCGTGAAATTTTCTGCAATATAGTAATTTAAAAACCTATAGTGCCTCTGAAAATTTTGAGTAATAAGATATTAGGTTACGAAAAATACGCGTTTTTGTATAGGTTAAATACTATTTCCAACTTTAAAACCTCCATATCTAGCAAAAATATTGATCAAAATGATTTTTATTATGCACCATTGGAAAGAGCGCGAAATTTTCTATGAGATAGCAATTTAAAAACCATATGGTGCCGCTGAAAATTTTGAGTAACGTGAATATAAATTCACGAAAAGTACGCGTTTTCGTGGCTGAGATACGTTTTTTGACTTTAAAACCTCCATATCTTGCAAAAATATTGATCAAAATGATTTTTATTATACACCATTGAAAAGAGTGTGAAATTTTCTGTATGATTGCAATTTAAAAATGATATTGTGCCACTGAAAATTTCGAGTAACGCCGACTTCAGGTTATAAAAATTGGCGCTTCCCATGTAATTTAAATGCACGTCGCGAGAAAAATAGCCCTTCTCACTGCTGCGATAGCCGCGTTTGTAACTAATCGAGTGTGGACGGATTTTTGGTCTGAGTGAGCTAACTAGTCTTTATATATAACTTTGCTGGTGACTATCCGGTATAATATTAATATGATAACTTTAGCCTTTCTAACCTATAAAAAAAACGGTTTTTTGAGGAAGTTTTAAGCTATGAAATTTTCGATATAGAAAGATCAAACTTTGTGTGTGCTGTGTGTTGTTCAACAAAATATGACTTTTTGAATTTGCTTCAAAATGGCACCAAAATGGCGGATCATCAGAATTTGAGTAGAGCTTGAGTAGCTTCAAATTTGTAAAAATGTAATTGATATGAATTCATATGAGTCAAAATGGATCGAAAATGGCAGATTACTATCAAAATTTGAGTAGAGCTTGAGTCACCTCTAATTTGTAAAAATGTAATTAACGTGAATTTATATGATTATTGGGAACAAGAAGTATACTATATCCCATATTCACCTACATACATGGTGTTGGAGGGGAGAAGAAGGGGTTATCAACCTCAAAATATAGTGAGGATACATAATAGGTTGACAGTTTTCCATTGGGGTGTCATATGATTAAAATGAGCTCAAGTAACCAACTTATTTTCTGTTATGATTTTAGCTTTTTACATGCATTTGGAGAGGAGTTAGTGCAAAAAACTTCTTTCTGAGAAAGTTTTAGCCATTCAGGTCTTGAGATTTTTTCTTTCATGCTCAACGTCAGCGGGTATTCATGACATTCACTGAAAACTTAGTAAGAGATTTTTCGTAAAAATGCGAAAAACAACTTTTTTGTTTCTTCTATACTTCTTCAAAATGTCGGACCACTGAAAATTCAAAGGGGGGCTGGAAAAAGGACAAATAGCTCGAATTCTTCGTTTTTGATCTCATATGAAAAAGTGTATCATAGACACCAACATATCAAAATTTCAGATTCCCAAGAGTATTAGTAGTTGAGTAAGAGCAAGAAATAGCTTTTTCAGGAAATTTCGAGTCATAAAATTTCTTAAATCTTTTATATCTCCTTACCAAATCGAAGTAGAAAGGTTAAAATTTGTATAGGATTATTTGATAAACAGCATATAACCCCTTCCTTAAATTTGGGTCGAAATGGATCCAAAATGGCGAACTGTAAAAATATGAGCATAATTTGAGGAGTCTCAAATTAGTAAAAATGTAATTACATAATATAAACTCATATAATTATGAGGGAGCAGAAGTTTACAACTTTCCCAATTCACCTACATCCATGATGATGGAGGAGGAAGGAGGGGTTATCAAGTTAAAATTGTAGCTAAAAATGTAGTGGTGATTCATGAAAAGCCGAACATTTTTTATGGCTTCATATGATGAAATGACCGTAAGTAACTAACCTATTCTGTTTTTTCCTTCCCAAGTGAATTTCACAGACATATTGAGACCTACGAATATAGGATTTATATTAACATTATCTGGATTATACGTAACACTTTCAAAACTTTTGAAATGTTCATTTGTGAAAATTTGTTTCGGTCCCTGTTCGGCGGTATCCTTATATTTTAATTCGATTATAATTCCAATACCTAAAGCCGGATTCATCATGAGGAGATCTAATTTCGGAAGGGAAATTACTACAGGAAATTTCATCAATCTTCCATATCTACGTATTTCTTTTACCTTAGTTAGACATTAGACTTATATTGGTTACTTTTTGTTTGACTCTATTTCTTTCATTTTTACAAATATTTTTGATGTGAATTGAGTCATGCTACTTCATGGTTTACCTATCTATATATCTTCCTTTTTTTGTTTTTGTTAAAAAAAAAAAGTCAATAATTATTATTATATTCAATTTTTCATACAACAGTGTTTCCTTTGTTTTTTTAAATAAAATTTGTTTTGTATTAACATCATATCAATGATTGTATTTAAAGCCGCCCTTGGGTGGGTGGCTGCATCTTGTATTTGATATTTCACAAAGTTCACCAACAATTTTTTTTTCCTTTTCACGAGTGAAAAAAAAAACACGTGAAATTTCATGCATTAAAAAATCATTATGCTATTGAATGGAATTTGGTGATATTTCAATTATAATGTGGCACCATATGGTTTACATAATTATATGTTCCAAACACGAGCGCGAACTTTCAACTTTGATGGCTCATATCTCAAAAAGTTGGTGATGGATTTTTTTTTCTTTTCACCATCAGAAAGAGCGTGAAATTTTACATAATATAGTAATTTCAAAACTATATGGTGCCGCTACAAATTTAGAGATATTTCTATCGAGATTTTACGTGATAGGATTTACATATTTGTGAAAATGCGCGAGGCGCGACTTTCTAAATTTGATCGCTCATGTCTCAGAAAGTTGTGGATGGATTTTTTTTACTTTTCACGATTAGAAAAAGTGTAAAATTCTACATACAATAGCAAATTTCGAGATATTTTATTGAAACCAGCTTGCGGTCGCGTTTTCTCCATATGAACTCGTGGAAATTATTTTTTCAACCCCAGGTAATATTTTCTGAAGCGATGCGATGCGGCAGCGTTGGTTCCTAATCAACAGTGGTCAGGTTTTTGTGGGTAAGTGACTATACTTTGGTACCATCGCAATCTGCGCACTGTAATTTATATACGTGCATTTCCCCAGCACCCCCACTCTGGAATTTGGAAATAAAGCTTAGTGGATTCGTTTGTGCTACGTTTGTGCTGGTTTGTGCCACAAACCGTGTTGTTTTGCTACTCTCCTTCTCGAGGTATACCCAAAATAATACGGTGGCGCTGGGAAAACGTCCGCACCCCCACCTCCGCCGATGGGGTTGAAACTGGGTGCAATCATTTGTGCTAAGTTTGTGCTGGTTTGTGCAGCAAACCCTGTCGTTTGTGCTACTCTCCTTCCTGAGATATTCAAAAAACAAGTTCATCTTGTTGGAGTTGAACTTTAGGAGTAAAATTGTACAATTACATTTTGTTCTACACTAAATTTCTTGCACAGCGATGTATTAAATATATTTGCACCATGAATAAGAGGAGAGTAGTATAGCATTACAAAGCATAGAAGGTTTAGAGTGGTACTAAATTACCCCCAAGTCCAAATGCATACATTTATCGACATATAAAACACCAAAAAAATTATATTTTCAATTTTCATTTCCCCAGCACTCCAACTACTTTTTTCAATATCTCAGGAAGGAGAGTAGTACAAACGACGGGATTTGCGGCACAAACCAGCACAAACGTAGCACAAAGGATTGCGCCCAGTTTCAACCCCGTCGGTGGTGGTGGGGGTGCGGATGTTTTCCCAGCACCCCCATATTGTTTTGGGTATACCTCGGGAAGGATAGTAGCACAAACAAAGCGGTTTGCGGCAAAAACCAGCACAAACGAATGCCCTAAGTTTCATTTCCAAATTCCGAAGTGGGGGTCCCGGGAAATGCAACTAATTTAGATAAGATATTACTTTGTTTTGGTTTCTCATCTATATCTTCAAGTTTTAAGAACAGGTTGCCGTACAGCGTATTGTCATTTCTAAATGCTATACCTATCGTATCATTTTTATTCACATCAATGATTAGTCGATGGAATGCATTACTGCTTTTGTCGGTATATGGCAACGAATAATATCTTTTGTTTTTATCCACATGATTATGAAAGGTGTTATCATCCACGTGGGTCATGATATTTTTAATCATTTGTGAGGTGTTGTTGTCGAATAAGGTAGTTTTTGGAAATTCTGGATGACATCCTTTTTAAAAGGTGCATCTGTTAAGGTTAAGCATTTTTTAAGTATGTTTTTTGCCATGTTGGGAGTTAATGTGCAGAAAGCGTAACGTATGGTTCAAATGGGAGTTACTCATAATAGATGGCGGGGGAAGATGTAAAGATGGGACAGTTTAGGCGGTTGAAGGGAGCAAAGTAACAAAATGGAGGGTGAACGTATGTTTGGGATATGGTTCGAAGAGTTGCGCTATCCAGTTGAGGTAATCGTATAGGGAAAATGAAGTGATTTTGTGATGAAAAACTGATGATACGATTTGCTTGATGTTTCTTTTGGTAATGTCTATAAGTAAGAGCTTCTTCATTTGTTTTGATTGACATGACATCGACAAAATTGATAGCACTCTCTTTCCCTATTTCCCCTAAATGTAACACAGTGAAATAAATAAGGCTCAAGAACCATCTATTATAGTAATTGGAACTCGAAATTAAAATTTCAGCGAAAATCATCAAGTTGTTTTTCAGAACATCCTTGGCAAAGAAAAAAGCTAGCGTACTGGTTTCCTGTGTGTCCATAGATATGGATATTTAATCTATGAACAAGATATTATGACTTTCAATCTTTTTCTTTGTACATCCAAGAATTGATATAAACACTACTATATAAAAAATTAGATAGATACTGTTTGTGTAAAACATGAAACTAAAATAATATTTTCAAAGTATGCGTGATGTTATTATCATATAACTGGGTCTTTGGAGGAAGAAGAGCTGACGTATGTTCGCTTCCACAACCCACAACACTAGGTCTTGTGGAATGTACATGGAGTTTGGCTGTGGCAATTCATATAAATCACGCATAAGGAAACAAATTGCATTGAGATTATAACTCTTTAATTATATCAACTGACGCTCTGTCCATAGGAAATGTTCGTTATATTTGGACATCTGGTCGGAAGTGCAATTTTCAAGGTTGTGAACGCCCTGACTTGACGCCTGCAAACGTGAATGGATGGTTTTGGTCGGGATCAGGTGCCAAAATTGGTCCAACTACTCAACGAAATTCTGGAGACTGGAGTCATACAGGTGGCTTTGGTCAGCCACAACCAGATAATAGGGAAGCTGCTCAGGTATTTTTCATAAATCAGAAAATCAGTACATAGATATACTGGTGACTACTTGATTTGAGCACCCCAAGCGCAAAAATCTTTCCCTCAAAAAAACGCTATTTCGTAAATAAATTTTAATTTGTAAAATGAAGAAAACGAAAAGCAACGTTTCTCTGTTGTCGACGGCGTCATCACAATATGCCTGATAATGCCGTCGACGATGGCGAAACGTTGCTTTTCGTTTTTTTCGTTTTGCGAATTAAAATTTATTTACGAAATTGCGTTTTTTTGTTAAAATCTGAATAATCAATATTTTTCTCGTAATATTTCTCCTTACAATACAAAAAATAATAATAAATTCGGAATCTACGTCCGATTTCCGATCCGATGATACCCAACACGACCCCTTTCGAGTAAAACATGAGCCCTTAAGGGGGGGTTCAAAATTTCAACTTTTCAAAAATCTCAGATTGTTTAGTTTTATGAGCTGAAATTTGTACATGAATGATACTTTATCGTACCACTACAATTGTTTATAAGTATGCAAGGGATCACAAAAGTATTTCTACTCACCGCACCCCAGGGCATGGCCTATTTTAATATTACCGAAGCGTTCACATGTATATAATATATAGAACGAAAAGTATTTTGACTCAATTGCATCCCTATCTAGGGGATGGAACATTTTACGAAATTCTTCAAAAAATTATTCCCACTTTTTTCTTCAATAAAAATGGTTCATTATTTATGAGGTTGAGCATTTTAAACCAAAGTGTTTAAAAACAAAATAAAGTTTAAAACAAAATTCTGTTTAAATGCGTTTAAACTTTTTTTTTTTTTTTTTTTTTTTTGTTTTATGTAGGTTTCTTATTCTTCTCATTTTTTCTTTAAATTTATGGTATTTAAACGAAAAATTTTCTACCTGCGAATGCATCTTCTAGATTTCTATTTTTTTTTTTAATTTACATTTTCAAATGTTTTGAACTTTTGAGAACTTTGGTAGTCAAGGTCGTTAAGGGTAATCGCTGAATGTGAATTTTTGAATTAAATTTTTAAGACTTCAGTAGGGAGATTTCTTGATGGTGTATGGAATAAATTCAGCAAAGTCGAGGTGGATAGAATAAGTTGACTCATCTCGCGAGTCCCGACAGATGTTTGACGATAATTAAACTAATAGGGAATGCTTGGGTTCTCTGTGCTCATAGTACTCAAGTGAAAATTAAATGATTATGATTCTCAATTTTTTCTTATTCAATTATGAAATTACGATGAAGAGCATAATAATTATAAATTTAAAACAGTTGAATACTATAAAAAAAGAACAGATTTAAAACTGTTGAAACTAGTTTTAAACCATGTTTCAAACATGTTTTTTCCCTGTGAAAGTTTGTTGTTTTAAAACGAAAAATCTGTTTTTAAACAATAAAAAACTGTTTTTTGTTTTCATTTAAAAAAAAAACACGCTTTTTTCTAACAACCCTGTTATTTATTTTCCGCCAGTCCTTCTTTCATCTTTGATGTTTCATTTTTCAACTTGATATACATGAACCAAGCCGTTTACTGATAGTCAGGGTTGCTAAAAAACCATTTTATATAATAAAAAACAAAAAACGGTTTTTTATTGTTTAAAAACAGATCTTTCGTTTTAAAACAAAAAACCACTATTGAAAAAAGAACGTGTTTAAAACATTGTTTAAAACTAGTTTTAAACGGTTATAAATCTGTTTTTTTTTTTTTGTATTCAATCATTCTAAATTTATCGTGTTTATGCTCATCACCGTAACTTCATAATTGAATAAGAAAAAATTAGGAATCATAATTATTTAATTTTCACTTGAGCACTAAGCACTAAGAGCATGGAGACCCCAGCAAGCATTCCTATTCATTTGATAATATTGTCGTCTAACACCTGTCGTGAGTCTTTACCAAATTTAAATAAGTCGACTTATTCCATTCCATAAAAATTAAATTCAAAGATTCACATTTAGCTAGCCATTATACCCTTGATGACCTTCACTTCTCAAGTTCTCAAAAGTTCAAAACATTTGAAAAAGGAAATTTGAAAAAAAAATTAAAAATTTAGAAGATGCCTTCACAATTTAGTAGGTAGAAAATTCTTTGTAATTAGCGTTTACTTGTATTTCTTTGGTTAAATACAGTAAATTTGAAGAAAAAAATGAGGAAGATAAAAAAACATGTTTTAAACGTGTGTTTTAAACATTTTGGTTTGAAACACTCAACCCTGCTGATAGTATAGTAGATGAAGGCCAAAAAATGACGATACCGGGAAAAAATTGTTGTAGACGGTTTTTTTGGCTAAATCTATTGAGAAACGTGTACTGAACAACATATCCAAAATCCGCTGAAACCCGCTCACTCTAACCCCCTTTTTCAGGACCTTTTTGTGGAGCTAAGCCCCCAAAAAATGATTTGAGGCGAGAATGGTGAGCGAGATATCAGAAAGCATTAAAATTTCATCCTGAATACGAATATCATATTCTAAATGCCGAATTTTAATTTTTAACTCCAAATTTGGGCCTTCAAACGTTGAAAAACTGCATTTTTTTCATATTTTTATAATACAAATTGTTCAAAGTAGGTATATTGAACTGATCAAAACCTATTCATTCGTAGTATAAGTAATTTTTAATCTTTGTAGTTCTTCCTCCACCCTCGCCCTTACACACGTTTACTTACCCATGCTTACCTATTTTGTTTTTCTGGCCATACACCCACGTACTATCATAGATTAACAATACACAAATAGGATACTGTACGTTAAATTTCTATCACTCTATATCTGGAACTAGGATCGTTTTTTGCTAATATCTTGGAATCAATATAGTGGGACTAAAATGCAAAATGATTTAATTTTTCTAAAAGTTGTATTAGATTTACATTTGGAATTAATCTTGTTTAAGTGATTTTTTTACTTCTGTATGAGTCATCTCGAAAAGCAAATCAGTGACAACTGATCTTTAATGGAGAAACACATTCAGAATTGCATGATGTTTCGAATGAGCTACTTGTAAACTTTCCATCTATATTTTTTCTTGAGATACATTCAAAAAAATAAGCAATAAGTCGAATTTATTTTTAGACTGGAGCTTATTCATAGAGAGCAGGGCGGTGGAGAGTGGAATCAAGAGAGGCAAATTGACCCGGGCGCAGCGCTTTTTAAAGTGCCCAAACTCGAACCATAAACACTTAGATCGAAATCATAAGATTCGTGCCTTTAAAAATTCGTATAAATTACAGCGTGCCAAAATTTACATTGCCTTACAACCCGACCTGACTTTCGTAGGCACTAACAGAGAACGTCCTAAAAATTAATAAATTTTATTAAAATAGGTAACTCGAGACTCACGTCGATGGCAATAAAATTTTAAAATAGAATCATATAAAAGGAAGTTGAATCTATATGTAAGAGTAAAACTTTCTCTCCTACCTTAAGACCAGTTATCTATATTATAAAGCTGCAAGAAAAAAATACCCGAAAAATCAAAAAAAAGTCCTGAACCCTTCCTATAACAGCTAGAGAGCTAATTTTTTTTTTGTTGCATTCCTTATAAAATTTCCTCTTAGGGAAAACTACAAGCTAACCAAATCAAAATATTTAAAGACCCCAAACTTTGAGCTTAACTTTGACAAACTTTTAAAAGTTTTAGTTTTTTGACTCTAACTTGGATACAAATATATCTACAAGCTTCATTAATAGCTTATTGGAAAGAACGTAAAATTTACAACATTTCCCTCGCTTACACTATACACCTAGGACTTATAGCTTTCTCAGAATTTTAATCTAAAGTTTCCAAAGTTGAACTTATTTCTTTACATTAAAATTTTGAGAAACCTATAAATCCTAAATACATAGTGTAAGTAAGGGAAATGTTGGAAATTTCATCTTCTTTCAATTGAGCCTATAACACAGTATGCAGGTGCATTTGGGGCCGAGTTATGAGTAAAAAACCTGACAATTTTGAAAATGTAACGTTTTATTTTGCTGGGCATGTCTAAGGAGAAAGGGCATTCGCCTCTGTAACTGCGCGTTATTTCGTCATGTCGCATATTTTAGTGCATGTATATGCGTGCGCATCCACGCCAAGCGAACATTTACAGTGTAGCAAGTTCAGCGTTCGTTTATTATTATTTCTGTTTTGATGTTTTGATTGTGTGTTTCAAAATAATGTCGTTGATAGTATCATATTTTTTATAATAATAATAATAATATTATTATTATTATTATTATTGTACTGTGCACATCACCTCCTGATAATTTGCAGATATTTTTGGATTATCGAGTTATTAAGAATAATGCTTTTGTTTAATTTGTGCAGTTAGTGTTTCTGCTTGCTTTTAACGAGTTAATTGTTTCACTGCTTTACTTAATTAATTATTAATATTGAATTTCTGTCAATTACGTTCTTATCAGTGAATAGTTGCCTTAGTTGTGCAGACATTATTGCTTTGGTGCTACTGTTGCTTCGTAAAGCTTGTAATTTAGTGCTATGATATCGCATGCAGATATATATTCGCTTTTTAATCATATGCTGTAGATATTTAATTGTTTTGCTGATAACTTCTTAAATTTTGGTCATTAATGCATGATTTTCCAGTTCTAAATCCAAGGTTGCATGTCACCTGGTCTCTTTCTTTTAATACACTACCTGCGCGCGTGTGATGTCATCAATGTTGAACTGGTTCTGTATGCAGCGCCAAACCGATTAAACTACATAGATCAGTGTTGCCATCGCCATCATTTACGTATTCCCCTGCGATTGTTTTACTACTTTTTCGTAGAATTTATTATACTTGCTCGTTGGTATGGCTAGTGTAGATGTCAACTGTTCCGAGTGTGCTAATCTCTCGAACAAGATGGTTGCCAAGTGCTCTTTATGCTCAAGTCTATTTCATCCTCCATGCGCGGGTATACAGGAAGCTAGCTGAAAGGCAAATTGAAGTGTCCTGTATGTCGTGCTGCTACTAGTACTAAGAGACAGCGTTCCAATTCCCTCACAAGGACTGGCAGTAGCAACTCAATACCTGGGAGTGATTCTGAAATCTTAGATGGTTTGATAAAGTATCTTGATAGTCGTTTGGCTCCTCTCAAGAACATAGATACTACGGTCAATGAAATTAAGGCAAGCATAGATGTCTTTTCTAAGGAACTTAGTGATGTTAAAAACCAAGTTGTTGTGCTGGAAACAACCTGTAGACAGCTCAAATCAAAGAATAATAACTTAGTCGACAGGATCACGCAACTGGAATTGTCTGGTGCTCCAGTTGATGTTGGCGCAGTAGCTGTCAAAGTTGAGAAAAAAATCGGATCTGTAGTTGCGAATGTTGCTGCGAGACAAGAGGCGGCTGATAGGTACAGTAGACGTGACAGTGTTGTTGTCAATGGCCTGCCACCTCCAAGTAAAAATGAAGACCCAATTGCTGTAGCGCTTGATGTATGTAACAAACTCGATGTTCAGCTTCAACCTTTCGATATTCAAGCGGCCCATAGGTTGCCTTCAAAGAATGATGATAAGCCTTTTATTATCAAGTTTGTGAGTAGGTTCAGTAAGGAGGCTGTCTTGCGTGAAGCTAAACGCAAGAGACTCACCTCTAAGGCTTTTGGTGGGGATGGATCCACTAAGGTATTTTATAGTGAGCATCTTACCAAGCTTGCAGCATTAATTTTTCGCGAGGCTCTTAAGCTGAAGAAAGTTGGTTACGATAGCATTTGGACCCATAATGGAAATATATATGCTCGTAAATCTGAAAACAGCAATCGTTTTGAAAGTAATTCTATAGAACAAGTTAGGGAGCTCATGATGGCATATAGTGGGAATATGGAGGCTGGTACTAGTGCGTAGACCTTTGTGTTTTTCTCGCCTGTATTTACTTGCTCTCGGCTGTCGATACCTCAGTTTAATCTTATTTTATTATTTTTATTCAAATGCTAAATTCATTTAATGTTCTTTCCCTCAATATTAGGTCAATTTGTGCCAACTTTGACGCATTTCTGTTATTTTTGGACACGCTTAATATCAAACCTGATTTTATTTGACTGTCAGAGGTTTGGATATATTCTAGTGAAGCTCCAAGGTATGCGCTAGCTGGTTATGACCTTTTTATTAATGCTTGTGAAGGGCAGAGGTCAGGTGGTGTAATCCTATATATTAAAAATAACATATGTGCTACAGTTACGAATTTTGATATTAGTTCTGCCAATGCTCTCAAGTGTGAAATACTACTTACCAGTAGTAATGGCTGGTTACCTGAAATTTTTAATTTAGTAGCAATATATAGATTTTATAGTGGGTCTATAAACACTTTTTTAACTGAACTGGATTGTATATTGAATGGATGTGCTGAATCATCGGTGTTAGTAGGAGATATAAACATTGATATTCTATCGAGTGTACAGTCCTCTGGGTACCTTAATCTACTAAATAGTCGAGGCTTTTCAAGTGCCTTTAATGAACCAACGCGGTTTGGTTGGAGTGGTGGCTCCTGCATTGATCATGTTATGGTCCGTGGTCAGTTCTTAAAAAGTAGCGATTTATCAGTTTCTTGTAAGATGCACCCAGTTCACTTCTCTGATCACGAATGTATTTTAGTCAGTGTTAATCTTGAGCTAAACTATAGGTTACAGTCTACTTGTGTTAATAATACTTATAAATTTTTTGATAAGGAATGTTTTTCGAAGCTCATCTCTGATATTAATTGGCAGTTGATAGTTGAAAGCTCAGGTAGTCATGCAGAGGCCAATCTGCTTCCTAAAATTTGTAATAATATTATCGAGTGTTATAACTGTTCTATAGCTGTTAAGCAGAAAAAGAGGAAACTTTTACTTAGGTGCCCTTGGGCCTCTCAAGAGCTAGTTAGTACCTCCAAAAAGAAAGAGGAGTTATATAAGATGTTTAGAAGATTTCCTACTAATGATTACCTACGTAAAACTTATAGGGAGCTGGTGCGTAAGGTTGCACAGTTGTCAAAACGCGATAAAATACGTTATCACAATAATATTCTCGATGATTGTAAACCCAATCCACAGACCTATTGCCGTTGCCTAAATAAACTTGCTGGTAAATCCAGAGAGGGTATTTCTATAATTGAGGTAGCTGGTGTTAAATACTCAACTGCAGCTGGTGAGTCTTCTCATATTGCTGAAGAATTTTTAGGGCATTTTAAGGGATGTACTGCTGATCGTGAGGCCACAAAATATTTACAAAGTTCTCTTAGTATTCGCTTATCTAACTCATTTGCCTTTCCTCACATCACTCAAAATGAGGTCAAAAATATCATTAATAGCTTACCGAGTTCCTTCAGTTGTAGTGTTGATGGAATCACCTTAAATATGTTAAAACAGGTAGTTTCTACAGTGGCCGAACCACTGGCTATAGGTTTTAATCAGTCAATTTTATGCGGTACTTTTCCTAATGAACTGAAAACTGCAGTTGTTGTTCCTGTGTTTAAAAGTGGTTCTAGGTTGGAGCTAGGGAATTATCGCACTATTTCCCTCCTTCCCACTGTAGGCAAAATTTTTGAAATTCTTATAAAAAATAAGGTATTATCGTTCTAAATAAGTATAATTTTTTTTTCACTCATCAGTATGGGTTTCTCCCTGGTAAATCTACGGACTTAGCATTAGTAGATCATATTGGACAAATCACTGAAGCCATTGAGCAGGGTAGAAAAGTTGCCACCACTTATATAGATATTAAAAAAGCATTTGATTCTGTGGACCATGCTATTCTAATTTAGAAACTTGAGTATGCTGGCTTTCGGGGATTTATCTTGGAATGGTTCTCCTCATACTTGCGTGATTGTAGGCAGTGTGTGAGGATAGAAGGGGTGTTTAGTAGCTGGGCAAATGTTGATGTGGGTGTTCCTCAAGGTAGTGTCTTAGGGCCTATTTTGTTTTTGATTTATATTAACGATCTCTTATTTCAGGATTTCTCTGGTACAATATATGCTTTATCTGTCGATGGCCTTCTCCAACTCTGCTGCGACAAATGCAGACACTTCATCTGGAGTTTCCTCGACCTCATACTGGAGGGGAGGTTGGTGCGGGAATAGTGTTCGGACGATATGCCAGATCTGGTCTGAACATCTAATCTCGGGGATTGGCGGGCCACCCTTCAGCTTTGTTAGTTGAATACAACTAAAAATCGAACATAAAATGTCTTTTAAAGAAGGATAAAATACGAGTGGTATTTTATCAACCATTTATACGAACTGACTGGTTGATCCGTTAAAACTACTGAACGGCTAGTTCCGAATCGAGCTCGTTATATTCAAAGACCGCCGAGATGCTGACCCGGCTCGCCAAATAGCTGAAAAACGAATAGTGTGTAGTTACAGAGGTAGGGCGCGCACCGAGGGAGCAGCACCTACTGACACCCCTTCCCACACTAACGAGTTTCAAAAATTTTTAATAAAATTGTTAACATTTTGTAGGTTGGTGTACAAAGTAGGTAGATAAATCACCCCTTCCTAAAAAGACACCAATCGATTCTGGAGATGAGCATAATGATCTTGATTAACTGGCGTGCACTCCAGTCACCAAACACCAAAATTATACTCTTATATTATAATGCAGCAACCCAGAAAAATAAATTTCTTCTCTGTGCATTCTCAAGGAGTTATTTCTAGATCACTTATTCATTTGTTAAATTGTCAATGTAGATATTCGGATATATATTCGAAGTTCCCCATTTTTGTCTTATAATGCAGCAACCCAGAAACAATAAATTTCTTCTCTGTGCATTCTCAAGGAATTATTTCTAGATCA
Organism: Phenacoccus solenopsis; assembly: GCA_009761765.1. Lineage (NCBI taxonomy): Eukaryota > Metazoa > Arthropoda > Insecta > Hemiptera > Pseudococcidae > Phenacoccus > Phenacoccus solenopsis. The sequence goes on from CM019753.1 coordinate 54,218,371, forward strand.
CTTATATATATGTGTAATCCAGAAACAGAGTTTCTTCTCTACACATGAACTCTACATAATTACTTGATTTGGTCAGAAAAAAAAAAATCAAAAACTAATTTTATTGCATAATTATTCAGATAATATAGGTCGAATGCAAATAAACAAAAAAAAAAATAATAATAATAATAATAATAATAATCGTAATGATCAGATTGATTATGTATGATTAACTTAACTATATATCGATTAGTAAGTACATATATATAAGAATATGCAATACCTAAATCATTACTATAAGGTATACTATGAATAAAATAATAAGAGTATTGTATAATTAGTTCGATTTTTAACTATCGAGTTTCGAGTTCAAATTTTTTTTTGGAATTCATCCGGGTTTTGAATTTTTTTTTTTTTTTTTTTTTTTTTAACCTGAATACATAAAGTACAATATTTTCAGAATATAATACGAGAATCGAGATTTCTTATATCAGTACTGATTAACCTAAATTCGAGATATGTACATATTCATACGCTTCTTGGATTCTATTTTAAAGAAACCTCAGCTCTAACTTTATAGTTGATTTTCATGCATTATAAAAGACCGTAGCACTCGATAGTCTTTGTCTGATAATGGCTTGGTCAGGAAGTCTGCCCATTGCTCATTTGCTTTAGAGTTTACTTTTTCGACTTTTAAAATATTATCTCGAAAATATTCCCTTATTTTTAAGTATTTCAATTCAATGTGTTTGACTCGATCTTTGCCTGTCGAGTTATAACAAATACTTATTGCCGACGTACTGTCTTCAAACAATGTAATGGGATATTCAATACTACCAATTGTCTCTTCAAAAAGCCTAGCTACAAAAAGAATAGTATGAGCAACATCACATATTGCTATATACTCTGCTTCGGCAGAACTCTCAGCAATACAATTTTGTAACCTAGAACACCAGCTTATTGGATTACCAAGTAAGCGAATGATGAATCCAGATGTTGATTTTCGAGTTAAACGATTACCGGCATGATCTGCATCTACAAACGCATCCAATTGCTTAACATCTCTACATTTAGTAAATGAAAGACCCATTTTACTGGTACCTTTCAAATATTTCAAAAGGTGCTCAATAAGCATCCAATATATATTTTCGGGATTCGACTGGAAACTCGCCAGATAATTTGTAGCAAATGCTATATCTGGTCGAGTGTTGTTCGATGCATATAATATTGCCCCAATTGCCTGTTTATAAGCATACCATTGTTTTCCAGATTTTTCAATTTTTAGTTTGCTTTGTGGATTGAATGGTACCATTGGTGTTGCCTCTGGTTGACATTCAGACATACCAAACTTTTTCAGAATTGATGTAACGTAAGTAGTTTGGTGAAGAAAAACTGATTCATTATTTTTCCCCCACTCAAATTGTATTCCAAGATATTTGGTTGGTAAACCCAAATTTTTAATTTCAAATTTATCTTCGAATTTCTGAATTATTATTTTTATACTTTCCCTACAATTACCAGTAATGATAATATCATCAACATATACCAAACAGATAATTATTTTACTTTCGAATTTTGATACATAAATGCAAGGCTCTCGCTCGCATCTGACAAACCCCAGCAATATTAAGGCTTCATTAAGCGTATCATACCACAACTTTGGTGAGATTGCTAAACTATAAAGTGCTTTGCGGAGCTTACATACAAATTGTTTTAGGTCCAGTTCAACTCCTTTTGGAATAGATACATACTTAATTCCATCAATTTTACTATGTAAAAATGCATTTTTAACATCAAGTTGCACAATTTGCCAAGCGTTTTGTACTACTATCGCTAGTAACCATCGAATTGTAGTAGGAGAGGGTGTAGGTGAAGCTGTTTCTTCCACAGTATATTTTTCCTTATCTCTACACCCAACTCCTACTAGTCTAGCCTTTGGTGTACCATTATTTTTTATGGTAAATACCCATTTTAATGGAATGACATTCATTCCCTTCTGACGAGGTACAATTTCCCATACTTGGTGTTTATTTATCGCATCTAATTCAGCTTTAATAGGAGACTCCCATTTAGCTAAATTAGTCGAGTTTGTAGCTTCGAGATGAGTCATAGGGGTTTCATCAAGATATACTGTCGACTGAGAATCAGAGTAGCAATAATTGAGACGAATTGGAACGTTTTCTGATTCGCTCCAATCCTCATCTACCTCTAATTCATGAATTGAGAATTCAGAATCTGATCCCTCATCCTCATTATAACTTGGGAAAACAGCATGTTCGAGATTATCTACATTTGTATGGTTATTCTGAGATGTTAAATGTGTTGGTATTGTTTGTAACATTGTGTTATCAGTATTTTGTTCAGTATTATTATTTATTGTGAAAGTAGTTGCGTTATTCTTATTTGGGTAGTCATGTTTGTAAAGTATCGTTTCATCTATTTTCATATTACACGTATCGAGAGTCTTTTTCGTCTTTGGATCATAAACTGTGTACCCAGTTTTTGTGAATCCAACAAGATAGAAAGTATCAGATCGAGATGTAAATTTGGTTCCTTTTGGTATATTTTCTTTCAAAGTATATGCTCTAGATCCAAAGATTTTAATATTTGAGATATCAGGTATACATTCAAAAAATTTTTCATAAGGTGTTAACATGTCAAGTGCCGAATGTGGAGTTCTGTTATAAATATAGCAGGCCGCGTGTACAGCTAACCCCCACATTCCAACCTGAAAGCCTGACTCTAGAAGTAAAGCTCGCGCTCGTTCTACTATTGTTCTATTAACTCGTCCAGCCAGCCTATTATGTTCATGGCAATAGGGTTCTGACTCGCTAACGATTATTCCATATTTATTAAGTACTTTCTTCATTTCAGTGCCAGTAAATTCCATACTATTATCAGACCAGAGTTCATCAAATTGACCAACCCCAGGGTACCGTGCTTGTAAGAAGCGTAGAGCTTCATCCATGCACCTAGCAGTTTCTGGACCAGATTTCATTTTTATAACAAACGTTTGCAAGTATCGAGTATAGTCATCAGATACGCACATAATATTCATATTCTATTGAACAAAGGTGGGTGGTGAAATTGGGCCAATCAGGTCAGAATGTGTCGTTCACATGGACGAGAAGCATGTTCACGATCTTTGTCAAAAGACTTTTTCGTTTGCTTTGCCTTAGAACAGATTTCACACTTTGAAATTGTCACATTACACATCAATTTCCCTGTACTTAATTCTACATTTTCAAGTCGATTAATAGAGGACGAGGAAATATGGCCCATGCGTCTATGCCATAGCTCCCCTTCCTTTTCTAATAACTTTTTCTGATGTGGTGTTAATTTTCACTTTACTTTTCGAGAATTATTTCTAGTAATAGTTTTTAGGCAGGTTACTACATTTGATGTATTATCGCCTTCTTCGACTATATAACAAACATTTTTTGTTATTTCTTTCGAGATTTGTTTTAGAATAATGTTTTGAGATACCTCAGGATCGCTAGCTTCAATACAGCTATCAATCACTTGAGCTCTCGTTTTATAAATCCCATTATTTTGTTCAATTATAGCCAATTTTCGACCAAACTTCCTACATAATAAATACCCAGCTCTAGGATAAAGAACCAAGGCAGTTTTAAATTGAATATTTAACGCTGAAACGCTAATAATAGACACGTTTGCATCAGGTACATATTGCACTTGTTTTAAGTTAATTATTGTTTTTGTCTTATTAAAACATATTAATATTGGAAGGAAACCTTCACCTATTGAGTATAAGTTATCTGCAGTTTTATCAGCTGTCTTTGTTTTTTCGGGAATTTTAAATTCGGTATAACCAAAGAGTAACATCCTATTATTAACAATATGGTGAGAAGCAGCTGAGTCTACTATAAACATTACATTAGAATTAAATTTATCAGAAAAATACAATGTTTTTAATTCATTACCTTTCATATTTGTTTTCTTCATTTTGGTACATTCTTTACGCTCATGACCATATTTGTAGCAATTGAAGCATAAGCGTCCTGGATTGGGACACTTCTCCGCTGTATGAAAATATTCGCTGCATTTTAAACACCATACAGCTGCTTTTTCACTATTTGTCATCTTTTTCAGTCTTTCCATTTGTTCAGGAGTATATTTTGATGTTACCGGCTTTGATGTTTCTCCAGATTCGTGAGATCTCTTTAATGGTTGCTTTTGGTTGGAGGTTGTAGAAGATTTTACATTACCATTAGCGAAGTTACTTGCGTTAACTTTTGTCTTATTTTTCTGGAATTTTTCTTTTGGTAGAGTTTCAGCCATTTGCGTAAATCATTTTTTGAAAAATTCTAGTGTTTGATTCTCATCAGGTAGCGAGGTGACTATTGAGTAGAATGTTGAGAATGGTGATTTTTCATCGTATATACCATCTATCTTCTGTAGAAAAATTGTTCATTGAAATTCGTCTGTGTAATCTGTTCCAATATCCTTATATTAATTGATTAAGTCATCAAAATCAGCAATGAATCGCTGAGGGTCGAAACCTTGATGGAACCTCAAGCGGACAAATTGATCGTAGAGTTGTGCAATGTCGTGCGTCCGATTATTACCAAATGTTTCAAGCAGATACTGATAAGCATCGTAAGCGGTATATACTTCTCTCAGGCGACTTACAATAGATTTTATCACTGATGATTTTATATATTGTAGTGTTTGTGCATCCAGTGTAGCACATTTTGATGGCAAAAGGGGTACTTCTACACCACATTTGGACGTAATAAATACCTGTAGATTGAGAGCTCTTAGGTCCAACTCCACCATTTTCTTCCAAGTTTTCACATTTTTGTGTCCCTGTAGCTTCTCGTTTTCCTGCATTTGTCGAATTTGGAAAGGAGGTGTTACAAAAGCCTTATCTGCCGTCATTAACTGCCGCTGTTCGATATTTATTTGTAAATCATTGTTTTGTAATAAAGCGAACAGTTGTGCTTAGACTTGCTTATTTATGATGTCTTGTATTTCAGGTGTTATAGTACTCGACGATGTATCTAACTCGGTACTAGTATTTGGTTGATTTGAAGGCTCATTTTCTTTTTCATTATTCGTTTTATTGGTATAGTTTGACTTACTACGAGTGTTTATCGGCGACATAATTATTCTAACAATCAAGAAAAACACAAGAAGAAATTTTCATACACACAAATTCGATAAATAAATGGTTGATGTTAGTTGAATACAACTAAAAATCGAACATAAAATGTCTTTTAAAGAAGGATAAAATACGAGTGGTATTTTATCAACCATTTATACGAACTGACTGGTTGATCCGTTAAAACCACTGAACGGCTAGTTCCGAATCGAGCTCGTTGTATTCAAAGACCGCCGAGATGCTGACCCGGCTCGCCAAATAGCTGAAAAACGAGTAGTGTGTAGTTACAGAGGTAGGGCGCGCACCGAGGGAGCAGCACCTACTGACAAGCTTACTAGCAACAAGCCTGTACGGCAGCCCCCAAGGGTCACAATCGACGTCCTTTACAAGCTCACGCTAGGCCTCTTCTTTAGCGCTGCGGATCGCCTGACTGAGCATCTTCCTCTTCTCCTTGTACTCTCGGTCATACAGCTGCATGTTGGATTCGGAGGCCCACCTGTGGGCGCGAGTGCTCCTCCTCCTAGCTGCTGTGCACGCGCTCCTTAATTCTACTATCGTCTCTGACCACCAGTATTTGGCTTTTCGTCCCCCCCCCCGGGTTTCGCAGGGGTATAGACTCATTGCAAGCCCTTTTGATAGCCCAGGTTACCGTCCTTACCGCCTCTTTTGGCGTAGAATAACGCATCTAGGCCAGGGATGTAGCTCGCTTCGAACGCTTCTTTGTTTATCTTCTGTATTGCTCACCTCTGTGTGAGCTCTGGTGCTTTTAATAAGGTGGGTGCAGCCACGATGTCGTATCTAATGTACTGGTAGTCGCTTCCGTTCTCCTCATCCAACACCATCCATTTATGGATTCTGCAGGCAGCCGCATGTGACGCCATCGTCACATCTATGATGGACTGCTGCCTGCGCTTGATGAATGTAGGCCGCGCACCGATGTTGACAATTGGAGATCCAGTGCTGCAGCCATTGCCCCAAGCTCTTCACCACATCTGTCAGTTCCCTGGACAACCCTAGAGCACGGACTTCGCGTTGAAGTCTCCAGCAACCACAACTGGACCCTGCATCCTCCTGATGCTAGCTCCCAGCCAGGCCAGATATTTGGTCATGGTCTGGAGACTCACATTGGGCGAGATGTAGCAGCTGTACAACCCGACCCTGCGGATAGTCACCTCCACAAAGCCATCGTCCGTGTCCCTAATTACATCAACCTCCACACTATTCCCCATCGCGATCGCAACAAGGCCTTTTTGGTCCCTGAACCACCTGCCTTCCCCTCTGTTGGGGAGGATCTCACTCACCAGCACCACGTCTATTAACCATTCGTGGATCTGTTGGTCTAATAGATCATGGGCGGCGTGGCAGCGGTTCAGGTTAACCTGAAGAACCCTCACATATGCGTCTTCCTCTTCTCTACTCCGGTTCCTCCTAGGGTCTATCGAAGAGACACAACTTTAGCCTAGGCTCGCCACCTGGATTTTTCCCTATGCTTGTTAAGGACTTCCTCCACTTCTTCCTTAATGGACTCCGGGTCTACTCCTGCTACCAGCAGATTCTCTCGGCTGCTGGCCGGCCTTTTATATGACACTCCTCTTTGTGCCAGCTCGCTACGCAGCTCTTCTGCTGGAGCGCCCCTTTGCAGGTCGACCAGCAGCACCCCATCCCTGGTCCTCCCCAACCCAGTAACGATGTCAGTTCTCTTCACTGAAGCTTTCACTTTTTTCACTGCTGCCACATAGTCCATCCCCTCCCCCAAAGGGATCACGATGGCCTCATTTCTTTTCCTTGGTGGTCTTCTCTTCCCCTTCTCAGGAGGTGGCTTCACCATAGGAGGGGGGAGGGGACTCCTTCTTCTTCTTCTTCCTCCTTTTCTTCCTTGGCTCTACCTTCTGCCACTCCTGCTGCTGATGTTCTTGGCCACCCTGCCCACTTGGTGCTGTCTGCTGCTGCTGTGGTTGGGGCCTCGCCCCTCTATGTGGCTCTATCGAAGGTCCAGGCTGCTCTATCACTTCCGTTTGTGTGCCAAAGGTGCAGTTGGGCGCGCTCAAGGATAGGGCTTCCTTATGGGCTTATTCCGCTGCCATTAAGCGTTTCTCCCACAGCTTCTGAGCCCTATGGGCCCTTTCCTCACAGCGGGGCTCTTTCTGGCGTTGTTTCCCGCTCTGCGCCCCTGAGCTATCCTCTTCTGACTCAGCACCTTGCTCTAATGTTGCTTTTGGTGTGGAGGTTGTGGGACACTCCCCAGTTCCTGGGTGGAACTGGAATGGTGGCATTTCTCCCATTGGGGTTTGATAGTTGCTGGAACTAATCTCCACCAGCGTCCTCCAAAGGGCTGCCATTTCCTTGCTTATCGCTTCTGCTTGGCCCTTCATCTCCTCTACTGTGTCTCTCCCTTCGACATCCCCCTGGATATTGAGCTCAAGCTCCTGGATGATCCCATCTCAAGAGCTACCTCCTGATTTGGGGGGGATCGTGGTCTGCGTTTCTGCATCCATCATTTCTCGAGGCGCCTCCAACCCGCCACCCTGGCTCTCTCCTCCACCGCGGCTGCAGCTGCCATCTTTTCCACTACTGCTGCCTTCGCTCTACTCTCTTCCACCACCGTCACCATCTCCTTCACCTTGGTGAGTATTCGTATCCTTGATCTCGTGTACAACTCCAGGGTCATGACTGCTTTATCGACCGCCTGTTTGATTTCGACTTTGGTGTTGGTCACCGTATCCTTCTGGAGCTTCACGTGAGCAACAGCCTCCACCAATACCTCAAACTTTTTCTTCTCCTCCTTCATTAGCTTCTTCAGCTCCTGGAGGAAATCTAGCTGGGAGGGTTCCGCCATTGCGCCTCCACTCCCAGCTACCGCAGTCTCCGTCATCTTTGTCTTCACTCCTTCAATAACAACTCGTTTTATAGCATCGTTGTCCGGGCTAATAGGACCACGGTGAGCTGGACTCGCATCTGTGAAACTCCTTCGGGTTACTGTTGTCCAATTTGGGGACGACACCCCCGGACCTCCACTGCCAGTACCCTTCCATATGGTGGCCAGCCCATTGCCAACATTAAAGGCTCCGCTGGCCGCTTGTTTGCTCATTGCTGATGTCTCATCTTTTGTTTTGGTTTGTTGTCAGTGTATCTTTTACCGGTGGTTACCCGCGTTAAGTTAGAATGTTGAGTCGCCCCGTTCCCTTATATATGTACTCTTATAACCCCCTTATCTGTTCCCTTGTTCCTGTACTATCGAGGGGTGGGAGGCGCCAACCCTCCCCCGAAAGGAGCCCCGAGCAACTGTCAGACGAGCAAAAGACCCCGCGAAGCCACCCCCGACTGACCAAACCAGGCTACCTCAAAAACCGTTCCCTAGGTACTGAGGTACTGCAAGCAGTACCTAGTATATGAACTCGGCTCACTGCACCAAAGGCACGTCAGGATACGATTTTAAAAACCACCCCCGCAGCCCCTTAATTGACGCAGTGACCTCAAATTTTGTGTATCGCTTTGTCCAGGACCTCCATTCGAAAACACGCCTCCACACCTCCGTGCGACCAAGGCAACCAACGGAAGGGTGGAAAAAGCAAAAACCCCTCCCCCTTATAACTCCCGAGTTTATATCTGTACCCTGCCGCGAGTCGCACATTGGAGATAGGTACCAGAGGCAAGGGCGCAGAATTACCAAAGTTATGGCCGATCGAAAAATAACAATGCGAAAAGCACATGTGCACACCATGACAGCCGAACAAGAACATACCTGAGGTAAACCTACTGTGGTAAACCTTGGGTCAACCATATGTATATACTTTCTCGAGTTTGCGACGCGCTTGGTAAGTATGGGTAAGTAAACGTGTGTAAGGGGGAGGGTGGGGAAAGAACTAGTATTCAGGATGAAATTTTAATGCTTTTTGACATCTCGCTCACCATTCTCCCCTCAAATCATTTTTAGTAGGCTTTGCTCCACAAAAAGGTCCTGAAAAAGGGGGTTAGGGTGAGCGGATTTCAGCGGATTTTGGATATGTTGTTCAGTACACTTTTCTCAATAGATTAAGCCAAAAAAACCTTCTACAATAATTTTTTCCCGGTATCGTCATTTTTTGGCCATCATCTACTGTACTATCAGTAAACGGCTTAGTTCATGTACATCAAGCTGAAAATATGAAAATGAAACATCAAAGATGAAAGAAGTACTGGTGGAAAATAAATAACAGGGTTGTTAGAAGAAAGCGTGTTTTTTTTTTTTAATAGAAACAAAAAACAGTTTTTTATTGTTTAAAAACAGATTTTTCGTTTCAAAACAACAAACTTTCACAGGGAAAAAACATGTTTGAAACATCGTTTAAAACTAGTTTCAAGAGTTTTAAATCTGTTCTTTTTTTTATAGTATTCAACTGTTTTAAATTTATAATTATTATGCTCCTCATCGTAACTTCATAATTGAATAAGAAAAAATTAAGAACAATAATCACTTAATTTTCACTTGAGCACTATGAGCATAGAGAACCCAAGCATTTCCTATTAGTTTAATTATCATCAAACATCTGTCGGGACTTGCGAGTCGTGGCCAAATTCAAATGAGTCAACTCATTCTAACCACCTCGACTTTGCTGAATTTATTCCATATACCATCAAGAGATCTCCCTACTGAAGTCATAAAAATTTAATTCAAAAATTCACATTCAGCGATTACCCTTAACGACCTTGATTACTGAAGTTCTCGAAAGTTCAAGTCGCTAAAACTCGTTCTACGTGATTCTGAAATCAATATTAAAAGTATATAGAATTATCCTTTAAAAAAAATAAAAGTTTTATTAAACACAGAACTCGTATAATGATTTACATTGAAAAACTAATACGTACGACGTTTCGTCGTCATTGACGGCATCGAAACGTCGTACGTATTAGTTTTTCAATGTAAATCATTATACGAGTTCTGTGTGTAATAAAACTTTTATGTTTTTAATATGATTGAACTCGTTTTACTTGCCTTTTATAAGAATTGTCTTTTACTCCAGTTTCTCATCAAAACATATTGTAAATCTGATTAGAAATGTAAATAAACCCAAATGTTAATTTATAACATCATTTCAGAAATACAGTTTATAAATAAGTTCTTGAAAATTTTTGTAGTGGTGTGTAATAAATCAGTTGAGCGCAAGGTACTTCTCAGCTTGAATCCAAAATAGCCTAAAATTAAGCCCATATTGCGCACACATCGACTAAATTGACCATTTATCACTCATTTTTGAGAACAATCAAAATTGCTACTTTTTGAAAAAAATTTGAATTTTTTAGACCCCTTCCCTCAGTTTAAAAAAAAATACAGCAAAGAATTTAAATCCTCCTATTAATCTTCACTTTTCAAATCTGATATAGTAGGTATTATTTTTGCAATTACATTGAATATTTTAGACAAAAATAGATTTTTCCACGGTTTTACCTTTGTCAAACAAATTCCATAGTTTTCTTCTGCAGACGTTCAGATACATAAATTGTGAAGATGGAAGCCTCTAAACCTCGGATATTCATGCCTATTTCTCTCCTTCTTTTTTGAGTATCTCGGACTTTTACGAGTGGATCGCCGTACCGTTTGATATCCAATCAGAATCGTGTTATTATACAACATATACCACCAATAGGAAGCAAAAGCCTCTTATCACCTTATTATTTTGAAGTTTATGGTTTACAATCTAAAATAATTTTAAAAAAAAAACATCTCCTGCTCTCAGTTTAAATTAAAATTTTTTGTAATGGTGGATAATAATTATTGATACAACAAAAATTATTTTTCGTGCTTGTAATGAGGGAAAGTGATAGCTCAATATAAAGGGAATTCAAAAAGATATGAGTCATTGCGTCTTAATGTAAGTGAATAGTCGACAAAAAATGCATTATCTTGTTCGGAATGTAAAAACCATGTTGAGAAAGATCATCATGATTGTGAATTTGGGAAAGGAATGAATTTACTTCAACACTTATGGTGGTAAGCGTGAATAGTATTGCATCATCTTATGGTTATATTATGATGTCGTACATTTGCATATCCAAATTTGGCTCTTGAATTTTTATATTTAAATACATTTCCTAAAATGGAAAGAAAAGATCGGAAAGGAAAATCTTTGCTTTTATTCTGTTGAATATGGAAGAAACTCGTCATATAATGAACCTCAAAAGTATTTATACTGTTGCCGAAATAATTTTTTTTCACAGGATTAATCGAGTTATTATGAAAAATAAGATTTAATCAACTATTCAGGAGAGGAGAGGTTAGCTCTGGAGGAGTGAGAGGACAATCCGAGCAAAATGAGGATTGTTCGAAGGTTGGGCCGTGAAGCGGCCGAGGGGCAAAATCTCTTAGTACATATATAGAGTACCTATTTTTTTTTTTTTTTTTTTTTTTTTATAAACTATCAACACTAAATCTTATTTTCAGGGAAATGATGAGTCATGTCTGGCAATTTTGAATAATTTCTATCAAGATGGAGTGAAGTGGCATGATGTTGCATGCCACCATCTTAAACCATTTGTTTGTGAAGATAGTGACGAATTACTGAATTTTGTTCGCTCCCGTAATCCTGGTATCCGTTTGTGAAATAAAATGTAGTGGAATAGAAAGCACAAAACTATTTTGACAGAGTTTAGGTAACCAAAAATTAGTTCATGTATGATATGTTCAATGGTTTACAGCCAAATATATTAACAAAGTTGATTCATAGAATAATCATGTAGTTATTTTATGTTATGTATGTATAATTAGTACCTGAAGCAATTATATTTCTTGACCTTTATATTTTATGATATTACAACAATATATTAAAAATAATGTAAACAGGCAAGTCTCATTACTGAACCTGAGTTTTGGACATAGGTATTTTTGGATTATTTTACATCATTGATTTAACGGCTGATACAATAAATAAACGGTACTTAATTACCTATGTGCGCTTATTTGTGATTTCATTGTACCTAAATAGTATAAATCCGAATTTCTACTTAGTTAATTCAAAATATCAGATCAACACCTCATAATATTTCAAGTGATCAGGGTAGATCAGTGTTATCAGGTTTATCATGGTTGAAGTCTCATGTTTCAACGACTCAACTCGCCCAAATCGCCCAACCCTATAAATAAACTCTGAGCGATTTCTACGATCATCTAAATGTGAATTAAACGATGGGAAATCCAGTTCTTTGGAATTATTAATTATTGATGATTCATTGATTCGTACAAAAATCACGAAAACAAAAAAATGTCTAAAAATGAAAGTAGTCAGAAGGGTGATATTGAATGTGATAAATTAAACGAATATAAAGATGATAAAGTAACCGTATTTTTATTTAAACATTTGTTTCAAACGTGATGAAAAAAAAACGTAAATCAAAGAAACATTTACACCTTACATGAGAACAGTGTTACCACTTATAAAACTAAAATTAGTAATATCAAAGTTTGCTAACTACTCAACATCCCTCCTCAAACTTTGCATATTAATCTTAACAATAATAATCAAACAAAACATTTCACAAATCTAATCGTAAGTAGTATTAATTTTAAAGAAAATTGCATCAAGAATATAAAATACAATAATAAATTTCATAAAGTTCGCAACATAATTAAACACTTAAACTTAATAAATCTCTCATATACTCGAAAGTCAACTTTGGTAAAGGCTTGGTTAAACAATCAGCCTTCTACTCCTTAGTACTAATATATTTGACTTCGACAACACCTTTATTAATATAGTCACGTATAAAATGAAAACGTACATCTACATGTTTAGTTCTTTTAGTATTTTCTACAGCTTTACTTATTTGTATAGTACTATCGTTATCTTCAAAAACAATACACTTTGTTTTAATGCCAATACTCTGTAACATTTGCAATATGCCTAAACATTCACTAATTGTAACGGATAGTGCAACATATTCTGCTTCAGTAGAACTTAAGCTAACAACATTTTGCTTACGAGTTCCCCAGTGAACCACATTTCCAAAGATCTCTATTAAAAAACCACTAACTGACTTCCTATCAGACCTATCTGCAGCATGATCTGCATCAGAATACGCTTCTATTAACCTTCCTTCCTCACAATTGAAAACATTCATCGCATTAATATTCGAATCTTTACTCTTATAGTAAATCAAGCCAATATCTACAGTCCCCTTCAAGTATCTTAACACCCGTTTCAAAGCAATCCATTTCGATTTGGTTGGATTTTCTTGATATCGACTGAGTATATTAACAGCAAAACATATATCCGGACGAGTATTAGTCGAAAGATACAACAACGATCCTATCAACTCTCAATAAGGTTGATCACATGGCTCATCAGCCACCAAATTACTTGATAAGAAATTCGCCTCCATTGGCGTTCTAATAGATCTACAATCAGACATGACATATTTCTCTAAAAGTTTAACGGTAAAGTCAGACTGATGAAGTTTCATCGATGATGCCCTAAACTCGATATTTATACTAATAAATTTGCTGGGAATTCCTAAATCAGTCATTTTAATGAGGTATCGCTTAATGCCTTCACAATAATGTTTATTCCGTTTGAATCATCAGAAATGATTAAAATATCGTCGACATACACCATCATATACACGCGTTTACCATTTTCGATACGATAATACAAACATCAATCTGCCTCGGACTGGACAAAATTTAATCTCAACAAAAATTGATTAAGGCACGCATTCCATGACTTAGATGCTCTTCTCAATCCATAAATAGCCTTATTCAACTTGCAAACTTTTCTTTTGTCACCTTTCTCAAAACCAGGTGGTTGTTGTATTACTACTCGACCATCAATCAATCCATTAAGAAATGCAGTCTTAAAATCTAGCTGACGAATATTCATATTAAACTCATTTGCGATCGACAACATACTCCTGATCGTAGACTTCTGAACCACAGGTGCATACGTTTCTTCTGAAGATGCATTTGAAAATGTATAATACTCTGGAGCAACCAACCTTGCCTTGTACCTCTCCGTTTCACAACCTTTATTCTTGATCAAATATACCCATTTTGTTCCAATCACCTTATCTCCTTCTACCATATCTTCTATATCCCATATATGATTTTCATTCATTGATTCTAACTCCTCTAGCATCGCCTGTTTCCACTTCTTACACTCTTTTGAGCTCATAGCTTCCTCATAGGTTTTTAGAACTTCATCTATGCTCGCATAATTGATTTCTAATTCATATTCGTCATACTTCTTCGGCAGTCGTCTCTGTCGCTTTTCTCTTCTTTCAATTCCAAGTTCAGATTCCTCATTCTTACTTTCTTTCTTTTCTTCTTCAATTTCTTCGTCACTATTTTCCTTGTTGCTTACAAGATCTTCAACATACCTAACATTCATATCTTTGTATATCTTCGCTTCATCAAATTCTACATTACTCGTGAACTTTATTCTATCCTCTCCTGGAATCCATACCTTGAAACCACCTTCTTTAACTCCTACAAAATACCCCTTCTCAGTCTTAACATCAAACTTTCCACGAAATTTTCCATTAACAAGATAATATGCTAAGCAACCAAAAATCTTCATTTTCTTTGCACTAGGTCGTTTACCATAGAACAATTCAGCTAGCGTCTTACTACTCCTTATTCCTTGAGTAACACTTCTATTCAATATGTAATTTGCATGCTCTACTGCCTCTTTCCAGAATTCCTTCGGTAACCCACTCTCAATTAGCATTGCACGAGCTTTCTCGCAGACTGTTCTATTATAACGCTCCGAAACACCATTCAACTGAGGTTCATGAGCTGGTGTGTAATTAACTCCAATTCCTAGATCACTGCAATATTTCAAGAAATCATCACTTCGATATTCACCTCCTTGATCACATCGTACCCTTGCAAAAAAAACACTACTAGTAACTAGTAATGATCACTACTAGTACTTAGTAGTAGTATTTTTCAATATTAATCACTACAAGTTACTAGTAGTGGTCACTACAAGTGCTTATTAGAAGTGACCACTACTAGTAACTTGTAGTGATTAATATTGAAAAACACTACTACTAAATACTAGTAGTAATTAATACTTATCGTTCAAGATGGAAAATGGTTTTCAAAACTTTACAACGCACCTAAGCATGCATTCAAACCATTGGTTCACACAAAATGTGCAAACAGTCCTTAAGTTTGTTGGTGGAAGTGCGTATGTCCTTAAGTTTGTTGGTGGAAGTGCGTATTTGCACTTCAATTACAGTTAAATTAAACTCTTCCTTATATGCATTACTGCAACACATTTCATCTAAGAGAAGCAAAGTGATACGTAGACTACTAGTAGAACACTAGTAATCATTAATATCTTGAGTACCTACTACTAGTCAACTGCACAACTACTAGTTGCTCTATTTATTACTAGTATAACTAGCAGTTGCTATCTTCAGTACTATTATTCTTCATGAAAGCTATACTTAATTGAAGAATGAAATAATGGTTTCTCATTACTATATAACTTATATTTCATTCTTCAACTTGCTATCAGGAGAAGCACTAGCAGCAACAAACTACTATTCTATTTAAGAACTAGTGTTTATTTGGACTGTTATAGTAGTAGTAGTAAACTAGTACTCTGTTGTTAAACTTGGTAAAATAAATTAATAATCACAGTACAAGTAGTGAAAAAGTACTACTCTATTCATTGAACTTGTAATCACAAACTACTACTAGTAATAAGAAACCAATTATCACAGTACAAGTAGTGAGAAACTACTACTCTATTCATGAACTTGCAATCATAAACTACTACTACTAGTAATGATGAACTAGTAATCACAGTACAAGTAGTGAAAAACTACTACTCTATTCATGAACTTGTAATCACAAACTACTACTAGTAGTGAGATATTAGTATTCTGCAACTGAACTACTAGTAACTAGTGACAATTCACTACTATTCGTTT
The DNA here is from genome assembly GCA_009761765.1 of Phenacoccus solenopsis. Lineage (NCBI taxonomy): Eukaryota > Metazoa > Arthropoda > Insecta > Hemiptera > Pseudococcidae > Phenacoccus > Phenacoccus solenopsis. The sequence continues at coordinate 54,234,386 of CM019753.1, forward strand.
ATTTAACTACTAGTTTACTTGTAGTTACTAGTAGTTATTAGTAGTGATTTCTAGTTACTAGTAGTGTTTTTTTTTGCAAGGGTAACTTACAAATCCTTTGATTCATCCATGTCGATACCCATTTTTGATATTCCTGAAACTTACGAAACATTTCACTTTTCTTTTTCAAAAAATAAACAGTTTTAAAACCAGTTAAATCATCAAGAAACGATACAAAATATTTATAACCATCTCTAAAAATTGGATCAATAGGACCACAAATATCGGTATGTATTAATTCTAATGGACGAGAGCTCCGAGAATCCATCATTGTACTGTAAGGATGCTTATGATGCTTTGCCATTACACATACTTCACATTTATCGTCACAAGTATCTAATTTACCATTAGCAACTAAATCATCTAGAGCATTTTTGTTAATCATATCCTTCAACGTTATGTAATTTAAATAACCAAATCTACGATGTCAAATTTTCAACTCTTTGTTATCAGTCGATACATATTTACCATAATTTGATTCGCATTCAGTTCATAATAAAAAATTTATAAAGTATTAGGGTAATTCTCCAAAAAGTGGCATATTTCAGTCACCAGTATATTTTTTGTATTTTAAATTGCTAAATATTAAATTTTTTTTTGAGATGTTATGTAGTACCATCCCCCGAACTTTTCCATTTGTAAAACATCTATGAACCCTCCTCCCTTTCAGTACATACTGCTCAGTAAACACCAAAATCTTCCACGTCGTGGTCTGTCACCAGGTACGTTTACAATTATTTGACTCAGTAATTAGTAAAAAAAACTCGATTTATTTGGAAATGAAGTACACAATGTTGATAAGATGGCTTCAGGGTACAAGCTACTATCAGAAATAATGCCTAAGGAAGCTTAAAGCGGCATTTAAATGGCCTGAAACTTGTGTCACCAGGTTTTTTTCCACGTCGTGCCGTATTTTTTGTTATACCCTCCTGGGGCACTGGTTCAATACTTCGCGCTCAAAAGTGGCTGCACTGCTTCAGCTATGCTATCAGAACACTATGCTGATCTTAAATCTTAGATCCCAGGAAACTTGCTCTGTGTAGTACTTCATATCTGTGAAATTTTCGCATTCTCCATTTATCAAATTCCTCGTCGTGTTGGTGGTTTAATCAGCGGCAAATGTAGGCGGGTCATCTGAAAAACAAAAAAAAAATGTGGTTCGCAAATATACTATATAAGAACAAATTCTGCAATCTTAAAATAATTTCTACAATTATTAAAGGTGAGAAATCAACTGTTTTTCCTTATCCTTCTATCTCAATATTCTTTCCACGTCGTGGAATTAATGAAATGTTTTGTTTATGATGTGAAATGATATGAACTGTTAGAGACATTTCATTAATCCCACGACGTGGAAAGAATATTGAGACAGAAGGATAAGGAAAAACAGTTGATTTCTCCCCTTTAATAATCGTAGAAACTATTTTCAAGAGTCCAGAATTTATTCTTGTATATTTACGAACCACAATTTTTTTCTAGCAATTAAATGGACTTACCTGATGTCCTAGATTATCACAACATTCCGGGCAGCTTGTCATAACTGGAAGAAACACAAGATAAATCGAAAATTTGCCTCATTCCTGCCAGCCACGACGTGGAATTTTCAGCAATTTTCAGCGTTGTAGCTCACTATACTTTCAGGACTCCCCACCTCCTCCCTTATCATACATGACTTGGGCCAAATGATGGAATACATTTTAGGGGAAGGTACTTAAACCATTCGCACTGAAATTTCAAAAAAAATAAACACTTTGCGCGGTCATTTTTATAATGTCGAAATTTGTCACTTTCTGGAGAATTACCCATAAACCCTTATCACGATATGCTGTTGCATAAATTTCATCATTTTTACAAATATCAATTTTTCCATTTTTCACATGCATTTCAAAACCATTCTTTTCAGTTTGAGATACCGATAATAAATTTCGTCTTAAACCTTTTAAAAATAATATATTACTGATAACCATATTTTTCCAGATTCGAAACATTTAACATCAATATCACCACACAAATTTCCAGAAAGTTCCCTTCCATTTTCAGCTACACCTACGCGAATATTATCACCAAGTGATTTAACATTAGTAAAAACACAATCTTTATTAACCATGATAAGTTCTTGAGGTTAATAAACCGTAAATCGTGTGAGAATTGAGAATAGAAACTCATAAACGAGAAGTATTACATTGTAGGTGATGGTGCGCTATACTTACCTACAAACCGTGTATTACCTTAAGTAGGTACCTACCTCGTCCGCGGGAGCGGATGGAGAAGACACCTCGTCCACGAGGGCGGACAGTAAAGACACTTCGTCCGCGAGAGCGGACATCGAAGGCTCCTGGTTTAGGCTTCCTCGTCCTCAAGGGCAAACGTCGAAGGCTCCTGGTTTAGGCTTCCTCGTCCGCAATGTGCGGACGCGAACAACTAGGTACCTATGAGACCTACCAGATAAATACCTTCGTCCGAGGTTCGGACGGTTACCGTGAATAATATTAAAAAACAAACGCAAGAGTATGAGAGAAGCGATATTTATTCGTGAACGTACAGCCAAGAGAATGATTTCTTTGCAGCACGCAGGCTGTATTTATAATGGTTACCTCCTTTGAGTATATATCTCGTGGAGTGATAGAAATAGCTGATTTCGTTATATGCGAGGGTATAGCGTTAAAGGGCGCTGTTCAGTTATAGTTGATGGCCGGAGTGGTGTGATTAGTGTGATAACTCTTGATAAGCTCATCTCAAATAATGAAAGTTTTGAACTTTTAAAGGAATTTTGTATCATTTTTTACACGTTTCTCATACTTTCTAGAATTCCGACTGTTCTAAAAATGTATATTAAAAGAAAATCAAGTTCCATAAAGCATTCAGATGAGTATATTTATTATATTTTTACAGTTTTACTTGACGAGATATCGTTGCTTTGATCATCTGTCATCTATTTTCAGGGTTTTCCTAATTTATTTTCTCTGCGAAATTATGTAATCTTTGCGTAGGCCAGTGGAAGAACCATCGTAGATTCTAATGTATGCAAGCACACCTATTCAAAACGTATTTTTTAAAACAAAAAAATATTGAAGGTAGAGAATTTAAGCTTAGAATTTCTGTGTAAGGTTTACATGAAGAAAATCATATGGTGTTAATTTCATGATTTCCTACTTTCATCAAAATAAGAAATGAATTAATGCTTATATAATTATGTATTTGTAAGTTTCCTAGATTATGAGTCTATTGTACAGTGAGATAACGGAATCAACTGTTAAACAGTGAGGCTGGATTGTGCAAATAAGCTAATTTGTTCATACACTTGAAGCATTTGTTGATCAAATCAAATTTTCTAAATTAACGTACGTAACACAATATTAATGACGTCAAAATTAATATAAATTAATAAGTTATTCTTGATGCAATCATTTTTAATGAAATTCCCTCGAAAAATCGACATTTGAAAAAATGATATTGATAATCATTCACAGAATTTGTATATTTTTCGTTATCTTCGGCCATACGTAAGTCTATAAATTTTCAATTTATTTCTCTTATCTCTATGAATTGTTGGAGTCTGGATACGTTGTATCATTTTCAAAACAATCTTTTGTAACAATCCTTAGTCATTCCTAAAAATTTGTCGAAATTTATCTTTTTCATTACTTCATAATTCAAAAACAATGTATTTATTTAATATATTTCAACATATCTGCAATCTAAACGTATAAGATGCGAATAAATTAGGCATGAGAATAATCCAAGCTCACGAAGCATCCTAGATCAAACTTGGGTGTTTCAGTCAAACCAAAATGTAAACAAGAAGTATAACCTTGTGTTCTAATTTTTTCTAAATTATGAGAACTTCAGTGTTCTGTAATTATAAATTAGATTTCACCTATTTCTAACATTATTGAACTACTTTTATTTTCATTATATGCATATCAACGCTTGTAGTAGGAAACTATGCAGTGATAAAAAAAAAAAAACTTTTGTTAACTATAAAAATATAATATGAAGATTGAATAATAAGGTTGAACTGATGAACTTGTTTTTTCTTTAAATACGTTTACCTATCGCATAGTAGTTTCACCTCAACTCAGCAACTTCCTTTTATAAGATCACGTAGGTGATTAAGAAATTATATTAATATCATTATCTCATTCGCCAATACTAAAATGTGATAAGAAAATAAATGCAGTTTTAGTTTCCTATTACATTATTAAAAAGAATAAAATAATCATTTTATTTTATTTTTTACCACAAAGTAAACAAATTCATGTTATAAAAGTTATTTTTTTTCACATGAAAATGCGGGTAAAAAACAAGGATAATATTATGATATGATAATTGATGATCTTTCGGGCATCAACTACAACTGAAAAGCGCCCTCTAACGCTATACCCACTGAACTAGCATTTCTATCACTCCAGGAGATATATACTCAAAGGTTACCCCACTGCCACGAGCGCGCGAGCGACCGCAGCATAGCCAACCTACATTTTAGCTATACGCGAAGTCACTCGAATACGTGCGGCAGCGTAGGCATGAAATATGCCTACAACATTTTAAATTATTTTAATTATAATCTTCTGGACAAATTACAACTTTTATAACGAATAATAGAAATCTATAGAAAACGAGCGAAGAAAAAAAAAATTATTCAAGCTTTTCGATAATTCCCTTAAAATTAAAAAAAAAATGAAACAAAATCATAAAGGTTGGCAGCACTTATGTGGCTGTTACCTATCAAAACTTCCTATTTAAGTACAACACTGCCCCTCAGCCACTAAGTGCAACAAAAATTAAACAACATCAAAACAGCTGATAACACTATTCAAATTCAAAACAAAGTAAAAAAAAAACGAACTATTTCAAATTTCGATTAATCATAGCACCTAATAATTAAGGTAATACTAACAAAAATAAAAATAAATGTAAAACAAAAATGATGTACTATTTATTTAGTATTAACGCCAAAGATTTGGTCACGTAACTTCTCAAATACTGTTCTAGTTGCAGCTTTTGTAAGCAAATCTGCTAGTTGATCCGATGATCTGATTTTCGGCAAATTTATGGTTCTATTTTTCATAAGATCTCGTACGTGATGGTAAGACACGTCGATATGTCTCGTACGCTTTGTTTCAGTAGTAGAAGCGATTGAAATAGCTGCCGATGAATCACAGAATACTGGAATGTTTTTTACCTCAAAACTAATAGATTCCAACACATTTTTCCAAGCACCAGCTAGTTTTCCAGCTGCACTGAGCGCAATATACTCGGCTTCCGCAGTGCTAGTTGCTGTGGCTGATTGCTTATTAACACTCCAATCAATAAAATTTCCAAACATTCTTACAATGACACCTGTAGTAGATTTACGATCCGTACGATCGCCGGCAAAGTCCGAATCAACATATATTGATAAAATATCACATACCTTATTTGTGTAAGTCAATTTCAGATCAATCGTACCTTTCAAGTAGCGCAGAATTTTCTTAGCATAGTTGAAAATTACTTCAGTTGCGTTCGCCTGATAACGACTTAGAAAATTCACCGAAAATCCAATATCAGGACGTGTGCCTCGTGCAATATACGCTAACGCCCCAATAAGCCCTCGGACTTTCGTCTCAAATGCAGGATCTGGAGCTTTTTTCTCAATTTTAAAGCCTGGATCCATAGGGACTTTCACTGGATTACAATTTTGCAATCCATATAACAGTAGCAAATCAGAGATATAATCACGTTGCGACAAATATGTAGTTTTAGTATCAGCATTTCGATTGATTTCTATACCAACAAATTTCTTTACATCACCAAGACATTTGATCTTGAATTCTCGTGACAAAAATTCACGCAGGTTTTCACTAATTAAATTTTCATCGTAACCTGTAATTAAAATATCGTCCACATAAATCAAAAGCAAACACCGATTTTGATCACTTTTGAAACTATAAAGACACGAATCCGCAACTGATTGTACCAAACCAAATTTCAGTAAAGCAGCATGTAATCGATCGTTCCATGATTTCGGAGCCGATTTTAGAGCGTATATTGAACGATTTAATTTATATACGATATCATCTGATTCGAACGTACCTTTAGGAGGTGTAACAAAAATATCGCGCGAAACTATACCATTTAAAAAGGCATTTGACACATCGATGTGTTTTAGAGGCCAGTTATTCACCGTTGCAATATTTACTAGAGCGCGAATTGATCTTACAGTCGCAGTTGGAGCATACCTTTTCTAGGTGCATTTCGCCTGCACCCCCTTGGTGGAAAATGGGGTTCATGATAGGTGCAATCGTTTGTACTACGTTTGTACTGGTTTGTACCGCAAACCCCATCGTTTGTACCACCCCCCTTCCTGAGATATTTCAAAAAAACGTAGGGGGTGCTGAGGAAACGTGGGCACCCCCACCTCGCGAATGGGGGTTGAAATTAGGTGCAATCGTTTGTACTACGTTTGTACTGGTTTGTACCACAAACCCCGTCGTTTGTACCACTCCCCTACCTGAGATACTTCAAAAAAACGTAGGGGGTGCTAGGGAAATGTCAGCACCCCCTTGGTGGAAAACGGGGTTGAAACTAGGTGCAATCGTTAGTACTTCGTTTGTACTGGTTTGTACCGCAAACCCCTTCGTTTGTACCACCCCCCTTCCTGAGATATTTCAAAAAAATGTAGGGGGTGCTGGAGAAATGTCTGCACCCCCTTGGTGGAAAATAAGTTTGAAAATAAGTGTAATCGTTTGTACTACGTTTGTACTGGTTTGTACCGCAAACCCCATCGTTTGTACCACCCCCCTTCAAGAGATATGTCACCTTTTTTGTGTGGATACTAGGGAAAATATGGGAAAAAGCGTTAATAATAGGAGCGGTAATTGTATTATTCAGTTGAAATTTGTAACGTCGTCTATATTTTAAATTGTACTCATCACTCACCTCTTTCCTCCCTCTCCTCCTCCCCCGATCGTTACTCCCTCCCTCGCCCCACCCTCGATCCTCAACATCGTCGAATAATTTGGCAAATTTGCAATCGTGAAATTCAAAATTTAATATATAGTGCATAAATATTCGCTGAAACTGAAAATGTAGGCATATTTTATTTTTAAGATAGAGCAAACAGTAGACAAAGATGCAGAAGCTGTATGGACAGCATGCTTTCCGCACTCAGAAGCCATCTGAAATATATCCGACTGCAATCTCTTCATTACATCTACTGAAAAAGAAATTCTGGATCATTTTAACGTAGTAGGTAATATTTCATATTGTATTGCAAACTCATCACATTGCATGTAATTTTTTTTTTCTATGACTAAAAATTAGGTAATTTTTTTACATTTTTTATGCTACGAGCAAAATCAAGAACTAAGTATTTAATTCACACAGCCATTTTATACGATGTAATTAATTATTCTAATATGAATGTGAATGATTCAATAAATAATGAATTTTAATTATAACATGAATATGACATGAAAAGTTGTAATGCGGATTTTGTTGACTAGAAATTTTTTCGAGTTCAGAACTTCGCATCGTGGAAATAGTTCCTTAGTTCTTTGCAACTAGAATACTTGGAGAATTTTATACTATTCTTACTCGACTTATTTACCCACAACCTTTTAAATGATATTTTTTTTGCGTTTCAAGTCAAATAACTATTTTTAAAGAGTAAGAACAGTAGGATATAATTTATTTAAACCAAAAAAAAAAACATGTATTTAATTACCTACCAAGTGTAACTGTAGGTAAGCAGGCAGCCATATATGGCTCTTAGCAATGCGTTTTCCATTCTCTGTGATTACAAGAGGTTTTAATGGTGTGATATTAAAACTTTTTAACTCAGGTTGTATTGTTGTAATTTATACATACCATCATTTCATAATGAATTTCATAATCTTTTTTTTTGATTTTTCATCAAAAAGCAAATGAAAGTAACCAATAATTTTCAAGCCTAGGAATTTTTGTTGTTTGTTGAGAATGCATATCACTTTTTTACAATATTCAACATTTTTTTACAATTTTAACTTTAAAATATATGTGAAGAATTTTTAAGAGTATGTGTTTTTTAAATTTTTTTTTTTTTTTAGCTGAGTTTTTAACTAAAAAACGACAGCTATTACAGCCCAGATGATTTGGTAAGGAAAGGTCGGGGAACGTAGGGTTTTCAAATTTTTGCGTTTCAGACCATTTGTAATCATCAGCCAAATGTCCAACTTTTTTTTCCAATATACAATTCTGTATTATCTTTCTACTTGAATAACTATGGAATTTTAATGAATTCTGTACTTCTTAGAATATTTTTCATTGATAAAAAAAATAAATAAGCAAATCAAATCTTTTTTCATTTTCTCCAAAATCTGTTTTCTCAAACTTACTTAAGAGAGGCTGAAAACCCTTATAAATCTAATGCTGAAAGCAGACAAATCTCTTAAAATTAAATTTCCATGTTTAATTTCTACAATTTTAATAGCAATTCCAAATTATTGCGGTAAAATTCAAGTTCGGAACATAGACAAGAGGTGTACCATATATTAATAAAATTTTTAATTAAAAAAAAAACAACGAAATCTCTGGTTCAAGTCTTTTTAGCTGAGTTTTTAACAAAACGATAGCTATTACAGCCTACCTGATTTGGGAAGGGAAGGTCGGGGGAGGGTGGGGTCTTCAAATCTTTGCGTTTCAGACCATTTGTAATCATCTGGCAAATGTCCAACTTTTTGGTATATATATATATATATATATATATATATATATACAGATTTATATTTCCGAAAGGTGAGATCCAAAATATACATTTCGTGGAAAGGTGAGCTCCGTTTTGGAAAGGTGAGATCCGAAATCGGATCTCACCTTTCTTAGCGTGTATATCGAGTTTTTTGACATCAGGATACCATCAGGAATGCATTGCCCAATTTTTGCCCGGATCTCATCTTTCCACTTTTTCGGCCAACATATACGAAGTCAGTTCGACGTTTGTTTTGCAGAGAGCGCTCTACCAGAGTATATCTAAGTGTTACGTTTCGAAACAGATGAGATCCGCGCATTCGGCAACAACGCGGATCTCATCTTTCCGTTCCTTATATTCGGTATTGAATCACGAATACGTTATACTTTAGGCAGCAAGACGTTTTGAAATAAAATCAAATTAAGTGTTTGTTATGAAATCAAAAACAGGTCTATTTTGCACTACCTTAAATTACTTAAAGATAACTCTTCCAGTTAGCAACGAGAAAATAATCGTGTGAAACAAGAGTCCGTTTACCAACTGTAAAATACTTTAAAATAAATTTTAAATCATTTTGTAAAAATTATTTATGTTGTTAAGACACTTTGACAAAATAAGCACTTTAAATATAAAAATAAAACAAGATTCGAGAAAAATTTTGAACTTCCAGCTGACTTCATGGAAAAAAAAATCAGAAAGTCTTTAAACTTGAAGGTAATCTTTGAAAAACTAAAAATAAATTGAGATTCGAAAAAAAAAACGCGAACTTTAAGCTGAATCTAAAGGAAAAAGAGAAGCAAAATTCAGGATATTTCAAATTTTGAGGTAATCTCTAAGAAAACTAAAAATAAAATGAGATTCGAGAAAAATGTCAAACCTTGAGGTTAATGCTAAAAATCATCATTTTTCGAAAAAAAAAAACAAGAAGAAATTGTAGAAAAATCAAGCTTATGAATAAAAAAATTAGATGCAAAAAAAAAACGAATCTTCTTGAATGGCTAAAATTCACATAAAATTGTTATTTTCAAGAAAAAAAGTTTTTCTTCAGTGTTGTTTTACGTATTTAATTTTAAAAACTTTTGACACAAAAACACTTTATTTTTAAATATCGATACTGTATTATTGCACTGAAAAGGTCTGTTTGCCGAAAACGCGTTATGTATCGATATTTAAAAATAAAGTTTTTTTGTGTCGAAAGCTTTAAAATTAAAAACTGTTATTATTTGCGAGAGCACGTGCTCACTTTGCCGGAAAAAATTAACAACCAGGGAGAAAAACAAGAAAAAAATTAAATATCAAGTTTTAAATACATAAAGCGAATACACATTTATACTGTCCCTTAAGGTAGCACCATATTTCAAGATGTCGAATTTTCATGCTCACTCCCCCTCAAGTTATTCATTTTGGACTCAAAATAAACCTTTAAAAATTTCATAACTTAAGAATAATATTAACACGTGTCGAGCGGAGCTTGAAGTTTTCCCATTTGTATTTATGCTTTTCTAAAGTCTCAAAAATTACTCACTATTAGCTGTTTTTCTTGACATAATTTACGCTATAAATCCTGAAATAAAAGCTGCAATTGTTCTAAAATGCCCATTTATTCCCTGAGGGGAGAGAGGTATTTCCTCAAAATTTGCAAAAATGTATAGAATTATAATTCTGGGAAAACTGCCATGCTATACAAATTTTAAAGAATTTACTTTACGAACAAAGTTTAACTTTTGTGTTTTATTTTTTAATTATTTTATTTTAAAAACTTTACTTTACTTTTTTCCATTAACTTGCCGTATTCTGCAACGAAGGCCAGAGGCGGTGTTTAGATTTTGGATAGGAGGTTGGTAGCTTTAAGGAATTTAAACAGGTTTTCTATTGTTGTTGGGTTGTTTAGGTAGCTGATTTGTTATATTTTTTTCGATAACTTCATATAGAATTCTTTTCAGAAAAATCAAAATTTTATTATATATTTCATTTTGATACACCTACTTGACCAAAAAAAAAAATTGAGGTGTGAATTCCATTTCTATATAACTTCAATATCTGAATCAGAGAACCTCTTCCTACTGTCTTAGATTATTTGAAAATGAAAAAAAAGTGAGCAGCCATGCCGCATCACTGGAGCTCACTTTTTAATCGGGGCTTGATTATATTTGGAGGTAATATTGTCAAGTGAACTTCTCAAACTTATAGCCCATATTCATCACCCCTTATCCGTACTAAAAACACCGAGAAGTTTAATCTGAAATATGTAGAATTTTTTGTCCTCCAAAATTGGAAAAGTTCATACTTTTCAGTTGCTTAAAGCTTCTCAAGCTTGACTCAATTTTGGACATACGCTATTTGGGATCCATTTACAATCGATTTCAACTTAAATTCAAGGGGCTCATATTTTGACACCAATCAAATCTACACACAAGGATTGACCCTTCTAGGTTAATTTGATGAGGAAATATGCGAGATTCATGAAATATCACATTGTGATTTCCCCTCCAAAAGCCGTTTATTTTCGTTTTTTCGTTTACTCCCACAAAATGTTGAGGACAACCACCCTCCTCATTCCGCTTCAAAATCACATGTGAAATTAGCATACAGCATACTTCTCATCGTTATTAATCATTCAAATTCATATTTTTCAAATCCTCGTTTTTTGAGACTCCTTAAGCTCTATTCAAATTTTGATAATCCGCCATTCTGGATTGATTTTGACCCTAATTCAAAAGGTCATAGTGCCAAACTAACCCCACACACAATATTTGAACTTTTTGGTTGATTTGATGAGGAGATAATATGAGATATTAAAGAAATTTCATAACTCAAAACTTCCTCAAAAAGCTGTTTTTTGCCCTAGATCCCCTCAAAATATACTTAAGAGGCTGAAATTTGGATATGTTAAAGTCCGCAACTTACTTTTTCGTCTGAAAAAGAAACGAAAATTTTAAGGAATTTGCCCTCTCTCCAGCTCCTCTCAAAATTTGTGAACCATTATTTTGAGGTTATTAAAAAAAATGATATTTGAGAAACTCCATAAAATGGCTCTAACCGTATTTTTAGCAAAATTCATGTAAATCACTTTCTGTGCACTTCTCCACTTTCCTCCCTACGTCTTTCATCAAATCCATGTTTTATACATGTATAGTTTATTCAATTTTACAAAAGTAGGCTGCATCGAAATTCACTTCTCACAATGAACGCATAAAAATTTTTCACATGTTCATCAAAATGCAATAATCGCTCAAAAAATAGAAAAAAAAATAGATATTTAATACGTAAATACTTGCTAGCCTACTGTCCACATGAACATTTGTCTCAAATAAAGTATACTTTATTAGATTTGAATAAAATAAAAAAAATACACGAAATTACCATACAATATTTATGGCAACGTTGCTGGATCTCGACTTATCGAAACGTTATCGTCAAAAATGGTTGTATATGTGTATAAGATCTCAGCTTTCCATACTTTACTTACGGATCTCACCTTGTTCAAAACTTCTCAAATAATTTATTTTAAGAATTTGTTACCCCTCTATGGTGGTTATGTATCAGATGCTATAAATAAGCAATTACCCTTCCTATATATTCCATAATTTGTAAATTTTGAGTCGGATCTCAGGTTGCCCAGTTTTTAATCGGATCTCACCTTGATAGATTTACGTATATATATATATATATATTTTTTCCCCCACGCGTAGCGCCGGCGAGTATTCATAAAATTCGCTCAAAATTTGGTGAGGAACTCTTCTTGAAAATGCGCAGAAGTATTTTTTTTTTTTTTCGAAAACTTTCAAAATGGCGGATCACTCAAATTTTGAGGGGGCTGGAGAAGAGGGAAATAGCTCAAATTTTTCGTTTTGATCTCATATGAAAGAGTGAGTCACGGACACCAACATATTTAAATTTCAGCTTCCTAAGTGCATTCTGAGGCGAGTTAGCAAAAACCGGTTTTTGAGAAAATTGCGTTTTTTGTGTCACTCACTTTGCGCAGGCTGGTGTGGATAAAATTCGCTCAAAATTCGGTGAGGAACTCTTCTTGCAAATACGCAAAAATAGTTTTTTTTTTTTTCGATAAATTTCAAAATGGCGGATCACTCAAATTTTGAGGGGGCTGGAGAAGGGGCAAATAGCTCAAATTTTTGTTTTTGATTTCATATGAAAGAGTGAGTCACGGATACTAACATATCCAAATTTCAGCTTCTTGAGTGCATATTGAGAGGAGTTAGATCAAAAAACGGCTTTTTGAGGAAGTTTTGAGTCATGAAATTTCTTGAATCTTCCATATCTCCCCACCAAATCAAGTTAAAGTGGTCAAATTTTGTGTGTGAGGTTAGTTGGTGACCACAATATGACCTCTTGAATTTGGATCAAAATGGATTCAAAATGGCGGATTATCAAAATTTTGAGTAGAGCTTGAGGAGCCTCAAGTTGGTAAAAATGTAATTAATATGAATTCATATGGTTATTGGGGATAAGTTGTATACTATATCCCGAATTCACTTCCATACATGATGTTGGAGGGGGAAGGCGGGGTTACCAACCTAAAATAGTGGTGGGGGTACAGGAGGGGTCGAAAATTTTTTATTGCTGTGTCATATGATAAAATGAGCCCAAGTGACAAACGTATTTTGATTTTAGCTTCTTCAGTGATTTTGGAGGGGAGTTAGAGCAAAAAACGGCTTTTGGAGGGGAAATTGCTGCAGGAAATTTCATGAATCTTCCATATCTCATCACCAAATCGGCCTAGAATGGTCAAACTTTGTGTGTAGGATTAGTTTGTGACCAGAATATAACCACTTAAATTTGAGTCAAAATGGATCCAAAATGGCGGATTTACAAAATTTGAAGATAATTTGAGGACCCTCAAATAGTTATAATTTGAGAAATATGCGTTCGCATGATTATTTCATGGCAAGAAATACTACATTTGTGTCAAATTGAACTTCTTAAGTGTTTTTGGAAAGGATAGGGTAGGGGTTTTCAGACTTGGTATTGGGTGTGGCCTGTAGTGATGAACGGTTGAGCGTGGTTATTACTAAATCAAAACAAGCCCCAGTTAGAAACTCAGCTCCAGTAATGCGGCATGGCTGCTTACGTTTTTTTTTTGAGAATGCGTGGGTTAATGGCTGGTGATTGGTGTAGACTGTAAGGTTGGCATTTCCTTCTACCAGATGTCTGAAGTGCATTAAACTATCGTGCACTGCAAGCAGTTCTCGATCATATGTAGGGTACTGCTTCTGTCTCTCATCTAATTTGCGTGAATAAAATCCCAATGGTTCGGTCTTGTCTCCATTTATTTGTTCTAATACTGCTCCGATAGCAATGTCTGAAGCATCTGTAGTCAGTATCAGTGGGCAGTTTGGCCGCGGGTAATTCAACATGGTCGCCTCGCCTAATGCTTGGAGTGCAGCGTGGAAGGCGCAAGTGGTTTCGTTGTTCTATTGAATAAGGGTTTTATTATTTTTCTTAGGATGCCCCTTTAATATTTCGTGTAGCGGAGCGAGGATGGTAGAGGCATTTTGGAGAAAGTCTCGGTAATATTCTGAAGAGCCCAAACAGCGTCGTAGTTCGGCTATTGTTTCTGGGCGTCGTACCTTTTTTAGCACTTCTATTTTTGCAGGCGATGGCGTAATACCAAATTGGGAAATGTGGTGACCGAGGAATGGAACTGAATCTTTTCCTAGTTTCGTTTTCTTCTCGTTAATGGTCAAACCATATTCATGTAATCGTTGAAAAATTATATTCAGGTGTTGGAGGTGTTCCTCTTTATCTCGCGAGAATACTAAAATATCATCTACATATGCGAAGGCAAAAGGTATTTCGCGCAATACCTGATCTATGAGGCGCTGTTGCGTTTGTGCTGTGTTCCTAAGGCCGAATGGCATACGCAAGAATTCGTATAGCCCAAAGGACGTTGTGTTTGCTGTTTTAGGTATATCTTTGGGGTGTACTGGAATATGATGAAACGCCTTTCGGATATCAATAGTTGAATAGATCGTAGTCCCGGCAAGGTTGTTGGTAACATCTTTTATCAACGGAAGTGGGTACCTATCGGGCTTTGTGATGCTGTTTAAGGCGCGGTAATCACTACAGGGTCGTAAGCTTTTTCCATCTCCTTTCTTTCGTAATAACAATGGTGCTGCCCATGGAGATTTCGATCGGCGTATTATTCCTTGTTTTAACATTTCCTCGAACTTTTCTTTAGCCCGTCGCAACAAGATGGGGTGTAGCCTTCTCGGTCTTGCAAATTTTGGTGCGCCTGTAGTTTCAATAAAGTATACTACGGAATGTTTAGGTTTCTCTTGAAATGGCGCTGGTCTAAGCAAAGACGGGTATTTGCTTAAAAGTGGGGTGAACTTGTCTTCGGCAGTATTTTGTATGACGTGGATACCATTAACGGAGGAATTTTTAATTTTCCCACGCCTTGAGGTTATTTCTGTGCTGTGGCGCAAGCACCGCCGTCTTAAATCGATTGTTAAGTCGAAAAATTCGAGAAAATCGGCTCCGATCAACGCCTGGTCCACCTCGGCTATTATGAATGTCCATCGGTAAGTTTTCCCATAGCCCAAGTTTACATTTATTATTTTGGCTCCATTTACCTGTATAGGCAAGTTATTAGCTGCGAATAATTTACATAAGTCTGTGTTGTTGCCAGTAGGCTTAAAATATTTTGGAGGTATGATTGATAGGTCAGACCCAGAGTTTATGAGAAATTCGATATGATTAATCGTATCGTATAAGTATAGACGGCGTGACCCAGTATTATCAGCGGTCGCCGTCAAAGCCGCTGACAATCTTAGTTTTCCTGTTTAGGTGATTGGCATTCGGCTGAGGTATCCTTTGTATAATCGCAGCGAAAAGCCTTTTCCCCAAATTTGTAGTGGTAATAGCATTTCCCTCCAATAACGCTGGGTGAACGCGTGCGCTCTGTGGTAGGTCCCCGCAATCGTGTTCGAAAACGGTTTGGGCTAAAACTGCGTGGCCTAGCCTTTAACTCGCCTATTTCTTTGGTAAGCTGTAATACCATTTCTTCTAAGCGCGAAAGTCGATTTCCACCATTACCCGTAGCTATAGCAGAAACATTGGATGTGGAAGCTTCAATTGCGTGGCAACCAGTCGTCATCATTATTTGTGCTAACTGGTCCGCCATGGTCGATAAAACTTCGAGCGTATCTTGGGAAATTAGTAGGTGCTCCTGAATTCGCGTAGGTAAGCGGTTAAGCCATAAACGTTTTAATATTCCTTCATTTACATTGTTTCCAGCGAGGATCCGCATTTCATTTAACAAGGCAGAGGGCTTTCGGTTGCCTAATGCAACCCCGGATAATAATTAGGACAGTTTTTCTTCTTCAGACCTATTATGTAACTGGATTAGGCGTTGTTTCACTGACGCATATTGTTGTGTAGGCGTCAACTTCTCATCCGTTAATAGGTCATCCACGCTCAATATAGCATTTTGTGGTAATTTTGCACTGAGCAGTGTTAGCTTCATTGTATCGTTTTCGATCCCAAATACTTTGAAATGTTACTCAACCAGTATAATCCATAGTTTGGGATTCATTGGTAGAAATTCGGGTAGGGTGATCCGGGCTGCGTCTCACTGCTTCGCATATTGCTTAAGAGTGAGCATAAAGGCGTTGCTGTGTCCAATGAGGTTGCTATATTTTCGTCAGGCATGGTTGATCCTGGCAGGGTCGCCACTTTGTAGGTGATGGTGAGCTATACTTACCTACAAACAGTGTACTACCTTAAGTAGGTACCTACCTCGTCCGCAAGGGCGGGCGGAAAAGGCACCTCATCCGCGAGAGCGGACGTCGAAGGCTCCTGGGTTAGGCTTCCTTGTCTGCGAGGGCGGACGTCGAAGGCTCCTGGTTTAGGCTTCCTCGTCCGCAATGTGCGGACGCAAACAACTAGGTACCTATGAGACCTACCGGGTAAATACCTTCGTCAGAGGTTCGGACAGTTACCGTGAATAATGTTAAAAAACAAACGCAAGAGTATGAGAGAAGCGATATTTATTCGTGAACGTACAGCGGAGAGAATGATTTCTTTGCAGCACGCAGGCTGTATTTATAATGGTTACGCCACTGCCACGCGTGCGCGAGCGACCGCAGCATAGCCAACCTACATTTTAGCTATTCGCCAAGTCACTCGAACATGCACGGCAGTGTAGGCATGAAATATGCCTACAATGTATTGGTTGAGGATGCGAGTGTTATTTACTGCGATAATCAGGAAGCAATTAGAATCTCGAACGGCGAAAGTAAGCTAAATAGAACAAAACACATTGCGGTGAAATAACATTTCGTCTGTGATTTAATTGATAAGAATCTCCTCTGTTTGAAATTCGTGTCGTCTAAGGAAAATCTTGCGGATTTTCTAACGAAAGCTACGTCTGAATTTAGAATTAAATATACCTAGTTTTTCGAAACTGAACTTTATAATAATTTCTTTATTTTTCATAATATTGTTAGTATTATCTGGGTAATTCTCTGAAAATGTCCATATTTCTGTAATCGATGTTTTTTTTGAAGAATTACGCTACAATTGAATTTTTTTTTTTTCTATATTTATGTGAGTATCTCCTCTAACTTTCCCATCGATTGAAATTGTCCTCCACCCCACCTAAATGGGGGTTTTTTCAACCCAAAGATCAAAAGTTCCAAGGCCGTGGCATGTAAATGGTCATGTTTTGAATTTTCAATGTCACATAAATGATATTAAATTAATATTTTTTTGAGGAAAAACTTTGCAAAGTTGCTCAGGATAGTTGAGTGTGTATGTTAACGCTCAAAATGATGTCCAAAGTTTCCCTGCTTGACCTCCAGGAAGGTTCAAAGACCTGTAAATGGTTTATACACTCCTAGGCCGTGGCGTTTTTTGTTTGCTTCTCCTGCGGCAATGATTTTATAATTCGTTTTTCTTTGCGGTTACAATGCTTCCTTGACATCATGAGAATACACTGCCAGCATTCGAAATGTGAAATGTCATTTATTTATCACAGTCGGAAAGCAAAATTCGTAAAAATTGTTGATTCCCGGTTTTTGTGGTATTAGGCCGTGGCTTATTCTAACTCAGCCATCAAATGTCCTAGGAACCTGGAACAAAAGGGATATCGAAGATTAGTAAGTACATATAATATTCACCTATTCAATATTCTCTTAAATTAACTGTTAGAAGCTCCTTAATAAATTTTTGGCGAATTCTCTTAGGCCGTGGCTGGTTGGTTTTCATCTTAGGCCGTGGCGAAGTGTTTTTTTTTACGACCACGGCCTAGGAATTAGTGTCTTTTTGCCATTCTAAATCAATTTTAATGGGGATACACTAACAAAGATGTTATTAATTTAGGTGTTAATGGCTGTCTCTCGAAAAAAGACACTAGTTCTTAGGCCATGGTCATAAAAAGACACTTCGCCACGGCTCAAGATTAAAACCAACCAGCCACGACCTGAGAGAATTCGCCAAAAATTTACTAAGGAGCTCCTAACAGTCAGTTTAAGAGAATATTGAATAGGTGAATATTATATGTACTTACTAATCTTCGATATCCCTTTTGTTTCAAGTTCCTAGGACGTCTTACGGCTGAGTTACAATAAGCCACAAAATCGAGAATCAACAGCCACGGCCTAAGAAGTTCTTAGGTTTTGGGTAATAAAATTTCAAAAAGTCCCCCTACCCCCCAGGGGGACATGACTTGAGCCGAATGGCATAAATGACATCAAGGACACATATACTCACTATCCCAATCAAAAAAATTCCCAATATCAACTTTTTTTTTCAGAAAAATAAAGACATCGAAATATGGACATTTTCAGAGAATTACCCATCTACTATGTTACGAAATTTCAATTTGTAGACTGTGGTTTTAGTTTTATTAAATTTAGAATTTAAGTTTTTTTTGTGCGTTTATAGGTATTTTTGAGCCTAGTTTATTATTTAGACTTAGTTCGTTGTCGTGTTGTGGGGAGGTGTTGTGATTGTATCTTTTTGGCAACACTGACTCCTCACTAATTCGTTTTTAGTTTTTTTTTGTTTTATTCATTGGAAAACATTTTTTTGTTCCTTACTTCTTCAGTTATCGTTTTTGTACGTTTTAAAAATAATAAAAGTTTGACAGTATCTTTTTGGAGTTGAGCTTTTAATCCTTTTAAATCAAAAGTTTTTTCAGAACTACTATAATAACAATGATGGAGGCGGACATTATATGTGAATATGCAGATAAACGAAACAAGAAAATAAATCTTGCCCAAGAGCTTACATTATGAAATGTTTCGGCTTATGGTAATATTCTTTTAAGTAGTGGCTACGTTGCAAAAAAGACCTCCTTAGCTAAAATGACCGAGACCTTCCTACAATACTTTTGTAAGAATTGGTGTGTTTCCTACTTGAAAAACTTAAGGTATACAT
Organism: Phenacoccus solenopsis; assembly: GCA_009761765.1. Taxonomy (NCBI): domain Eukaryota; kingdom Metazoa; phylum Arthropoda; class Insecta; order Hemiptera; family Pseudococcidae; genus Phenacoccus; species Phenacoccus solenopsis. Next base: position 54,253,533 of record CM019753.1, read on the forward strand.
TCCACACATGTGTGTATAAATGACCCACCTTTCAATGGTTTATAGTTTTTTCACTGTTTTTATGTATTGGGATCCTTCAGCGAAAGAGTCGGTACCTGGTGGTAAAACGATGAACTACTGAAAAAGGGAATTTCAATAATTGATAAAGTATCATTATTGGCAATGAATTAATAATTATGGTACTGAATCGAATTATTTTGAATAGAATTAATTGTTTTTTGTTCAATGGTAAAGATAAATTGAATTCCAGTGTTATTGTTACAAAATAGATGATTATTTTTCATGCACTTACTAATGACTAGTGATACAATTATCGCGAATATCATAAATACCATGCGAAAGAATCTCATTTATGAACCAAAATAATAGATAAGTATTAAATTAGACAAACCCAATTCATTCATTTCATTTATTCGATTTATTTTCAAATAATTTAAACATTTCACTGTGTGAGTCCACAGCTGGCGACAAAAATTCCCCGTTTTCAGAACTGATCATACCATTTACATGTAAACACGACACTAGCGCGCTACTGCTCTGAAGGGTCCCAATTGAGCTTAGAGCGCGCTGAATGGCGACCATTTACATAGAAAAAAAAACTTATCCAAGTATTATTGTAGTAGAGGTAGCGAAATACACACGGACCTCCCAAGTAAAAGCTGGTGACCTGGACCTCACTTTGATAGTTTTACAAACATGTGTGTGTATGTGTGTATGTGTGTTGATATCACGTTTGATGGTCGGACTTATTGTAAACTTTTTGTGATACGCTGGTCGGACCATTTTCGTTGGTCCAACGTTTTGACCTTCTCAATGATATTTTTGTTAATGGGTTTAGGTTGTTCAAGCTCGGTCCCATTTAATTCTGAGTTGAGTCCTACCATAGTATGTTACAATGGAAAAATACATCCACTTTAATATCTTATACTAAGAAAAATTTTCCGGTGTATGAGGTAACGTTGGTCGGACCATCTTGCCTTGGTCGGATGCGCACTTTTTCTTATATCATGGTAAGACAACCATTATTGCGACGTTGTCACTCAAAATTCACATTCTGTGGACGTGAATTTCAATAACCAAAGGCAGACAGTCAAAACATTACATAATTTTTTCGTATCATTGTTATCTCGTTTTCGCCGTACATCGATGGTCGGACATTTTTTCACGTGTCGCTCAGTTATTATTCGTAAAAGTAACTTATGATTGCTTTTTAGTGATTTAAAATTCAAAGTTGAAAGTTTTTAATTTTTTTAGTTTCAATGTTCAGTAACAAAATTAGAGGATACGCTTGTGCAGGGTTGGCATGTAGAATAACATTTTACCTTTACATGTAGAATATACACTTATTCTACACATGTAGAATAAGTGCCCTAGCAATGTAGAATATGTAGAATACGTAGAATATGTAGAATAAATGTAGAATAAGTCTTTACTCTATCTTTATAGATGAAAATTTCACGTATTTTCTAAAAATGAAACAAAAAATTAAAAAAAAAAAAAGATCAATATCGACACCTATTTCTAATTAGATAAAAAAATGAAAAATGAAATAGGTTTATTGTAAAATCAAATGAAATGGAACTTTGATGTAATTATGATTACTTACCAGTGAGTTTTCAACCTTGTTTCAGCTGTGTTGGCCAACTGTTTATTGCACAATAAACGGAGTGCTGTATATTTTTTCTGACATATTACCAAACGATAATCCAGCGCTTCGAATAAATCACTCTTTTCTCTAGTCATTTTTCAAAAAATGGAAATAAAAATCATCTTCGAACTTCAATCAGTAAACTTATTACTCAGTCAATCATTCATTCATTTCGCTCAAAAAATCCAAAACTGTTTTTTTTTTGGCTTTCAGCTATATTCTACATATTCTACATTTATTTTACATATTCTACATATTCTACATTTATTCTACATATTCTACATATTCTACACTTATTTGACGAGTAAATGTAAAAAAAGTTTTTTTTCGTGTAAAATGCCATCCCTGCGCTTGTGTATCTTAAAAGCTGACTTTAAAAAATTTCACTGTTTGAAAAATAATTATTTTTTGAACTGATAATTTTTTTTACTCGAACAAATAAATTTTGTAAAATATAAAATTTCTACAGATTCTACTCTTCCTAAATTCCATCAAGTATCATAAAACTCAAATTCACATAATTCATCATTTTATACTGTATTTGTAACCATGTGAAGTCACGTCGTCTCACATCAAACAACTCTGAAAAAGTAATCATTTCTGAAGGTATATGCAATTCATCCATAAAATGTAGAGCATATCAGAGAAAATTTACCACTATTTATGTAGGTACTCCAAGAAAAAGACTTGACCTTACCTATGTTTAATTACGGTTCCTCACCTTTGACAGGTTTTCGAGGATAATAATTGCGTTCATTTTCAAAATTCATCTTTTTGTATTGTAAGCAATAAAAAATACGTAACATCAAGCTACCTCTCGTCCGAAAGACTTCAAATATAAAATACGTTAACATGAAATGACAATTTTTTACAAATCCGATCAGCAGAAGCTCGAAAATTCAGGTAGTTAGAAACTCGGTTATTTACCATTGCACTTAATCGAGTGTCTAACTACCTAAATTTTTCTGGAAATACCTTTGAAAAACTGACGACAGGCAAAACAACCGAGTATTTTACTATCTGAATTTCCGAGCTTCTGCTGATAGGATTTGTAAAAGAATGACAATTCATTTATTTTCAAAATAATAAACAAAATATATATACCAAAAAGTTTGAAGACCCCACCATCCTCCCTTCACCTTCCCTTCCTTTCACAAATCAGGTAGTCTGTAATAGCTAACGTTTTCAAGTTGAAAACTCGGCTAAAAAAAAATTAACAATTCGAGATAGTAAGATACCTGTTTTGATCCAATAATTGATGCTCAACCCTGTTTTTTCCAAACTTACATACTACATACTTAATAATATGAATGAAAGTATATTAAAGATAGTCAGCTTAAATGAGATTTAGAAGAATTTTATGGAAATTTTTTTTAAAAAAACCACAAAATATGTAAATGGTTCAAATTTTAAAGATCTTACAAAATACGCCAAAAATTCTTACTCAAAAAGAAATATCTATGTATTTTAATTTTACCAATCAGCATTGTTTTTCATTACGTAGACTACCTCTTCATTTTTAATTTAAGAAATCAATTTTTTATTTACCTTTGTTTGCATTTTGTATTAAAAAAATAATATTCTCAAAGTCAAAGCATCAACTACAAAATCGCAAATTTGACAATTTTTTATTTTTTCGAAGGGGGAGGGGGTACAGTTACTTCATGGAGGCCGCTACATATGGTTTTCCCCGGGCCGGTCCAGAAAGTTCCGTCAACCCTGAGCGATGCCAATGTGCCTCCGAAATCGGAGGCACTTTGGCATCGCTGTGTGTATAGTGTTCCCTAACTAAGTTGTATGCTCATAGGGTTATAAGCAATTCTTCAGCTGGAGGTAATTCCAACTCCTCTACGTAAATAATATAAATCTAGTTTACATGATGGTTTCACTAGACAAGGTCATCATCGAAAACGTATAGGAGAAAACTGTTTCAATTTGCTTCCGAGTATATCACGAAAATAAAAGATGGTTTCAATAACAATATGCTTCCTATTTCTGAATCCTTAGGCACAGATTTATGTTAAAAAGTTATTATCAATAATATTTGATACGGAGGCAAATTAGAATTTGGCAAATGAATATCAGAAGCAAATTGTTTCAGTGGGTATACCGGATGCAAATTGAAATCATATAGGTAGTCATACCGTAAAGATTTGAAAACTCCCCCCTCCCCCGACCATCACTTCCCAAATCAGGTAGGATGCAATAGCTGTTGTTTTTTAGTTGAAAACTCAGCTAAAAATGAAGATCACGTTGCTTTATTTTTCACTTTCTGTACTATTATTGCTAAGTCTAAGAGTAGCTTTTAAGATATCGATGTTAGTTTTGGGAATTTTTGTGATTATTATAATTATGCTTATGTGCTTGATTTTAGATAAATACAAAAAAAATTGTTTTTCATGAATAAAACACAGCTTATTTGAATTTTATTTTATTTATTATTTTATTTCCTATTTACTTGTAGTGCATTCCAAAAAGTCTTTACAAAGTCGTATGTAACGAGAAATATTAAATAATAATCAATACACGACCTATATAGGTACATGATACATACAGAATTTTTAAATTACGTTGTGAGATATTGTTGCACCATGTAAAACGCACTAGCAATCGGCCGTTTCCTGTTTTCTTTTAAAAATTTTATTGAAATAATTTTTTTTTTTTTTTCAATATTCCGTGGGAGGGAGTTGAAAATTTTTGCAGACATAGTATCTACAGGGTTGAGCGTTTTAAACATAAGTGTTTAAAACACATGTTTAAAACATGTTTTAAACACTAAAAAAAAAACAAAATGAAATTTAAAATAAAATTTTGTTCAAAATGTGTTTAAAACGTTTTTTTTTTTTTTCTTTCTTTTAAACATGTTTTTTATTTTCCTTATTTTTTCTTTAAATCTATGGTATTTAACCAAAGAAATACAAGTAAACGCTAATTACGAAGAATTTTCTATTTACTAGGCTGTGAAGGCATCTTCTAGATTTCGAAATTTTTTCAAATTTTCATTTTCAAATGTTTAGAACTTTTTAGAACTTGGGAAGTCAAGGTCATCAAGGGTATAATAGCTAGCTAAATGTGAAATTTTGAATTTAATTTTTATGGAATTGAATAAGTTGACTTACCTGAATTTGGTCAAGACTTGCGACAGATGTTACACGACAATATTATTAAACGAATGGGAATGCTTGCTGGGTTCTCCATGCTCGTAGTGCTTAATGCTCAAGTGAAAATTAAATAATTATGGTTCCTAATTTTTTCTTATTCAATTATGAAGTTATGGTGAGGAGCATAAATATTATAAATTTAGAATAGTTGAATACTAAAAAAAAAAAACGTAAGCAGCCATGCCGCATTACTGGAGCTGAGTTTTTAACTGGGGCTTGTTTTGATTTAGTAATAACCTTGCTTAACGGTTCATCACTACAGGCCACACCCAATACCAAGTCTGAACACCCCTACCCTATCCTTTCCAAAAACACTTAAGAAGTTCAATTTGGCACAAATGTAGTATTTCTTGCCATGAAATAATCATGCGAACACAATCATATTTCTCAAATTATAACTATTTGAGAGTCCTCAAATTATCTTCAAATTTTGTAAATCCGCCATTTTGGATCCATTTTGACTCAAATTTAACTGACCTATGTAGGTGATGAAGATAAACAAGTAATTATTCCTGATGATTCCCTCCCCTTTCTCCTCCCTCCTTTAGAAATCCTTCTCTAGATTTACATTATAGAACAAAAAAAAACTGCAGATGTAATTTGAAATATTTGTTTCAACTTGGTTCGGGATCATCTATTCCGTCTTCATTACTCATTTCCACCTCCATACTATTCGTGCAATCAGCTCCACAACAATGACCACACAGCTTCGAACATTTCAGTCTTGAAATAATAGAAAATTAGGTCGTGTAAAATGTTTTTGTAATGCTAACTTGAAAGTTATCAGCTTTTAACCTGTTTCCCTGCATGTGCAAGCAGAATAGCCTTTCTAATAGCAACAATACCTCGTTTTTGCACAGTTACAACAGCTGCTCCATCAGATAACGAATTGTTGCAAATGCTATTAGGTACTCGTAAAGGGAAATTCTTTCGATATACTTGAAAAATATAATAATTAACTACCTACTTACCGAATCTCAGTATGTAAGCAAATCTAAAATAATATTAAAAACTAAAATTTAACCAATACGTTGTATTCACTACGTTGAATTAATTTAGGCCTATTTCAATGCAGCTGCAATTCATATTGTTTACCAGGCTCATATTTAGAAAATGTGCAAGTCAATAATTTTTAATACGTTGTTTAAGATGGTCTTTCCTATTGTATTCGGTAATAAAACATTTCCTAAGATATGTATTTGAGTTATTTCCATATGTGCTTAACCTGAAATAGTGGAAAAGGGGAAAGGGGACGGGGAGAGGGACACAAATTGGTGCATCAGATAGCACAAATGTAGCACAAACGATTGCCATCAAATTCAGATCAATCGAATTATTTTCAACCCTTTTATACACCTTTTCAATTTTCATTTCGCCAACACCCTTAACTTGTTTTTTGAATGTCTCAGGAAGGAGAGTAGCAGAAACGAATGCACCAAGTTTCATTTCCAAATTCCGGAGGGGGGGTGCCGGGGAAATGCACCTCCCGTCTGCGTTAGTATTAATTTTTTGTGTCCTAGATCACATATGTTCAGTATAAGTGTAAAGAGTGGGGACTGTAAATAATTTTTCCGATAAGAAAGTGTCTTTGCAGGACTTTTTTAATTCTTTGGGTTTGATTATTAACATTGAAGTTCATAGTTTTAAAAAGGAATACAATTTCCCAACAAAGGATAGCAATAAATGTGGATGCGGTAGCGCAACAAGGTACTTAATACCACTTTTTCCATTCTGCAAAATAAATTTTTAGATACCGCAAAAAGTGGTTGAAATATTTTTGAAAATCATATAATCTTCAATAAATTAAATAAAATAGATCAAGGAATAATTTTTATTCATAAATGATCATTGGGCTAGCCTCAAATTAATTAGAAAGTATTGCGAAAAAAGAGTTTTCTGTGTTGGCTAATCAGTTCGACATAATATTATATGGTTCATCAAAATTAATTGAAAATAGGTATGTGACCCTGGATAAGAAGAGTTTCTAAGCGTCCAAAAATAGATTTTCGGTTTTTTGTCGCTTCGGATAGTTGAACACATGCTTTTTTATAGAAAATCATCAGAATTAAAAAAATTAAAATAAATAAAAATTGCTTCGTGAAGTCAACATCTTGCTCACAATGTTCTTTAAGTATTAATAAGTTTGGTATCCTGTGAAATTAACGTTTGGACACTTAGATACCTTTTCTTATCAAAGCTCACATTATGAGAATATGAGCTGTTATGATATTTGAGCTTTTGGAAATCTGCTGCGCACACGCGCCATGCTGTATAAAATTTAGTTATTTTGGTTGATATTACTATTTTTTTCATTAAATTCTTCCACTCGATATTTGAACATCTTTATATCTTCAGCAGTGGTTCGGCAGCATCCTCCTATTATGCTAATTTTATTATCTAACCAACTGGTAAGGTAGCTGTGAATTGATGGACTTCCAGGTAGCTTCATCCATCTGTTAATAAAAGGTAAAAACAATTATTATTGCTTCGGTATAATCAGAGATGAGCAAACTGGGTACTTTTGAAAGCGCTCATTCGTTACGTGAAAAAAAAAACGTTGACTATGTATCCCGTGCATCCCATTCAACCCCATTCAGATTAAGTACCAAATTTCCTTTTATGATTATTTAAAATAGTTTCATGCTATTTCACTGGTTACAAATTTTTGAAAATAGAAATCACTATAACCAACATGTTATATCTATTTAGTTGTTCATTAAATAATAATTAAGGTACTTTGCCTGCATTGGATTTAATCGCGTGCATAGTATAGCATATGGATCACTCAAACTTCATTCTGGCAATGGTTAAAATCATTTTTTTATCAACTTTACTATGGGCTACATGCGTCTATTTTCTCCCTTCAATGCTCTTATACTTACGCAATCATTCTACTCTGCTAACACAGCGACAACATTAACTGTTGTCGCGCAAGCGTGGATGCATTATCTACATTGCACTCAATGCAGAAAGCTTTCTATTGAAAGGGTGGTTCATATACTACACCATGCGACCAACTGATTTTTGTACCTATGATACATCGGGTGACTATTTGATTCGAGCACACCAAGCGCAAAAATCTTTTTCTCATAAAAATAAATTACATATTTGAATGATATTAAGAACAATAAATGCCATAAATAATATTTATTTAATGCTTAAAAGTGTTTATCAATGAAATACACAATTTTAATTTTTGCTTTCATTGTCAAAAATACATATATGTTTTGAATTTATTCACCTTTTAGCTAATTTTTTCGCTTGGATGCTCGAATCAAGTAGTCACCCGGTAGAAATCAGGGAGTATTTATGAATTTCACAATTCTTGATATTTCCTGAGCACGATCGTCAAAATAATTTTATTTTTCACCAGCATTTTGACGTCATGCTCCTACACAGGCAAAATTAATTGCTAGAGCTAGTGTAATGGATGATGTAAAGATAGACTTGGTTCACTTGCATATCTTAAGTGTCACCATGTCTCATTTATGAAAAGTTTCTTAAGACAGCATAGTTTCGATAATCATACAATACCCATTTTTATAAGTAGTCTAAATATTTTTCACGGGTTTAATTCCACATAGAAAAGAATTTTTTATTTTTATTATTCGAAATACTTTTATTGTAAAATGATATTTATATTTATGTACAACATTTTTCGAGTTGCGTCTTTAGTAGGACGTACCTACCTAGTAAAATATCTTTGAATTGAAGATTAAACCATTTACCAGGTCACATAATCTGCCTATTTGTTTATATTGTAATTAAATAAATAGTCTTTCCTTCTTACTAATACTGGTTCCCGTTGATTTCGAGACCGAGAAATCTCGTCTTGTCTCGAATCTCGTCTCGAAAAAATCTCAAAAACTCGAGAATCGGTCTCGTCTCGAAAATTTTTTTCTTCGCGTTCTCGCGCAATAACTCGAGTAAAAGTGATCGAATCGGATTACGAGACTCGAGACGAACATTTTCTCGATTTCTTCAAGACAAGATCGAGATTTCTTGAAAATATGAGATGGGTTTGAAGTGTTACAGGATGTTGTAATTTTTTGGTATTTGGGTATGAGTTTTCAAGCGAATTGCAATGACAGTTTTTTTAATTTAAATCTTCTACTCGCCCCTCTACCTTTCTTGAATTCTTCAGATTTCTCACTGTACAGATTCTCGAGATTATTTACATTTTCTAAGCTATTTAAATACAATCAAAACACGACCATTTTTATGGATAAATTCGCACAAGCATTCGTATTAAAAGAAAAAGGGAAAAAAAAATTTTAAACATTCATGATTTTATCATAGATATACTTTCGAAAAAGGTAGAGAACGAAGTAACTCTCCAAAACCTAAAAACCTGATCCACATTTAATTTCGCTATCTACTATGCCTTATCGCGATCGCTTCAATGGCCACGTTAGAAGGGGACAACAAAGCGACATCGTAGAAAATTGGAAAAACCCCTTCTAGCCCAGTAAATACCACATAGAAAAGGACAACACGATTTTAAGCGTTACAATACATTCCCCTGAACTTGAATTAATGTCGAAAGATGTCAATAAACATCAATATCTTGTTGTGATTAACGAAAAATGTTGATATCTATTCGACATTAATTGAAGCTCAACTCGAAAGTATGTCAATAAGATGTTCATAAGACATGTATAAGCCCAAAATGGTGTTTTCTACATATCTATTTGCCACAGCAATGTGCACACTTTATTGTACTCCCCAACTGGTTACTGCTCTGAAAAATCTATAAAAGTCGTCATATTTACGCCAGTTTCGACTTGCACTTTTTTGTTTCTTCTTTCACTTAGAAGTTTTGTAGTCTCGTTAAGGATTACGTTTGCTTGGATATAGCATATTTTTAATCTCAAACACGGCACATCGAAGTAAAACTAAACAAATAAAGTGAAACTAAAAAAAAATTGCATATAAAATGTGAAATTCAATATTTTCTAATTAGAATTCTCAATGATTTTTGTGATTAGGATACATTGTGCACGTTCTTCTTTCGTTTAGATGTTTTGGAGTCTCGTGAAAGATTGCGTTTTCTTGGAGATTGCATATTTTAAAACTTAAAACACGTGACATTGAAGTAAAACTCAAAAAATGAAGTAAACATAAAAAAGATATGGTATATTAAATGGGAAATTCAATTTTTGGGATCAGAATACGTTGTGCGCGTTAATTTCTGTAAACATGAGATCGGTTAATAGTTGCGTAAAATAACAACATTGGTTGGAACACCACCACCTCCAGCACCCGCCCTCATTTCAACGTAACGCGCTCGCTTCAAAACGAAATTGTACCTCGTCTTGCTTTTGGACTCGTTACCTCACCGCATTGTCCAGTAACGTCATAAAAACTTTGAAGCTCAATTGCGGCTTTTTGAAGGGAAATTTTGAAAAATCACTTTCGTGTGGACCACCTACACATAGACGTGAATGTATAGTCAAAATTTCAATCACTTTCATTCAGCCGTTTAGCCGTGATGCTGTGACAAAGATCGCGTACTTCCAATTATAGAATACATAAATCAAATAAATGAAATGAATGAATTGGGTTTGGCCAATTTAGTACTTATCTATCATTTTGGTTAATAAATCAGATTCTTTCGTCTTGTATTTATGATATTCGCGATAATTATATCACTTATCGTTAGAGAAGTGAATGAAACAATCAATTTCTTTCGTAACAAGAATGCTGGAATTCAATTTATCTTTGCAAATGAAGAAAAAACAATTAATTATATTTAAAATAATTCAGTTCAGTACAAGAATTATTGATTTATTACCAATAATGAAATTTTCTCATACTTTATCAATTAAATGAAATCCCCGTTTTCAGTAGTTCATCGTTTTATTATCAGGTACTGACTCTTTCGCTGAAGGATCCCAATTATTTCCCCTACAAAAGCCATTTATGGTTCCAACTCCCCTCTAAATTTACTTGGGACGCTAAAATCAGCGTGGTTTTAGGTTGGTTACGCGGAAGTATTGAACAATACACTTAGTAGTTTGACGAATGTTTATTTTTAAGTACTTGTATAGACGGATCGCGTTACAAGACTGATTTTGTCACAGCTTCTCGCCCATGTTCTTCTACTTAAAATTTAAGACTGCTTAAAAAATATAGAATAGGGTGACGTCACCCATGCTGTTGCTAAGGGTAGGAAAAGGCGAACCAATTTTTTGTTGGTGTATTACCCAGCTGAGAGGTTACAAAGGAACCGCGTATGTGACGCAGATTAGAGGATGAGGTTTAAGTCCTATGACACACGAGCAGTATTTTACTGTTTACTGCAGCAGTATGAGATGCATCAACACAAATGGGAAGGGTCACACGTAAGCGCCACAGTAAAATACTGCGCGACAAAAATTTGCAGTATCAAAACTTAGGCCTATGACACACGAGCAGTATTTTACCGCTTACTGTAGCAGTAAATTACTGCAGCAGGCTTACTGCAGCAGTAAATTACTGCAGCAGTTTTTTACAGCAAATTCTGCAACTGACACACGAGCAGTATTTTACTGGGCAGTATCAAACAATCTTTCGAGAGTAATGTCATGATGGACACGAACGACGTGTTATTTTTTAGTTTAATGTGCCACCAATATTTGAAATTAAAAAAACTTGAAAAAAGAAGAAAGATAAGAAAATTTTGGGTTCATCCACTGAATTCATTTCGGATAACGATGGGGCATTTCTATCTCAAACATGAAAAATTGAAATCGTATCCGAAAAAGTTTTTTAATTACTACCGCATGTCACAAACATCTTTTGATGATTTATTGATCAAAATCCAGCCCAAAATTGTGAAAAGGGACACGAATGTGAGAATGGCGGTGCCACCTTCAGAAATATTGGCAGTTACATTAATTGAGGATAAGTTAGCATTTATTTTTCCAATTTTTTCATTTCTTCATTATAGAATCAACTTTTTCGCATTTACTTACTTATTTTCCAAAGCACCGCCTCAACATTTTTCGTAATTAGCACGCGAATTTGAAAAAAAAGCAGTATTCTACTGCTCGTGTGTCCCCTCGATAAACGATAAGGTATCTAATACTGGCGGCTACTGCAGACTTTCATACTGCAGCAGTAAGCCACCAGTACTAGATACCTTATCGTATAACGAGGGGACACAGGAGTAGTAGAATGCTGCTTTTTTTCAAATTCGCGCGCTAAATACGAAAGATGTTGAGGCGGTGCTTTGGAAAATAAGCAGGTAAATGCGAAAAAGTTGATTCTATAATAAAAAAATTAAAAATTCGGAAAAATTAATGCTAAGCACGACATCAAACAAAATCTGTAAAATAATATATTGTAATTTCAAATTATTTGGTTGCGTTATTTTTGAGAAAAATGCTACCAACCAAAATTATATTCCACTTTCATAGGTAACATTTCAATTTTGTTCATCTAGGCGGTGCTTGGGAAAGTGAGGTAAATGCGAAAAAGTTTTTCTTCTTTTTTCAAGTTTTTTTTTTTTAACTTTAAATATTGATAGCACATTAAACTAAAAAATAACACGTCGTTCGCGTCCATCATGTAAGCTCTTCGAAAAATTGTTCGATTACTGTGCAGTAAAATACCGCTCGTGTGTCGGTAGAAGAATTTGTAGTAAAAAACTGTTGCAGTAAAATATTGCCGCAGTAAGCAGTAAAATACTGCTCGTGTGTCATAGGCCTAAGTCGTAAAAGTGAGAACAAAGAAAGGTCGAAAAGGAACGAGACATAAGGGGATACAGACAATAATCTGATAATTGAGAAAGCGTGAGGTGGCGAAAGATGGTCACCGCATTAAAAAAAGTTGGTCCCTTATGCTCATTTTGTCATATGACACTACAATGAAAAATTTTCTACCCCTCGTGCACCCCACCACATTTTAAGGTCAATAACCCCTCTTTTTCCCTCTCTCACATTATTTATGTATATGTGAATTTTGAACATAATATACTTCTCATTCCCATGAGGTACCTGCATTAACGGGCTTTTTAAAGGAATAATATGATGGTCCAACATACTCGTGTTCATAATACCCTAAAGTTGATGCAAAATCCTTCAAATGCACGGGTATAATAGAATCCCATTCTGGTTCATTATCAGTTTAAGTCTCTGAATTGCCAAAATAAATATTTCCACAATAATAGAAACCTCAGTAAAGCATTAATCAAATCAATAAGTAGCATGTGACCACCTTAATTAAAGCTTATCTGCAAACTCATAATAATAATAATAATACCTAGTGTCCAAATGATTCGGGTACAATGAGCGCAAAAATCTCAGTTTGTTGGTAACATAATAAAAGTTAACTGGAGTTTCTAAATTAGAAATCATTTTAAAAATTACTTTGATGAAATTCAAGGCTGATAAATTCATTTCAACAGCATTACAATTTCTTTGCATTTGGAAAAACCAATTTGAAATATTTGGTAAAGAGATTTTTTCGGTGATTGTACCCAAATCACTTGGACGCACGGTATATACCTATTATTACAAAAGATGCTTACTTTTGTTTTTCAGCATCAAAATGTTCCCCGCTATTTGGATAAACAATTGTGGGGATGAATGATCCCTTTTTCGTATTTGCTGTACGAATTGAGGTAATTAATGGGAGTGCGAAAGAAGGATTCAAACAATTAACTCCAATCGCCACTAGTTGATTTTCGTGCATTGTCCATAGCTTATTTGCTGCGTAACTTATTTCATCTAGCGCCACTGTCTGCTTTTCATTCTGAAATTTTCCAGTTTTAACTTTTTAATTATATACATTCTACACCTTCAGGCTGGGCATCAAAAGCATTACATAACTGAAGAACTGCATGCAAAGGTGAACACAGAGCACTTTTAACACAAGACTTTAATGCAAAAGTTTCGGTCTTTCCCATTTTATGAGAAAAACAGTAAAATTTAGGAAAGTTGACTTCATTTGAATTCCTTATTTTTAAAGATATCTTTGCACCCCTCAGCGCCAAATTAGTTTTATTGAAAGAAATAGTTTAATTTCTCTCGTTTTTTGTTGGATCAAAAAATAACAACTCAATTATTTCGTTTTCCAAGCATTTAAAACTATATGTATTTATCAAAATTACACATATGCATTTTATTCAATTTTTGATTAATTACTCTGCTTGTTCATTAGCCAATACTGATTCTTGATAAAATTGATTTAAATCAATTAATAATGCTAAAATAAAATGTTAAAATTATTGTCAAGTTTTATGATCGTTTTCATCATTTCCTATCGTAGGAGTAGTATGTATTATACTTGATCCTAGACCAGATTTTTTTTTTAAATCTCAACGATAGTTTAACGTCGAAATCACCTAAAAAATCGATACTTCTTACCAACTTTCCTTGACTCAGATTTTTGTAAAAATTTCAATTAAGGTTCAACGTCAATATTTTTGCATTTTTCAATCATTATTGGTAACCCAGATTTTCAACAAAGATTCCACGCCAATATTTCCATCCAAAACTGCTCTTACATGAGCATTTAAACCATGAACTAGCAAAATTAATAATAAAAATTACGTAAGTTCTTATCAATACTCGTGGAACTGTTCATTCCGCAGTGTGTAATTATTTATCTCTCTTTGAGAAACACGTAATATTCACGGAGATGTCATCTCCTCTAATTTGAATTAAAAACGATTTCACTTCTATTAAAAATATTTATTGCACAAATGGAAGTCTATGAAAATTCTTTTGTTGAGAAAGAAGAGTTTGATTTTGAAAATTGCGTATTTACCATATTTAAAAAAACCTATTGAACGAATAAGATCAAAATATGAAACTCTAATGGATACACTTTCAGGTAAAATTCAACATTTGCCTAAATTAAAACAAATAATTAATGATAAATATTGTAGCTCATTTGAGCGTTTTATCTAGAATGATAGAAAAAGATATTGAAGATTTAAATATACCAGAAAATGATTTAAAATCTGACGTTGATATTATTTATTTACCAAATGGTGTTTAAAATTTTTAAATGAAATTTTAGCCTGAAATCTGAATTATCTTCAGATAAATCCTCTGGTATTCCCTCATTAGGTTCTGCCTCTGAATCAGGGTCAGAAATAGATTCATAGGATTTTAATCAGACCTAGGTCTATGGGTAATTCTCTGAAAATGTCCATATTTCTGTAATCGATGTTTTTTTTGAAGAATTACGCTACAATTGAATTTTTTTTTTTTTTCTATATTTATATGAGTATCTCCTCTAACTTTCCCATCGATTGAAATTGTCCTCCACCCCCCCTAAATGGGGTTTTTTTCAACCCAAAGGTCAAAAGTTCTTAGGCCGTGGCATGTAAATGATCACGTTTTGAATTTTCAATGTCACATAAATGATATTAAATTAATATTTTTTTGAGGAAAAACTTAGCAAAGTTGCTCAGGATAGTTGAGTGTGTATGTTAACGCTCAAAATGATGTCCAAAGTTTCCCTGCTTGACCTCCAGGAAGGTTCAAAGACCTGTAAATGGTTTATACACTCCTAGGCCGTGGCGTTTTTTGTTTGCTTCTCCTGCGGCAATGATTTTATAATTCGTTTTTCTTTGCGGTTACAATGCTTCCTTGACATCATGAGAATACACTGCCAGCATTCGAAATGTGAAATGTCATTTATTTATCACAGTCGGAAAGCAAAATTCGTAAAAATTGTTGATTCCCGGTTTTTGTGGTATTAGGCCGTGGCTTATTCTAACTCAGCCATCAAATGTCCTAGGAACCTGGAACAAAAGGGATATCGAAGATTAGTAAGTACATATAATATTCACCTATTCAATATTCTCTTAAATTAACTGTTAGAAGCTCCTTAATAAATTTTTGGCGAATTCTCTTAGGCCGTGGCTGGTTGGTTTTCATCTTAGGCCGTGGCGAAGTGTTTTTTTTTACGACCACGGCCTAGGAATTAGTGTCTTTTTGCCATTCTAAATCAATTTTAATGGGGATACACTAACAAAGATGTTATTAATTTAGGTGTTAATGGCTGTCTCTCGAAAAAAGACACTAGTTCTTAGGCCATGGTCATAAAAAGACACTTCGCCACGGCTCAAGATTAAAACCAACCAGCCACGACCTGAGAGAATTCGCCAAAAATTTACTAAGGAGCTCCTAACAGTCAGTTTAAGAGAAAATTGAATAGGTGAATATTATATGTACTTACTAATCTTTGATATCCCTTTTGTTTCAAGTTCCTAGGACGTCTTACGTCTGAGTTACAATAAGCCACAAAATCGAGAATCAACAGCCACGGCCTAAGAAGTTCTTAGGTTTTGGGTAATAAAATTTCAAAAAGTCCCCCTACCCCCCAGGGGGACATGACTTGAGCCGAATGGCATAAATGACATCAAGGACACATATACTCACTATCCCAATCAAAAAAATTCCCAATATCAACTTTTTTTTTCAGAAAAATAAAGACATCGAAATATGGACATTTTCAGAGAATTACCCCTATATAAATTATTGAAATAATTTTCTAGGGCTGAATCATTTCAAGAATCATCATTTTCATAATCAAGATTAGGGTAGGAGGTTCATGTAATTCAAAACCATATAAATCTTCAAGATTCCAGATTGTTTTCATAAATTCATTACATTCTTCGGGATTGTTATTGTAATCAATTATAATATCTTCATTATCATTTTCCATTTTATATTAAAAAAAATAATAATAATAATAATAATGAAAAAATAATATTGTCTAACCAATTTTAAATTTTCTTCTTTATAAATAATGGAGTTGATTACAAAGCTTGAAAATCAATATACAACAAATCAACTATAAGTATAATTATTGCAAAAACAAAAATATGTCAGGATGTTCAAGATTGAAGAAAAATGATTAAGCAAAAGCAGTTGCAAATTACTTAACTAAAACTAAAAAAAAAAACGTAAGCAGCCATGCCGCATTACTGGAGCTGAGTTTTTAACTGGGGCTTGTTTTGATTTAGTAATAACCTTGCTTAACCGTTCATCACTACAGGCCACACCCAACACCAAGTCTGAAAACCCCTACCCTATCCTTTCCAAAAACACTTAAGAAATTTAATTTGGTACAAATGTAGTATTTCTTGCCATGAAATAATCATGCGAACACATATTTCTCAAATTATAACTATTTGAGGGTCCTCAAATTATCTTCAAATTTTGTAAATCCGCCATTTTGGATCCATTTTGACTCAAATTTAAGTGGTTATATTCTGGTCACAAACTAATCCTACACACAAAGTTTGACCATTCTAGGCCGATTTGGTGATGAGATATGGAAGATTCATGAAATTTCCTGCAGCAATTTCCCCTCCAAAAGCCGTTTTTTGCTCTAACTCCCCTCCAAAATCACTGAGGAAGCTAAAATCAAAATACGTTTGTCACTTGGGCTCATTTTATCATATGACACAGCAATAAAAAATTTTCGACCCCTCCTGTACCCCCACCACTATTTTAGGTTGGTAACCCCGCCTTCCCCCTCCAACATCATGTATGGAAGTGAATTCGGGATATAGTATACAACTTATCCCCAATAACCATATGAATTCATATTAATTACATTTTTACCAACTTGAGGCTCCTCAAGCTCTACTCAAAATTTTGATAATCCGCCATTTTGAATCCATTTTGATCCAAATTCAAGAGGTCATATTGTGGTCACCAACTAACCTCACACACAAAATTTGACCACTTTAACTTGATTTGGTGGGGAGATATGGAAGATTCAAGAAATTTCATAACTCAAAACTTCCTCAAAAAGCCGTTTTTTGATCTAACTCCTCTCAGTATGCACTCAAGAAGCTGAAATTTGGATATGTTAGTATCCGTGACTCACTCTTTCATATGAAATCAAAAACGAAAAATTTGAGCTATTTGCCCCTTCTCCAGCCCCCCTCAAAATTTGAGTGATCCGCCATTTTGAAATTTATCGAAAAAACAAAAAAACTATTCTTGCGCATTTTCAAGAAGAGTCTCTCACCAAATTTTGAGCGAATTTTATGAATACTCGCCGGCGCTACGCGTGGGGGGAAAAAAAAAAATATATATATATATGTATATTTGTACCGCTATCTTTGTGAGACCCGGTATATCAATTGGACGGACCGAGACCCACCCTTTCTACAATAGATACGAGGATGGGAGTCGGACCTATATGCATCATTTATTCGTGCGAATGCTGGCAACCTGAGAGGGGTAAGAAAATCGATTATTTAAACATACAAGTATAAATGATTTTCTACGGTGTTGTGAGGCCTTCAGGTTTTACACGTAGTTCCGAGACCCACTACAGATTTTTCGTCGATTATGTGAGACCCAGCAACGTTGCCAAATAAAATGACTATAGAATTGAACAAATTATATTTTCTTTATAGCATGTATTTCATCACGTTTACATTCCAAATTCGATTCGTGTCTGGAACATGATTTTCATCTCGCATGTACATTCCTGAAATGAAAAACAATTTTTAATGAACATCAAATTCAATACGCAATAAAGTTTTAATAAATCTTGATTAAAAAATAAAAATAAAAAGCGATAAATAAACAAATAATTTTTAATTCCGTTTCCAAAAATTTTTATCTTGTCAAATACTTTAATTTTATGTACGAACTTCATCATGTTTATAATTCAAATTGAACTTGTGCACCAGAGATGTGAATATTTCAGCTTGTTCGTAATTGGGTTAACATTCCTGAAAAGAAAACCAATTTTTTATTTAATATCATATTTAGTATGCAAAATGTCTCTGATGCATCTTAAAAAATCAAATGAACAAAAATGCTTTAATGATGTTTCGAGAAAATTCTCATTTTTGTCAGATGGATAATTCAATTTTATTCATGCAAGATGAAATAATAATTTTTCATTCCGAATCTATTTAAATATTTGCGATAAAAGACAATAATCTATCATCACTACAAATCACAGTAAAATGACAACTTTCAACCTATATTCGTGTAATTATTGCATCAGCATTTCAATCGCACGTGTTCGCATATCAGATCATAGGGGGGTGGGCAGTACTTCCCAGTCCGCGCATCGGGAGGATCGTTCGTATTTCGACAACGTGATTTTATTGTTATGCGTTTTTGATGTGATAACGTGATCTACTCATTGTCGTAATTTTCAAAGAATATGGTGCTGTGACGTTAATTTGAAGAAGGTATGGCAGCAGAAAAGTGTATTCTCGTAAAATTTTACAATACGAAAGCAGGGGCGTGCTCAGCCATTTGAGGGCCCTAGGATAAATACCTTGAAGAGGCCCCAAGAGACCATGGGCCCCCGGTTAAAATTTCCAACTTTTTTTGAGTGAATTAGAAAGCTAAGCGAAGAAGCAAAAAATTTGAATATGGAGAATTAAAAAATTTTAAATTTTGATAGGTATAACATCCATTTTACTTAACATTAAACTATTTCATTAAACAATAATTGTTTCTGGAATTTTTTGTTTTTGTTAGTCAACATCCAAGCAGCGGCGTACTAAGGACATTCTTCAGGGGGGAGGGGGGAGAAAACCAGAAATTGCCAACTTTTACCTTTTTTTTTTTTTTTGCTCTAACGTTAGAATGTTTTAATTTCAGCAAATTTGCAATTTTTCATCGATAATATGGAATTAGTATTAAAAAAAATGTATCATCTTAGTAAATTTCAACGATAGGTGTAGTCCTGAATGATATTTCTTATGATGCTCGTACAACGCCTAAAAGAAAAAACAATCGAAATGTCATTCTTCATATTACTCTATTGAGAACATCATCCTACTGGTATGATGGGTAAAAATAAATACAACGCATTAAAAGTTAAAAATAATGTTTTAAAATCGTAACAAAAACAACGCGCGAAGCGTGAAAGAAATTTTTTCATCTTTTATACAAGTTGATAAATTTTCTTCCACACTTGGTTAATATTGGTAAATTTCAGTATTTTAGGCTATTTTGTAATTTTTTACCTCTTCAAATTTTTTTTAAATCGTAAGAAATACAACGCGCGAAGCGCAAAAGAAATTTTTTCCACTTACATATAAATTGGCAAGTTGGTAAATTCCAAAAGCTGGCAATTTCAAAAACTACAATATTTTGTTTAAGAAAATTTATCTGCCTTATTTTTGATACTAAGTACTTATTAGTGCTAGTGGTCAAGTTAACCAACTTTACGCTAAAACTCCAAATTTACCAACCTTTCAAAAGCCAAGGAGGAGCTCATCCCTCCCACCTCCCTCCTTTCCATACGTCCCTGCATCCAGGCATTCTAGACATAATTTGGCTCGTTTTGGGAAATAATTGTTGTTACACTAATTTTTGGTATGGTTGTCAGGAGTAATACCACAAACGACATACTAAAACTCCCCTCATGTAGCGGTGACGTGTGGCCCTCTATGGGAGTTAGAACCCCGCAAAAGCTAGTTTTACTTACAGTGACTGTTACAAGTGAATTAGATATATAATTAATTAATCTACATCAAATTACCTACAAATTATGCTTAACGCATTTTTCTCTATCATTCACAGTTCGACAACAAAAAAACTTTGAAGATGGCCTATTAGGTAAAATGACTCAATTGTTGTACATTTGTGAGTTTTTTGCATTTTTCTTGGTTATAGTGCCAAATGCGAAAACATTCTTACCACACAAAATTATTCTACACCAAATTTCTCGTAAAAATATTGCATTACATTTTTTGTACCATTCATCATAAGTTAGTAAAGAGATCTTGAAGAAGACGCATTAAGCAGTATAATGATTTATCATGGTTTTGAACATAGATTTTTGTGTTTTTCTTCCTCGTAAGGAGAGATACGAAAAAATGGCTAATAAAAAAATGATCTACCTTAAATTTTCTTCAAGAAAGTTTGGTTGTTTTTTTCCTGTCTCCAAAAACTGAAGTGTAAGATTATTTAGAAACTTATATTAGCGTTTATCGAGCAGATTTTCGGGATGTTGGTCAAGAGTTTAGGCATGAACAAAATACTAAAACTCCCCATATGTAGCCGTGATGCGTAGCCCCCTACGAGGCTTTGAACTCCCCAACTCAGTTTTTTGAACTTTGCTCGCTTACAATAACCGACACAAGTAAATAAATCCTATAGCAAATTTATTTATCTAAAATTTCCTATAAAAATATTTAATCATTTTCTTTCAGCTGTTTATAGGGGTTCAAACCCCTGTGGAGGCTGAGGAAATCGGTAATATGCATTGCATACGGCCTTGTAAATTTAAAAAGTTTTTGGAAAATGTGTTTTCAAATCATATCTGGTCATCATAATAAAAATTTGTAAAGCCATAAACGCCTTATTTTCGTTAGTTTTGCTAGTTTCGTCACAGCTTTTAGTACAAGTAAAAATTTCCTGAAGAGTAGGTACGTGCTACCAATATTAGGTATACTTAAGCAGTTGAGTTGAATTGAATTTATTAAGGGCATAAAGATAAATTTGATGAAGTTTTTTACTATTTTATAACCTTTATTTCTACCGAATTGTACGACTTAAATACACTTCTTGTTATGCTAAAAGAGGCCCCACTCCAAAGGGGCCTACTCCTCGGGGTCCCAGGATATTATCCTGAGTCGTTACACGGTGAGCACGCCCCTGCATGCATTACACAGATTTTCAGCTTTTTTTAATCAAATTTGGGGATGTGGCAAAAAAATGTGTTCTTTTTGTTCATATAGTAATTTAAACGTTCTTTTTTGATCGGCAGATTTAAAATTACATTTAAAGAACAAATTGAGCGTGAATTTTTGTATTTTCATTGCTCATCAAACATTATAAGGCACTTTTAGCAGAAATTTTGAATTGGAGTTCTAATCATCGCGTAGATGTTTCTTGAGTAAAATATGAACCAAATCTTCTTAAAGTGGGTGGGGGGAGGAACAAAATTAAAATTCAGGCTCCGAATTTCAAAAATGAATTTGTTTTTGTTTATATTATTGAATAACTGATGATAGTTTTGCCCCTCGTAAAAAAATAAGCGAAATTGAAAACTTGGAGGTAAAATCGTTGATTTAAGTAACATAGAATGACCGTTTGATATTTTTATAATTTATAGAATATAATTCTTACCTTGATAGGTTGTTATCAATTTGCCATTCAAAATTACCATCCAACACAAATACAAATAATTTCATTGTCCCTTCCCACATCTGATCAAAGCTGAAAATAATAATATTTTGTTAATAATGTTGAGATGATAGAAAAAAAGAGTATGAATTCACTTATCTTGAGCTTCAAAAATCATGAGCTTCGTTTTTTAAACTGGCATCTATCACGAGTCCATTCCATCTTGTGTTCATGGTATATGATCAATTCTAAAAACGAAGATTTTATCTTATTACTTAATTGCCGAGAGAATGAAAAAATGAACATAAATTTACTTACTTTGAGGTTCTAAAAAGGAATAAATTTTTCACCATCCCGCGCAATATTTCGAGAAAAAAACTGTAATTAAAACTTATGAAATATTTGCACTTGTCGATTTCAAAGACACACAGTCCCAAATACATTTGCTTCGATGCAACGTTGCCAAGTCAATGGGTCTCAGAACGTCGGTGGCAAATCTTTTTTTATACAATTTTGCAGCGCGCTCTAGGGTGGAAATGTATGAACTGAATATGTATAAGAGCAGAGAGTATATATGCTTTCCAAGGCGCGAGCAAAAATTTGCCTATGCGTTGCAGAGTGTGCAACACGCATAGAAAGCTGATTAGTACAGCGAAACGTACCGAGACCCGAAGTTGGGTCTCACATCGTCGAAACGGGTCTCACAACACCGTGTGACTTCACGAAATGGGAATGTATACGTCGTGGTATACCTCTATATATATATATATACCAAAAAGTTGGACATTTGCCAGATGATTACAAATGGTCTGAAACGCAAAGATTTGAAGACCCCACCCTCCCCCGACCTTCCCTTCCCAAATCAGGTAGGCTGTAATAGCTATCGTTTTGTTAAAAACTCAGCTAAAAAAAAGAAGGGGAAAAAAGCGTAAACCATAAAACCGACGTAGATAACTCATCTGAAAAATACAATGTAATTAATACTTAATCATGATCAAGCCTTTTATTCATAAGTTTTTATTCATAAGTATGTATTTCGCCTGAAGACGCGTCGTCGTTATGACGTGAAATGTCGCGTATTAAAATCGTTTATTTTTGTGAGTTGTGTGCCTTTTTTTAGAAAAAATATAGTTCATTCAAGTGCAATCAAAAGTGCATTAACATCAACAAAAAATGAAGTTCTATGAAACGTCGATAGCTATAATGCTAAAAATACGACATATAGATTTGATAGAGTTGTTCGAGTCTATATTCTTTGGGATAGAAGTAATCTTTTGCATGGGAGAACTTACATTCAATCACCAAATTTTAATATCATCTCGAAAAAGTGTTGCATCAATGTGAAAAATATAAAAACAAATAAATTAAATGTTCAAAACAAGAAAATCTTAGATGTTTAGAATATTCATTAAAAAGTATTTTAAAACCAGTTAAAAAACATACTGATAGACCAATAAATCATAATATTTCAAAGTATGAAAAATTAAATATGGAATATCCAGTTACATTAATCTCAGAAAATATAGAAAAGTATGAAAATTTCATAAATCATTCAATCAATATTTATCAATATGACAAAAACAAGATAAGTTTATGTCATATGAGTCAAAATCATAACAAAGAAGGAGAAATAAATTTACTTTTATATAAAGATCACATCCTTACAATAAAAAATTTGAGTGCTTTATTAAGAGGACAAATACCCAAATACACTAACCATGTGAATATTTGTATGAAATGTCATAGAAAACTTGAATCAGAATCTGATTATAATACACATATTGAATACTGTGTCAAAGGCAAACAAAATATTCCAATGTCATCCAATAAGAATAATTTTAGGAAATATCATCCATTTATTGGTGCTGGACAATACCATCCATACACACTAACATTGGATTTTGAATGTATCTACATTCAAAAAAATGCAAAAACAAATAACAAAGACAACAAAAAAATATATTCACAAACATATTGCAAATAGTTTTCGTTTCTATTCAGATGAAATGGGTGCAGAATTAGTAAGATATAATAATCAAGAAAAATTGATGACAAAATTTAATAAATTGTTGCAAAATCATGAGAAAAAATATCACGATTTGAGAATGAAAAATAAAAAAATAATGTAACAATTATGTAATGAATATGAACAAAAACAAGATTTGAACATTATTCCTAAAAATAATGAAAACTATAGAACATTTTCTAGAAAACTTAAGATTGATGAATATGAACTACGAAATGATGCAACAAAATGTTACAAATGTAATATAAAATATTATGGTAAAATATAAGACTAATGTAGGCGCATTTCCCCGGCACCCCCACTCCGCAATTTGGAAATGAAACTTAGTGCATTCGTTTGTGCTACGTTTGTGCTGGTTTATGCCTCAAACCCCGTCGTTTATGCTACTCTCCTTCCCGAGGTATACCGAAAACAATTTGGGGAGTGCTGGGAAAACATCCGGACTCCCACCTCTTTTGATGGGGTTAAAACAGGGCGGAATCGTTTGTGCTATGTTTGTGCTGGTTTGTACCGCAAACCCCGTCGTTTGTGCTGCTTCCCTTCTCGAGATATTCAAAAAAAAAGTTGAAATGAAATTTAAGAAGGTCTCTAAAAGGATTGAAAATAATTATGAGCATGCAACCTAGTATTGCTATATGCACAGCGATGTCAAAGTGTCACTGAAATTGGATGTAAATTGGCTAAGCGGAGGTATATTGTCGCAATGAAAATCTTTTTTGGATATAAATTAATACTTTTGAGAAGTCTGTTCATATATATGTACGGCACTATCTTTGAAAGACCCTGGACCATAGATACCAAACAGACGTTCCGAGATCCTGTCTTATTGAAAGAGCTAGATATGCCTGCGTGAGCTTTTTGGAAACCACTTGAACATAGCATATTAAGAACCCTTAGAGGGGTAGGAAAAATTCAAAATTCATGCATACAAATGATATGTAAAGGTTCTTATGAAACACGCTTCAGATTGATTACCATCCTTGTCAGGCGCAGGTGGGTCGCTCTAAGATAGCATCATATCCAGGGCTCCCCAACGTTTGCATAAAGCTGAAAGATATATACGTTCAAATATGCACACAAAGCGTTGCGAGACCCAATGTAGGATCAGTTCTTAAAATGATAGCAGCATTTCTAAGATGGGGCCTGACTTCACTGTACCATACCTATATTTATACCAAAAAGTTGGATATTTGTCAGATGATCACAAATGGCCTGAATAGTAAAGATTTGAAGACCCCACCCTCCCCCAAACTTCCATTCCTAAATCAGATAGGCTGTAATAGCTATCGTTATTATGCTGAAACTCAGCTAAAAGTGGTATAACGTAAAATGGAAACATTTGAAGTCACCCTGCCTCGATTCCTTCTTCCCAAATCTGATATACTACAATAGTTTAGTTTTTCATTAAAAGCTCAGCTTAAAAAGTCATTGAAAGAATGTTATTACTTAGCTTTCAGCTACTTAAACATGACCGCATAAAATGTTGCTTATAGCTATTCATTAGCTTACAAGTCTTGAAAGGTTGACTTCCTATTTTTAGCATTTGGCTTGCTTTGTAGCCTCATCTAGCCTCGTTCGTTATGTATGAAAAAGCAATAAAACTTTTCTTAATCAATGTAACGATGCATAATTTATTATACCTACATTGCGCGCAATTGATTCCTTACACACCAACGCCAAAAATCCGCTACAACTCGCAATATTAAAGGTATATACAAAGAAATATCTTTTATTCTAATACCTCATCAAAGTATATTAGAGAACTGATTAGAAGTATAAATAAACCCACACTTTCAAGTTGAAATATTATTTCAGAATTATATAAGTAAGTTCTTAGAAGTTTTTGGGCTAGTGTGTAATAAATCAATTGCGCGCACTATATACCTAGTTCAAAAGTATCTTACTTTGCATGTAAAAGATACCCAGGCCTTCTGATTAGGAAACTCTCTACATAGTAAATCCATTATAGCTTCAGCTTCTGTTAAGGATGGTATAGTTTCAATAGCTAGATAGTCAACTCCGCCTTCAATTAAAGCAGATATGCGAGGTCTATGCCAATTTTTAAAAAATTCGCGAGAAACATTTTTAGAATAATTTTCATTGTACTCTGATCCATCATGTAAAAAAGCTCCATATGATCCAACTGATCCAGCAATCAGCACTGATAAATTACAGGTAGACAAATAATGAAAAAGTACATTTATAGTGAATTACATAGGACACACGAATTTGTACTCTCCAAAGTAATATAAAAAAACAAGTATTGTTACTTACCTAGAAAAACCTGGCTACACTCGATTAAGAGCCAACGCTGCCACACTGCAGCGCTTCATAAAATAGTACCTGGTTTTGAGAAAATAATTTGAACGAGTCAAAAGGTATATCGTACATCCCATTGATCTACTACGCCCTCAGCACAGAGATCTCTCCCAAGTGGCTTTAATAAAAGTATTTTGGATTCGCTGAATTATATTATTATGGAGACTAGTTAGCTTACTCCATGGATGGTAAAATGTGCGCATTAAAAAAATCGTGCTTGCTGCTTAGGCATTTGTGCGCATATTGTGATGTCTGTCTACCCTTTCACTTTCAATATCTACTCGTATTAATATACTTATTAGTGTTAAAAATAATCTTCTAATGTGTTCTTTTACCCTTAAGTTATAACTACTCATAAGTTATGTAATATTTATACTTTCCATTTTCAAAATCCAGTAATTATACCTTTAATTTTACTTTTCCCAATTACATACGAATATACAATAACACATAGTATATAAACTCGGGTAGGGTAAATAAAGACAATAACAACAGGAGTAACAACATGGTAGTTTTTAGTCGAAGTCTAGTTCAGACTCTTAGTCTTAGCTTTTCGTTTGTTGGTAAAATGTTTAAACAATCAAAATATATTTTTATTTCCAAAAATGATCCGTTTAATTACGCACGTAACAAACATCTGGTGCAGTCGGTAGGATTGTGGCTTGTAATTCGTATCAAGCGAAATTTCGAATTGCACTTTTAATGAATCCTAACGTGTCGTGCCGTAACCATTCGGATCAAAACTCTTCAACGCCGTAATCATTTGGATTTAACTCTTCAAATGCCGTAACCATTCGTATCAAATACGTGAGTTCTTTCCAATTTCTAACTAATGCTAAATCTAGTTCTTTCTAATTTCTAACTAATCTAAATCCCAAAAATGGATATTAAATCTAAAACTGGTACAAGTCAAGAAGAACTTTACCTTAACGAAGAACTACAAAAACTAACAAAAGAACTCAACTTAAAACTTGAAAAACTTAATGAAAAAACTGAAAAACCGAGTACCTAACACTGACAGTGATGATGGCAGTGAATTCGAAGATGATGAATTAACAACGGACATGAATTTCCTCACAGAATTAACTACTGAATTTTCGGACAAGAATCTAGACACTTTTCTTAATAAAATTCATATTCAATGTCACCATAAAAAATATCATGCTCTTTTCACAATGATTATAAACCGCATTACCGGGGAACCTAGAGAAAAACTCGGGGAACATTCCGAAGTTAATAGTTATCTTCTTCGGCACTACGAAATTCCTGCTAAAACTTGCCAGTTATTACAAGTCGAAACCTCTAATGACTCCGATTTGAATGAACTATCGAAAACGTTCCACTACTCCAAGGTATATCAATTAACGAAGGTATTTATAGAAAGGAAGGTAATAATGTCAATGTCTTCGTTAAAAATACATCAAATGAAAATGTCACTTGCCTAATACACCAACAAAATTAAAAGAGCCAAATCTGTGATACAAATAGTGCATAAATTTGACGAGAAAGAAAGATTAAATAAATTCGACGTAAGCTTAAATCTCGAACATTTACCCGAAAATGAGAAAAAACAACTCATGAAAATACTTGAGGCTCCTCAAATCATCCTCACATTTTTACGATTCGTCATTTTGGATCCATTTCAACTAGTGAGGAGATATGTAAGATACATGAAATTTCCTGCAGAAATTTCTCATCTAAAAGTCGTTCTTTGCTCTAACTCCCCTCCAAATTCATTTGGGAAGCTAAAATCTAAATAGGTTAGTCAACGAGCTCATTTTACCATATGACAGCACAAGAAAAAATTTATGACCCCCATGTTGACCCTTTTCCTCCCCTTCAATATTATCTGTGAAGATAAATTTAAGGTATAGTATACTTTGTATCTTCAATAATGGTATGAGTTCATATTTATTACATTTTCACTAATCTGAGGCTTCTGAAGCTCTACTCACATTTTGATAATCCGCCATTTTGGATCCATTTTGACCCAAATTCAAGAAATCATATTTCGATCACCAACTAACCCTACATACAGAGTTTGACCTTTCTATATTGATTTCGTAAGGATATATGGAAGATTCAAGAGGCACTTAAAAAGCTAAAATTTCGTTATGTCGGTTTTCGTGACTCATTCCTTCATATGGGATCAAAAACGAAAATTTCGAAGAATTTGCCCCTTTTCCAGGCTTCCTCAAAATTTGAGTGTTCCGCCATTTCGAGGTGTATCGAAAAACGAAAAAAACACTTTTTACATTTTCTAGAAGAGTTTCTTACCAAATTTTGAGCACCAAAAAGTTGGGAATTTGCTAATTGTTTACAAAGTGGTCTTAAACGCAAACATTCACTTTTCTAGGTTGATTAAGTGGAGATATATAGAAGATTTAAGAAATTTCATGACTTAAAACTTCCTCAAAAAGCTGTTTTTTGCTCCAACTCCTCTCAAAATCAAAATGCATTTAAAAAGCTGAAATTTGAATATGTTCGTGCCTGTGAGCCACTCCTTCATATGAGATAAAAAACAAAAAATTGAGCAATTTGCTTTTTCTCCAGTCACCTTCAAAATTTGAGTGATCCGCTACCATCGTGAATGACTACTACTGATCTTATTTTTACATAGGTAATGCGCATATCAGAAATATTTCTATTATAAGTATCCTTGAGCTGTTAATGCAAATGAAAAAAATTCATAAAATGAAAATTTGTCTTCTCGTCAGTATTGCCCTTAGAAGATTTCTGCCCTTTGGGAAAAGCTGATGTAAGCTTTATACCCATCTTCTAGAGCTTTTGCTTATATGAGAAAAATAGGTGTTAAGGCAGTGCTTTGGAAAATAAGTAGGTAAATGCGGAAAAGTTGTTTTTTTAATAAAGAAATGAAAAAATAGAAAAATAAATGCTAAATCTGTTGAAACAAAGTCTCTAAAATAATATATTATAATTTTAAATCATTTGATTGCGTTACTTTTAAGAAAAATACAGCCAATGAAAATAAGATATAACTTTCATCAACAGTACATATTTTTCTCAAAAGTAACACAACCAAATGATTTAAAATTATAATATATTATTTTAGAGCCTTTGTTTCAACAGATTTAGCATTTATTTTTCCATTTTTTTCATTTCTTCATTTTAAAATCAATTTTATCACATTTACCTACTTATTTTCCGAAGCATCACCTTAACAAAATAGAAAATGATGTTGACCATCACCAGCATGTTTTTCATTAGCATTCAGTTGTGATCATTTCATAGAGAATTTTACTATAGTAACCAAACCTACAGTAATGGTTTGAAAGCACTTTACATTTCATTCTACATTCTATAGGTTGGCAACAATGAATGGAATATGCATCGCTGCGTTGTCAGCAGTTACCAACTTACCAACAGTCAAGCTTTGTTCGAAATGCTGTTTATTGAGTGCGTCGACAGGCGTAATAGTAAAAAGAACGCGTTCGTGACTCGCGATGAAGGAAGGAGGATTACCTATAGAAACTGAGTGAAACTTCGCCTATACGCGCTTGAAAGTCGCATTTAAACAGCGATTTTTCAGGACTAGCGTCTGCAAAGTCGCTGATAATCTCGCGTTAACCCACGACTAGGCGATATTACACGCGTAATAAAAAGTTGCGCGTTAGAGCGATTAAAAATTCGCTCATAATGTCGCTTTACAAAAGTTCGTTACACGCGACTTTGTAAATTACGCCTATAAATTCGCCTACCTATCTTTGTCATAAGAATTTTAAGATTCCCACGTCGGTTTGTATACACACCCCTCGACGTCCACAAACTGATGTGTTGTGGCTGTATAGAGTTCCCTCCTTCCTACATTCAGCGTATGTTGGTAGTTCCATAATAAGTATTTCGTTATTTATTTATTTATCGTTGTTTTATTTTCTCATAAGTGCGTATTTAAACATTTGCAAACAATCATGTCGAAAAAACCGTTAGTAATTCTTATTCATTTATTTATTTAATAAATATAATTTAGTCCTATATTCATTAATATTTATAAGACTAAATTTTAATGGTATGATGAGTGAAGGTATGGAAGGGAGTGGGTGAGGACTGAGGAAGAGGAGAAAATTATATTTTTTCATGTGTTTTGGCTTATTTTGTACTTGTTTATCTGAGGCTGCATCGATTTTAGAAAAAATAAAATACAATTTTTTTACCTACCTGAACGTAATTACTTTTGCTTTACACTTACCTACTTTCATTTTCGATTATGCTTAGTAACATTTTAATTCAAGAGGGGTTGCTTTAGAAAATTAGTAGGTACCAATAAGTTCAAAATTAAATCTAAGTAATCATTTTCTAAATCACCCCATCAATGAAATTGCCAACATTTAGTTATTTTATAGTAATTTATATAATGGCTGTTTATTAGAACACAAGTGTTTATAGTTGTGGTAGAGATTATGTTCATACTGATGATGGAAATATACATAGAGAAGACAGTAGAGCTGGTGATAGTACTACTGGTATATATATAAATGTTAATTTACCTATTTCTTCCGTTAATTTTTTTTTTAATTTTCTTATTTTTTCATTTTTGTTTCAGATATTACTTACCTTTCAAAAAATTCCAACGGATACTTATACATAAATATATTGGGATCCTTCAGCGAAAGAGTCGGTACCTGGTGGTAAAACGACGAACTACTGAAAACGGGGATTTCAATAATTGATAAAGTATCATTATTGGCAATGAATTAATAATTCTGGTACTGAATTGAAATATTTTGAATAGAATTAATTGTTTTTTGTTCAATGGTAAAGATAAATTGAATTCCAATGTTATTGTTACGAAATAAATGATTATTTTTCGTGCACTTACCAATGACTAGTGATACAATTATCGCGAATATCATAAATACCATGCGAAAGAATCTCATTTATAAACCAAAATGATAGATAAGTATTAAATTAGCCAAACCCAATTCATTCATTTCATTTATTCGATTTATTTTTAAATAATTTAAACATTTCACTGTGTGAGTCCACAACTGGCAGGAAAAATTCCCCGTTTTCAGAACTGATAATACCATTTACATGTAAACACGACACTAGCGCGCCACTGCTCTGAAGGGTCCCAATTATGTATAAAAACATTTTTTTTTTTTCAAGTTTAACGTAAAAATTTATATATTTCTAATTTCTTAATGATTTTGGATTAACAATCAAAAATTCATTGAAAAATCGTTAAAAATTTCCCACAAAAACCTGCCGTAAATAAAAAAAAACCGAGTATAATTTCTCACGGCGATAAATTAGGCAACATTACATGCGCAGTCGCTGTTCAAATGAAACGCGACGCGCATAAGCGATTTTATGAACGAACAAAATATGCGCAGTCGCCATTCAAATGAAACGCGATGCGCATACGCGATATTATAAGCGAACAAATAGGATAGGCGACTTTATGGGCAAAAAAAAGACGTGTTAGTCCTGGAAAGTCGCCACGATTTTAACCGCGTATTTATAGGAGAAGTTTCACCCAACTGGGTTGGAAAAGAAGAAAGGTCGCGGACAACTTACCGAGGGTGAAAGGAAGACTATTGAGATGACGCAAACACGCGGCAATATAAACTACAAGTTTTTTCTACCCAGCTTTCATACCCATGTTTGGTTGATTTTTCGAAAATAACCATTATTTATTCTAGCCTAATGTTTATTGTATCACCCACCTCGTGTTCTTGATGATGAATTATTTTCTAAAAGAACAGCTTTTTTTGCCAATTGTACTGCGCTCTTAATTACTTCATAACTATCCTGGTAAGATAATTGAAAATATTTCTGAAAACCTTCTGTACTAGCTTGGTAAGTATTTGTAGTAATGATTTCTGCACCAGCTGAAATAGGTAGAAAGTATGTAATTATGCAGTACATGAAAATGAACACTATACCTACTCTGAAAATGGATCACAATGTAAATGCAGTTATACATGTACTTATAGTGTAATTAAACCAAGGAAAAAAAAAATAAAACATTATGCAAAAATATGCGCTAAAAATTCAAAATATGCAAACATATGTGAAAACGATACGGGTATCAAAAAACAGCATTTTCAACCAAATGTAAAAAGGAAGATCAAAATATCTTATTTCAATTTATTTTCTTTTAAAATCATCTTTTTTGTCAAATTATTTTACATCTTGTATCACTGCTAATACTTCATTTCATTTACTTTTCGTTTTGAATGCAGGTAGACAAAAAATCACGAGGTATTTGATTGGGAAAAGTAAAGTCACAAAAGATAGAAGTAGATAGATAAACGGATCGCCAGCATCAAAGAGCCACCAATGAAATTCGAGTATGTTCAAACTTCAAATAGGTTTGGATTCACTGGTAATGATTTTGTTCAGAGTAATGAAGGCATGAATGAGATCAAGTAGAATGGGGGGGGGGGCAAAATGCCCCCCACTCGCAAGAAAACCTAACCTAACCCAACTTTGAGGTAAGGAATGTAGGTCTGAAAGTTCCAAGTCTGAAGATTCGAATAGTGGAATAAACAATGATATAAAAAGTGTAGAAATGAATATAAAAAAAAAGTAAAAAAAAAAACTTGGGAAACAAATTAACAGAAAAATCATCAAAAAAATTCCGCACAGAGGTAGATGCAAACCTGGTACTTCCAGTATGCCAACCCTTGATACTTACCGCACAGCCACAAGCATAAATTCCCAAACTGTACCCTAAACTGGCCACTTACACCACTAGCGCGCTATCCGCTTATATAACTTCGTGTTATAACATAGGTAATCGTAATACAATCACATTATTTTAGAAATTTTTCATGGTGTGATTTTTTTATACAAACATTTCCTGAGGTAAGGAATGTACAAAAAGGATAAGTTGAGGTGAGGAATGTAGCTTTTAGGTATGTATTGTGGCAAGACTTTTCTATAAAAAAAAAAACATCTCTTAAGGTAAGGAATGTATAAAAAGGATGAATGCACTGAGGTAAGAACTTGGCAAGAAAAAAAAATGTAAGCAGCCATACCGCATTACTGGAGCTGAGTTCTTAACTGGAGCTTGTTTTGATTTGGACTGCATTACGCAACAATGTTCTAAGTGAAATGAGGCGCCATAAACTTCAACTACATCAAGTTTCTGATGTAATGTAAATTATAACAAAGCCAGTCAATGAAACTGAACAAATTTCGCTGGTTTGTCTTTGAAATTATTTAAATAACATGAATGATTTCATTCATTACCAGTTTTTCTCATTAAAAACAAAAATAAAATCGATCAAAAAGTCTATGGCGCCTCATTTCACTTAGAACATTGTTGCGTAATGCAGTCCATTTACTAATAACCTTGCTTGACCGTTCATCACTACAGGCCACACCCAATACCAAGTCTGAAAATCCCTACCTTATCCTTTTCAAAAACACTTAAGAAGTTGAATTTGGCACAAATGTAGTATTTCTTGCCATGAAATAATCATGTGAACTCATATTTCTCAAATTATAACTATTTGAGGGTCCTCAAATCATCTTCAAATCTTGATAATCCGCCATTTTGGATCCATTTTGATTCAAATTTAAGAGGTTATATTCTGGTCACAAACTAATTCTACACACAAAGTTTGACCATTCTAGGCCAATTTGTTGATGATATATGGAAGATTCATGAAATTTCCTACAATAGTTTCCCCTCTAAAAGTCGTTTTTT
This sequence comes from Phenacoccus solenopsis, assembly GCA_009761765.1. Lineage (NCBI taxonomy): Eukaryota > Metazoa > Arthropoda > Insecta > Hemiptera > Pseudococcidae > Phenacoccus > Phenacoccus solenopsis. Next base: position 54,287,425 of record CM019753.1, read on the forward strand.
GCTCCAACTCCCCTCCAAAATCACTGAGGAAGCTAAAATCAAAATACGTTTGTCACTTGGGCTCATTTTATCATATGACACAGCAATAAAAAGTTTTCAACCTCTCCTGTACCCCCACCACTATTTTAGGTTGATAACCCCACCTTCTCCCCTCCAACATCATGTATGGAAATTCAGCTCACTACCATTTTTTTCCAGGTTCAATCCTTATTTCCCTGTACTATATAATTCCATCTGAGCTTTGGCCGCTGCAACTCCTTTAGCTGATGCTGCTGCCGCCATCGCTGTATGCTTTGCCTCTGCCATCTTAGATGACATTTCCTCTGCAAACACCCCAGTCTTCTTTACCTTGGTGAGCATCTGTGCCCTAGCTCTAGTGTAGGCTTCCTAGATGAACATTGCCCGATCAACTGCCACTTTAATTTCAGTCTTCCTACTGGCAACTGCATCTTTCCTCAGTTTCACCTGAGCGATGGCATTGGCGAGGACATCAAATTGCTCCCTCTCTTACTTCAGAAGCCACCTCAGCTACTCCACGACTTTTGCGTTAGAACCCTCATAGCCTCTAGGTACAGTTCTTCTTCCCTTCCAGAAACCATACTGATATTGGGAGAGTCCTTCTTTCCCTTCACTCCAGTTTTCTATCTAGCTTGGCAATTTAAACTTCTCAACACCATTATGAGCTATGAGCTATGACTTCATTAACTCCATATTTCATTTTTTTTTTTTCAAGATATTTTTCTGGAATTTTGGATTTTTTACCCGTTATTTATGTGAAATCTACATTATAGATTACATACTTTAACTTTAAGCGAAGATGTAAACAAAGAAGTTTACACGTTAACTACCATCCTTGAACTGCATAGACTTGAAATCTACTGTATAACCCTTCTTATGATTGAAATGAAGTATGAATCATAACATTTTTCATAAAAAAAGGTAAATTTTAGATTTAAAAAAATAAACACTGAAATTTTTTTCTCAATCAAGTTTTCAAGCACCTAAATCTATCTCCAAAGCAGATCACCAGCCGAACGAATGGAATTCACGCATTATGCGTAGAGGCATGTTATAAGGGGATACTACACTACTACACGCAATTTTCGCCAAATGCTGCCGTGAAGCTTGTAGCTGACATATTTTCAAACTGTACCCCCAAACTGGCCGAGGTCAAATTATATGAGCTGATAACAATATTCATGGGTGTAGATTGTTTACTTCGTGCGTTTGAATATTCTTTCCAATGTGATTCGACTAACCACCTGCGTGGCAGAGTGGCGTTAACGGTGTGTAACTGTGTATACGTACGTCCGCGGTTCAATCCCTCTCAGGATATGATTTTACATGAATTTTTCTACAATTTTTTACTTTTTAGCTGAGTTTTTGATAAAAACGATAGCTATTACAGCCCACCTGATTTGTGAAGGGAAGGTCGGGGGAGGGTGCGGTCTTCACATCTTTGCATTTCAGACCATTTGTAATCATCTGCCAAATGTCCAACTTTTTGGTATATATATACAATCTTGTTGATGTTAAACTCTATATGTTTTCTGTACTTTAGTATTAATTTATTATTGAAGATGCAAAAAGATAAAAAAATCGAAAAACTCATTGAATTAGTGAGAAATAATCCCTGCTCCTATGATTTATCCAATAATGATTACAAGAACGTTAGATTAAAGAACGATTTATACGACGAGAGATTGCCATACAAATAGATTTCGAATTTGGTGAGACCAAACGAAATAATAGTCCAATGCATTTATTTTAGCCTGAAAATTAAAAAAATAAAATAAAAAATCTATTTTTATAGAGAAAAAATATCAAGTAAATGTGCAAGTAACTACTTTCAAAATGCTTCAAATGTTGAACAACGCCGAGAAATCAATTAAATAAATTAAAATAAACATGTTGTGGTGTTGATAGTACACCAGATAAAAAATAAATAGTCGAAATATTTTTTTAAAACTGTCTCAACTTCACAACGTCCAACGTCGGATCAGTTATCTCACTTAGCCGAAGACTGAGCTACAGATATTTACTTGGCTTATGCAAAGTGTGTGTACACTGATTCAAAACAACGTATTACAAAACGCTCAGACAAGTTAGTCGAGCTAAGTTGACTGAAGTGTGTGACGGACCTTGGGAACAATTATTTTGCCAGCATTCAAATTTCAAAATATGAAAACAATGTAAAATAACGGAATACTAACAAAACTGATCTGTTAAGTTCCGTTATGTTTAGTTTCCAAAAATTTCGTTCCGTTACGTTCTGTTCCATTCCGTTACTGAAATCAATAAATTAGCTGTTACGTTCCGTTATTCCATTACGTTCCATTACCGTTATTGCAACCCTGGAGAGGAGTTCTTTACCATCTGATAATTTTAATAATAGAATACAATTTTTTTTTTGAACAGTTATTATCGAATGTTGCATGACAGTCGTAGTCATGCATCATTTTTTTTGCGTGGTTTTAACCCTGTCCCCATAGCGTCATTTTGTGCGAAAAAAATGTGGATAGAAAGAGTGTGGTATTTGCCGCGATTTTGAAAACATTAACCTATCAAAATCCGTGTTTACTTTTTTTACTGCTGCGGATTTTTAAGCGTTATTTACCGCGACCAGGGATGGGTCGCTCACTTTTGAATTGAACGAAAATCGTTCACGTTCGCGAACTTTTCCACCTAAATGAACGTGAAATAAACTGAACGAAATCAGAATTAACCAAAACTCAAACGTGAACTGAACGCATCATTTTTTTTGAATTATGACCATGAACGTAAACTGAACTGAACGTGTTTTTCCCTCAAAAATGAACATAGGTAATATATAAAAGCATTGAAAGCCAAAGTTGTTACTATTGTTTTCTTTTTTGTTTTTTTTTTTTTTTAGTTAAACTTAATGAAAATCGTTCACGTTCGTGAACTTTTGCCACAAACTGAACTGAACGAGAACAAAATAACTACAAACGCGAACTTGAACTGAACGTGAACTGAACTGAATGAACAAATGTTTAGTATGAACGTGAACGTGAACTGAACGTCATAATTTTATTTTCAAAATGAACTGAACGTGAATGCGTTCACGAACGACCCAACCCTGACCGCCGCATATGGTTTTTTATGAAAATTTTTAAATGATGTACGGAATTATGTGCGAATTCCTTGCTAATAGGGAAGTATCAGTATTAGGATCAGTATACCAGTACCAACACTGCGTACCACATACTGCCATCTGAAATATTTTACATTATCCATTCTAAATTTTTCGAAATTCAAGTTATGCATAAACTCACAAAAACAAGAAAAAGCGGTACATAACTGCATTACTAAATAAAGGCATGTATATGATCACAAGAAAATGTTAAATTTTAATCAAAAAGAATATACTACCTATCTCAGGTTAGGAACTATACCATGCGTCCAAGTGATTCGGGTATAATCAGCGCAAAAATCTCAGTTTGTTAATAACATGATAAGAATTAAAGTACTGTAGTGCGTAAAATCGTAAGGAATAAAGTTAAAGGGCTTTTCCCATAATCTCGTTGAGTTTGTCTCCATTTTATCTTAACCCCTCTTAAGACTCAATGATAAGGTTGAACACCAACTGTAAAACTGGACGAGATGATGCGATTGTGTCAAGCAGTTCTACTATACTCCTATATCGAATCATATTAGATTTTTTCACGTAATTATTCACGTTATTTTTGCTATAAAATTTCATTCGTTTTAAATAATTGAAATTTTTAATCGTTAATATGTGAACTTGTTTTTTGCTTGTATAATAATTTCTTCTTGCATTTTGAAAACTGTTGCCTTGCATTTTTTTTTGTTTGTCGCATTTTTTTTGTGACTTAATGCATCCGGAGTTGAAAATATTTATATGATTGTTTGTTATGTAATATTAATGCCGTTTAAATTCAGATAATACGGTGTCATCTGGCATTTTTATATAAACGAAAAAGAATTAAGTCGTTTGAAATTGCTGTATCCACGCACCTATATATAGACACAGTCGGTGTTCAACCGGAAAAATAACCAAAAGAGAGAGAGTCCAACAAACCAAGGTATCAGCGTCACTCCACAATTCCATCGAGTTTGGTTGCTTTTCGATTACATATGAAGATGTAGATAGCCTCCAGAATAAGACCAAGATCGTTCCTACCAAAACAAAGTGGTTCTGGTTTTCTTTTTATATTTTAATAAACAAAAAAAAAAAAAGACTTCTGTTTAGTAGAAATAAAAAGGGAAGGCTCAAAAGGTTTTAAATTGTGTCCTCCTGTTTTGATTTTTTTTTATTTTTTTTTTAGCATTTAGCTTTTTCTTTTCTACAATTATATTATATATATTTTTTTTTATTGATGAATTAATTTGTGTTTAATTATGCTTTTATATACATAAACGGCCAACGAGTACGGAGGGCGCTCTTCGAACCACGTCGGATGGGCATGCTTGTTGGAGTCCACCAATATAAGTATTAATTTATTATTTCATATACGCAAATAAGAAGATATACTGAGGTATGTGTTGAACATTCTTTATTTATACCTATGTTGATGTTGAAAAATTTTTTTTTTTTGTGCGATGTTTTGAGATCGATCGTATATGTTGGGCGATGATTTTGTAATTACATTATAATTAATTCAGTTTTTTTTTCTCTTCACCTTCGTGTAAAAAAAAAAAAATTCATCGTATTTAATACATATAAGGTAAACTTATACTTGGCATCCCTGGACAAAAAATAATATTGCAAGTGTTGAAAGTAATACGCTTTTACGCACTGCAATAATATGGCATCCCTGGTGGGGAATGTTATTCACTAATTTTGGATTAGAATAAGATCATTTTAAAACGTGTAATATTATTTTTTAAACATTGAAAAACTGATCTTAATACATTTTTGCGCTGGCGTGTAAGTAATGATTTGCGCGCACGCTATAAAGGATAGCACGTATACAATGGAAAAAAAGGTTATATTTTAATCGGAGTCCTGTACATGCACAAGGGTAAGTCATAAAATTATTTTGAGTAGCAGGTGTAAAAAGTATAAAGGATAGCAGGTATACAAAAAGAAAATAATGTGATGAACCTCAATAGAAGCTTTTAAAATTGTTTAAAATGGCAGGTTGTAGTGCGTAAAATCGCATGGAATAGAATTAAAGGGTTTTTCCCATAATATCGTTGAGTCTGTCTCCATGTTGTCTTAACCCCTCTTAAGACTCAATGATAAGGTGAACATCGATGGAAGAACGGAAGAATATGAGGCGATGGGGTTTTTAGTTAGTCCTGTTCATACTCTCAAATCAATACGAATCAATTTTACGTTTTTTTTTTTAACATTTTATTTTTCTCGTCAAACACGTAATTTTGCTCGTGTCATATAATTCAAATTTTTAATCGCCATTATTTTGGCGTGTTTGGTTGTGTGACGTTTCGGTTTTGCATTTTCGAGTGTCATTTTTTTTTTTTTTTTACATTTTTGAAGATGATGAATATATAGTTGCGGTCGATGTTCACCACAGAAATATGATGTCACTTGAGGAGTCAAGATAACCAGACACCAGATTTGTCAACCGTGAACTAAGTTTTATGTTACTTTAATTTTCTTATCTTAGTTTTTTTTTTACTTTTATTTTTATAATCAAATTTTCTCATAAGTGTATATAGGTTTCATTTAAACAGCTCTGCGGCTGTGTTATAAGGTTTTATTTTTTTTGTGTCTAAAAAAAAAAAAAATAAAAAAAAAATAAAATAAAATAAAAAAAAAAAAAAAAAATAGATTAATTGTGCTGGTGCCAACCAAAACGTGGTTACGCACCGCACATAGTGGCATCCCTGGTGGGGACTTTTATCCACTAATTTTGGATTAGAATTTTCTAAAGATTTTTGAAAGCAAAGATCAAATAAACTAAGTGGAATTTTGAAATTGTTGTTTTGTAAAAATGATGGATGAAACGTCATTGCAATTGCCAAAAAGTTCGGCTGGGGATATGAATAAAAATTCCCAAAATTTGAACACTATAAATTTAAGTCCCCAACAATCTCATTCTAGTGGTAATTTAGAAAATGATGGAAATCAAATCCATGTTAGTTCAGATAGTCTTTGTGATGGTACGTTACCATCTGGGTCGAGCTTAAATGTCGTACCTAACCAAAATACTGTCCTTGAATCGGAAAATATGAAAAACTTAAATATGAACGAATTAATAGGTACGATGAATGGGTTGTTTAATGAACTTGCCCAAATGAGGCAGTCGAATATCGAATTGACAAATTTGGTTAAACAACAGTATATGAATAATGTTAGTTGTCGACCACCGCCAGGCCTTCAAATACCTCCTCAGCAAAACATATCGAATAATGTACCTCCTCAGAGTCAATTTGTATCAGCTCCTTATGGAGTTAATTGTAATTATCAAGTTCCTCCTATGAATCATGTGATTGAGGGAATTGGGTCTAATATGAACCCAGGAATGTATAATACACCTCCAAGGGGCATGCAATCTGCACCCTCAGGGTTGAATTTTAGTGGTAATGCGCCGTTACTGCCTCCACAGCTATAGACACCTCGGAGAAGCGTAGGACAGAAACCTTATAATTTGAATGACAACTCACTTATATGTAAAAATGTACCGAAGTATACGAGTGAAAATGAACACCTACCGCTTAAATTCCTCACGGAATTTGAGTCGTACGTATGCTCCAAGTCTGTGCCTAATACGGCGTGGACTGATCTATTCATAAGCGCGGTGTTGGTCAGAGATTTATCATGGGAGCGTAGGTGTAGAAGTGTGTTCGATTATGAAGTTTTGAAAAAGACATTTATTGACTGTTTTTGGTCAGAATTAAAACAAATGTCTGTTGTACAGAAATTTCGTCGAATCAATTTGTCTAATTTATCAGCTGAGATTTTCATTGACGAAATTTCTGGGTGGGTAGAGGCAGTGACGAGTGTTACAGTAGCCAGAATGACAAATATGGAAATTGCGAATTGTATTTATGGTAAATTGCATTATACGTGGAAGGTTAAACTGACTCCAAAATCAATAACAGATTTAGATTCTATGATAGATGAGTTACAAATATTAGCCAAATCTGAATGTGCTAAGTAAGTTCGAAAAAACTAAAGTATCTGTTCAACAAGTAGAGCCTGAGGAGGGTGAAAAACGAAATAATTTGTCAAGTCGTGACAATAATGAATCGAAATTTCGTCGACCGAATTATGATATTAATTATTTTCCTCCGTATCAGTATTATCCTACCCAACCTATTTTGCCTCCTTACTCACCTTGGCCACAGCAGCCTATTCCATTATATTATCAGAATTATGTTAATTATCCTTGCATGCCGCCCACAAATAATTTTGTTCGATATCAGCCTCCACCGGCTCAAAATTCTACTGAATACCCATCTTTAATGCAGCGACCAGGTCGTGCAAATCAGCCTCTTCCAAATCAGAATCGTTCAATAGGCTTGAGAACAGCTGAGGTAAATGAAAATTTGGAGAGTGAAGGTGAGGGTACAGTAGAAGTAGTGGTTGAACCCACTGTAGGTGAAAATGAGTTGAGTGAGAATTCTGAGGGTGAGAATGACGATGCAACTGTGCGAGCAATTGGTTGTTATATGAAATTGTCAGGTTTAATAAAGCAAGAAGATACATCTGAAAATGTCGTAAAAATAGGTTCTATAAACACCACATCTGAGATAATAGGTAACCAACCTATCGACACAAGTGATCATATAATTAGTTACCCAATTAGTAATTATGCCCGAACATTGGGACGAACTTATGCTCAGGTGGTTAACGACAGATCATTAATTAAATCAAAAGTTTGTACAGGTTCATTCAATTTATTGAAAGACGAAAGCCAGAGAAGTGATAATTTTGACGATTGCATTGAAAATCCTGATATATTACATGCACTTGAACAAAAGCATCGAAATATTCGTTTGGTTAAATTTCATTCAAATGATGGAAAAACACGATTTTACGAATTGATAAATAATACTCGTTTTGAATTTTTCAAGGTAGAATTATTTAAAGATTATTATGATAGAGTATGTCAATTATTATCGGAATTACCTTATCGTGTACCCGAGAATACCGTTATGACTAAATTAAATAAGCTATTGAATGATCGTCACCGTTATTGCATGAAAATGTTCCGTCCCAGATCAATGAAAGAATATTTCGACTTTTTGAATGGATTGATGTTGGCTGATATCGAGGAAGGTGTTTCTATTAACGAATTAAATGTACATAATCGTAGTGGAAAGATTTTAATGCCATCGTTAGGATCAAATACAGCCTATTATAAAATGGAGAAGCTAGGCGAAATATTGGCTGTTAAGTTTTCTGATTATTGTTTATTTGGCGAAGGAGTTTCATATGACTTATCGAAAGCATATGCTAATATAGTTGGCGCGAGTGATTACCTAAATAAGAACGATATCGTGGGTAAAGAATTGTCCATTAAGGAGTTATTGAATAGTTGTCGCCAAAAGATAACTTTACCCGATCGTATAATTTTATCAGTAGGTTTGTCGGAGCAAAGAAAAAATATAGATATTACTTCATACAAAGAGTCTTTATGTGAATTGCTTTCAATGTTGCGATTACAAGGGGCACGTAGCGTGTTGTTAGTCTTGCCGCCTCCTCTTAATTATATTGATCAGCCTTTATCAGACACACAAAAAGAGAATTATCGTTCATTATTACGTACATTTATTTTAGTGGGTAAAGAATTCGATTTTGTCAATATAATTCATCTTTGCGATATTATAACAGTGGGCTCATATTATTATTCTAAGCGTGATACAATACCTAGTCAAGTGCCTTACTTAAACAAAAATGCTATTGAATGGGAAGGTAATAAGAGTTTATTTAAAATGAGAGATGTTACAATTGAAAGGTGGCAAAATTACTTATTGAATAAAATCCGTAAATTCAGCATGGATGTTGACGTAGGTAATGATAATAATCAAGTAAAATGTCGTTTATCACCTACAATAACTCGATTGAAGGGGGTGGGTGACACATACTTTGTGGATGAAGAGTATGATCCCACAGATTGTTATTCACGTTTAATAATAAATGACGATCGAGAGGTTGCTTTAATCGACACCGGGGCAGCAATTTCCGTAATAAGTCAGAAATTTGCGGACGATTTAATGGAGAAATATGGTGAAAACACTATTATTAAAAATAAATTGAACCGGTGTCCTTCTGTCATAATGGCGAACGGCCAACCTGGTGGTAAGATTTCTTCAGCAGTAGATATATTAGTGTCTTTTGATGGTATTCGTAAAATAAAACTCCACCTTTACGTGTTAGAGGGAGTAAAAAATAAAATAATAATTGGTTCAGATATTGTTAAGCGTATGAAGGGAGGTATTATGTGGGATCAATACCTATTTTATTTAACCGATCCGAACACTCAAGTACAGCATTTTGCGAAGTTATATGATTCAATTGAGTTGGCTACTCCTAAATTGTTTAATTTAACACCCTCTAAGTTCGAACAAACTATACTTAAGTTATGTAATATTCATGTTCCACAAGAATGTCCTAGTGATTTAGTCGATCAAATTCCAGAGGGAGAAATTCGCGAAATTGCAAATGAAATATGGAAGAAATTGTTAATTTCAGTTAATGATGGAAATATTATTTTTAAGCAGGCGGTAAAAGCATTCATTAAAATGAAACCGTACTTTTCTGTTTTTCGTGGTGAATTGGGTAAATTTAATGGTCGTATACCGGAGATTGAAATTTCTAATTGCGAACAATGGGAAGTATTATCATACCCTATTCCTCAGATTTATCAAGAACGAGTGGGTGTTATGATTAAAGATATGATTAAGGATGGTATAATCAGCCCATCAGTATCGACTTACCTTAGCCCACTGGTAATTTCGGTGAAACCGAATGGTGACCTGCGCATATGTATAGCTGCAAAAGCTTTTAATAGAATTGTCAAAAGACAAAGCAATGATCCACCAAATTTATTTGATACTGTTATTAATTCAACTCCGGATAAAATGTTGTCCACTTTCGATTTTAGTCAGGGTTTTCTTCAGATACCGATTGAAAAAGAAATAGGAAAATTTTTGGCTTTTAAATTCCAAGGTCAAACATATCAATATGCGCGCTTGCCATTCGGTACTGCTATTAGTTCAAGTATCTTTATAAATGTCGTAAATTCGATATTAGCAGATTTAATAGGAAAAAATGTTAGCGCTTATGTGGATGACGTAGTAGTGCGAACGGACTCTTTTGAAGAAAATTTGGGATTTGTGTTAAGTATATTGTCAAGAGTGCTTTCATCAGGTATGACTCTCTCACTTAAAAAAACAACTTTATTTAAGAATAAAACTGGTCATTTAGGTTTCACAATTGGTAATGGCGAAATAGAGAGTGGAAGCAAGAGTTTTAGCTTTTTTGAGAGTTTTGAAAGAAGGTTATTAAAAAATACTAAAAGACCATTAAAATTAAGAGTTAAGGATATAAAGTCATTATTGGGTGGTACGATTTATTACTCTATGTTTATCCCAGATTACACAAGCCTAACTCAGATATTTCAGGATTCAATAAAAGACGCAAATGATGTAGTGAACTGGACGGTAAAGCATGATGAAGCTTACAAAAAACTAAAAAACGCTTACTTACAACCCATGGCTCTAAAGAAACCTAAAAGTAATGTCCCATTTAATTTATATATCAAATTAGGGGATGATGAATCTGCGATACATGGGGCATTAACTCAGATTGACAATGTATCAGGGGTAGAGAATGTCGTATTATTCATCAGTAAAACGCTAAACCCGGCTCAGATGAAATACACATTGCATGAAAAATATCTTTGTGCTTTATATCTGTGTTTAGATAAAGTCAAAACTTTGATATAGGTCAAACAGTTAATATAAGTAGCCAATACGATATTTGTTGAAAAAGGCGTATAGCGTAGCAATGTATAATCAGAAAATAAGCGGATGGGTGTTGTTGTTTAATTCATTTTTTCTTGAATGTACATTAACCAGCGCCACGAATAACGTAATTAGTAAATTGTATAATGATAAAATTCCCGAAATCACGATTAATAGCTTTTCTACAGATTCAATAATTGATGCAAAAATAAAAAATTCTGGAGTTGAGTTGGAATGTGTAGAAAATATAGAATTGAATTTAAATCGTATTTTTGAGGAATTCAAAGCACCAGATCAAATAGAAGTAGATTATTTCGGGTTAGCCTTGAGGATGGAATGAGGGAAGCTTTATTAAATCTGTCACTTCATCAAAAGAATGATTCTCGTATAAATAAAGTTATTGAGGCCCTAAATAAACCTTCACATAAATATCATGATATGTATAGATATGATGTGAATGAAAAAATATTATATCGTTCATTTAGAGATGAAAATTACGAACTTGCTGTGTTACCAACTCATTTAGTGAATGGAGTAATTCGTTATCTTCACTCATTTTATTCCCACCCGGGATCAAAACGACTTACCATTATAGCCCAAAGATTTTTTTGGTGGTGGAACATGGAGAAAAGCATAAACCAAGTTACAAATAAATGTAAGATATGCAAATTAAATAAAATATCGAACCAAGCACATGTTTCTGAGTATAAATCTATAGTAAAGAATTGTAAGTTAGGGGAAATGGTTGCTTTTGACTTATTTGGGCCGCTTCCTGTGTCTAGAGGGGGAGTTTCTTCGATATTGGTAGCACGTGAAATTGCAGGGGGTTATATTTGGGCATTCAACTTAAAAAACTCGACCGCTGATAATTGCGCTGATAAATTAAAGATTGTGATTAAAGATATGCGCGCTCACAATTTTAACGTAAAAAAGGTATTAAGTGATAATGGAGTCCAATTCCGAAGTCATTCATGGACAAATACATGTGAGAAATTAAGTGTGATTCCACGATATACTAGTGTTTATAATCCGAAGGCTAACCCTACTGAAAGAGTGATGCGTGAGTTAGGAACGCAGTTGCGTATTCATTTAAATTCACGGAATGGTGAGGTGGTTGATGCTGAGTCACATAAACGATGGGCTGATTGTACGCGTGGGATTGTGAATAGCATTAATGATCGCCCTTTAGATCATGGCTTTAGTCCAAACCAAATTTTTGGTGTTCCTAGTGCAGAAAAACCCTTTGAGGGAATCATTGATGAAAAAGTGCCTAACCTTGAAAATAAAATCAAAAAATTAAAAACATCTTTTAATGCCGGAATTTTTCATGAGAATGGAAACACCAATCTAGAATTTATTAAGGTAGACGATCGTATCGTAGCTTATACAGATGGAGCATGCGTAAGGAATGGATCTGATATGGCTTGTGGTGGTATAGGCGTTTGGTTCGGAGAAAATCATGAAGATAATATTTCGCGTTTATCATCAACTCAAAAAATCACGAATAATATGGCTGAATTAGAGGCGATTTTGGGTGCCTTAGAGGTTTTTGTAAAGAAAAATTTTAAGAAAGTAACTATTGTCACAGATTCATCTTACGCATCTGGGGAGATTTCACGTGCTATGAACGTAAAAATGAAAGCAAAGGCTAAATTAGGTCTGGAAGAAAATTATAATCTACTTAATAAAATAGTAGAACTTATACGTAATAATAATCTTGATGTTCAATTTCGCCTAATAAAGGGACATGGATGCGATTTTGGGAATAAAATGGCCGATTTTCTAGCTACACGTCCTGTTATTATGAAGGAAGGAGAGTATTTGAATAATATGAGGGGGTGAATCGTTTTGAGGTTTTTTTGACTTTATATAATAAATTAGAAGATTTGAAGAAAGAGATGAAATTCAATAAAAACTCGGATACTATAACGTTATACGAACCAGGTGAAGAGGTATATGTAACAAAACATTCGGTGTCTAGTTTCGAAAAGGGCTTATCAACGAAATTATTCCCAAAATACGATGGTCCATTTTTAATTGAAAAGAAGCTTGGTCCTAATGTTTATTTAGTGAGGTTGAGGGATAACCAAAATGTGACAAAAGTAATTAATGTCTCTCAAATTTTTAGCGCCGGAAAAAATTTTGGAACAGATAATCAAATGTCAATAAATTTAAATGTTATAAGTATGGAGAAGGCTAAGAAAATTAAAATCGAAATTAATAACCCAAATGCGGGAGGGAAGAAAAAACGTCAGCGATCATGGGATCACCCTAAGGCGATTAAAGAAATCAAAGTGCCAGTATACGCAACTTCTAAGACTATTGATAAACGATTGTCTGAAATCGGAGATGAAGAATGGCCTCAAGAAAGATTCTACCACGATTATATTTCCCGTTTACCAGATACTTTAACGATTAATCAAAAACAAGATGTATTATTGACCGATATACGCATACCTTATACGATGAGAAAACGCTTATATTTCTGCATACAACGTTTGGAGGAGCGAGAAAGAAGAAACTGGGAGGAAACAAGGATACGGCATCCTGGGGTGAAAAAAGTTCAAAAAATAGTGCAGAAAGGAATTGACTTCGAAAAATACTTTGAGAATGATGATGACGAGTCGAGTCATGATATTCCATACATCGTTATTGGACGTAATAGTGGTCGAAGTTGGGGCGATTGGAGGAGAAGTCGTTAAGTTTATAGTGTTGATGTATGTTTGTTGGGGGCCTATCGTGCGGATATCTTCCAGTCTAACGACGTCATCTATGGTCGGGACTTCAGGGTTCGACGACGCCATAGTTGATCGGGATTGGGAGTGTTGGTTTGGTGGTTTCACAGTGCGACTCTGTCACGTATACCTTGCGGATTTTCTGTTCTCTCGCATCAATGTTGACTTTACATTTAGTTGCTCAGTCGAGACAATTTAAGGAGATTCGTTAGTTTGTAATCGAATCAAGTGGACATTTGCGAGATGGATTGGAATGAGAGTGTGATCCTCAGTCTGATGCGAAATTTAAGTTTCGTGGTCCGTTCCTCGCTAGTTCGTAGGCGAGTGGGTCGTCAGATTGGGGTTTCACTCTTTAGTACCATCTATAAAAGGTCATGGCGGTGGGCGATGATTTTATGCTAATGGTCGAAATTTTCTATGTTCTTGCCCGAACTTATACTTTGGGCTTGATCCTACAAAATTTCGAGGGGCAAATGTAGTGCTTAAAATCGCATGGAATAGAATTAAAGGGTTTTTCCCATAACATCGTTGAGTCTGTCTCCATGTTGTCTTAACCCCTCTTAAGACTCAATGATAAGGTGAACATCGATGGAAGAACGGAAGAATATGAGGCGATGGGGTTTTTAGTTAGTCCTGTTCATACTCTCAAATCAATACGAATCAATTTTACGTTTTTTTTTTTTAACATTTTATTTTTCTTGTCAAACACGTAATTTTGCTCGTGTCATATAATTCAAATTTTTAATCGCCATTATTTTGGCGTGTTTGGTTGTGTGACGTTTCGGTTTTGCATTTTCGAGTGTCATTTTTTTTTTTTTTTTTACATTTTTGAAGATGATGAATATATAGTTGCGGTCGATGTTCACCACAGAAATATGATGTCACTTGAGGAGTCAAGATAACCAGACACCAGATTTGTCAACCTTGAACTAAGTTTTATGTTACTTTAATTTTCTTATCTTAGTTTTTTTTTTACTTTTATTTTTATAATCAAATTTTCTCATAAGTGTATATAGGTTTCATTTAAACAGCTCTGCGGCTGTGTTATAAGGTTTTATTTTTTTTGTGTCTAAAAAAAAAAAAATAATAAAAAAAAAAAATAATAAAATAAAAAAAAATAAAAAAAAAAACAGATTAATTGTGCTGGTGCCAACCAAAACGTGGTTACGCACCGCAAGGTATACAATGGTATAAAGGGGGGAGCCCATCTTGATAGGAAGAACTCTTGGTGGGGATAACAAATAAGAATAAATTGGGTTGTGCAGTTTGGAATGTAGCAGTACTTGTCCAATAAAGTAACTTTTTTTCCTCATTTAATTTTTATTGTGAGCCTCGAAGGGGCGAGGAGTCACTAGTGTTCACTGAAAATTAATCATCTTAAGATGAAATCAAAATAAATAAAATATGCAATTGATTTTTTTTTTATTCAATGAAGAGAATAATTTTGGCACTCAGAGACACTAAGATCAGTTGGATATGGTATAAAACTAATGTTATTATTCTTAAAAAGTAAGTATTATTGAAGATATTTCAAAAAACCTTTGATATAATCTCGATGTGTTTCAACTACAAAGTTTGGATTATTAATCAAAAACTGTGCGCACCATAATGGATGATTGGCATATTCTGCATCAAAATTCACATACTGACTGAGTTGTGAAGAAAATCCACCATCCAATAGTTTAACCGAGTTGTGATCCATTGCAGGGTCTTGACTTGATATCTACCTATGAATACCTATATGGATATGAATAAGAACGTGCTATATAAAATTAGTCGGAATCTTATGAACGCTCACCAAAATAGTCTATTAAATCAATGTTGATACAGTCGCGTCACAGAATAATGAATGTATCAAGATGAATGAGGTGTCTGTCATCGTCTGAAAGGTATTTTTACACCAATTGCAATTGTTAAGAAAAAAACAAAAACAATAATTTACTCATTTTTCAATTGGATACTGAAATTGCAAGATTTTAGTGCTAATATCTTGAGAACTGAAGGGATGACCATCATTTTTTTTTTTTTAAGAAAAATCGGTATAAATTTGAAAAGATTTCATTCAGGCATTCCAAAGTTATTGCAAATTTAGGGACTGGCATAACGATGAAACTTGTTACTACGCAGGTGCTATCTTTTGTGGCACGTTAAGGTCAAGGATGGGAACTCAAATGAAAAATTCAAGTTCCAGTTCCGAGTTCTTTGAAAATTCAAATTTGGGTAATTCAAGTTCTAATTCTATCAAAAATATGAGTTCCAGTCTGAGTTCTAGTTAAGTTCTTTATGATTTTTCTCTCAAATCAAATAACGACTATTTTAGCATTTTTGAAGGATTTTCATAATTAAAAAAAAATTTAAAAAAATGTAAGCAGCCATGCCGCATTACTGGAGCTGAGTTTTTAACTGGGGCTTGTTTTGATTTAGTAATAACCTTGCTTAACCCTTCATCACTACAGGCCACACCCAATACCAAGTCTGAAAACCCCCACCCTATCCTTTCCAAAAACACTTAAGAAGTTCAATTTGGCACAAATATAGTATTTTTTGCCAAGAAATAATCATGCGAACACATATTTCTCAAATTATAACTATTTGAGGGTCCTCAAATTATCTTCAAATTTTGTAAATCCGCCATTTTGGATCCATTTTGACTCAAATTTAAGAGGTTATATTCTGGTCACAAACTAATCCTACACACAAAGTTTGACCATTCTAGGCCGATTTGGTGATGAGATATGGAAGATTCATGAAATTTCCTGCAGCAATTTCCCCTCCAAAAGCCGTTTTTTGCTCTAACTCCCCTCCAAAATCACTGAGGAAGCTAAAATCAAAATACGTTTGTCACTTGGGCTCATTTTATCATATGACACAGCAATAAAAAATTTTCGACCCTCCTGTACCCCCACCACTATTTTAGGTTGATAACCCCGCCTTCCCCCTCCAACATCATGTATGGAAGTGAATTCGGGATATAGTATACAACTTATCCCCAATAACCATATGAATTCATATTAATTACATTTTTACCAACTTGAGGCTCCTCAAGCTCTACTCAAAATTTTGATAATCCGCCATTTTGAATCCATTTTGATCCAAATTCAAGAGGTCATATTGTGGTCACCAACTAACCTCACACACAAAATTTGATCTCTTCAACTTGATTTGGTGGGGAGATATGGAAGATTCAAGAAATTTCATGACTCAAAACTTCCTCAAAAAGCCGTTTTTTGATCTAACTCCTCTCAATATGCACTCAAGAAGCTGAAATTTGAATATGTCAGTATCCTTGACTCACTCTTTCATATGAAATCAAAAACGAAAAATTGAGCTATTTGCCCCTTCTCCAGCCCCCCTTAAAATTTGAGTGATCCGCCATTTTGAAATTTATCGAAAAAACAAAAAACTATTTTTGCGCATTTTCAAAAAGAGTCCCTCACCAAATTTTGAGCGAATTTTATGAATACTCGCCGGCGCTACGCGTGGGGGGGAAAAAATATATATACAGGGTGACTACTTGATTCGAGCACCCCAAGCGCAAAAATCTTTCTCTCATACAAATAAATTACATATTTGAATGATATTAAGAACAATAAATGGCATAAATAATATTTATTTAATGCTTAAAAGTGTTTATCAATGAAATACACAATTTTAATTATACTTTCATTGTCAAAAATACATATATGTTTTGAATTTATTCACCTTTTAGCTAATTTTTTCGCTTGGGTGCTCGAATCAAGTAGTCACCCGGTATATATATATAAACAATACTTAAAAAACTTAACTCTTTAATCCTTTTTTGTTGAACCAATCTCCATTGCTCAAAGTTTTGCCTTCTTCCCTTTTTTCTTCTTTTTTGGAGTTGATTTTTCCAACGTTGGTAACCCTGTTGGGTTTTTCATAGTTTTATCCAATGGCCTATGCATTTCAACCTTAGTTTCGGTAGTGATTGGTTTCACCAACTGCTTTGCAGGGGCTTGTTTTTCAACCTACGATGGTAACACCCCGCTTATTGGTTGAGAAATAACTGACTTTGGGACAGTTTTAAAACTCTGTCTCCCTAAATGGGGAAGGTGGTGAGCGTATTGACCACCTTGCCAATTTCATTCTCAAGAGGATGTCCTCCCCTGAAGTGTCTCAATTTTTTCTTCTTTAGCCCAAGTTCGGAAACGATCTTTAGTTGGTTTTTTCTTCTTTGGCGATTTCTTGATCTGGTTCACTTGAAGAATGACAGATTTCAGCTTCGACTTTAGAGGTGGCTTCTTAGGTATGCGAAATTTTTTGATCGCTTCTTTGGCTTTGTTTATATTGTTCTTTTCTTCATTCTTTGCTTCTTCTACCACTTTCGTGGTCGCTTCTTCGTGGCTTTTACTTCCATACAAAAATTTCTCATATTCCTTTTTAGGAATATCAAGAACAAGTAATGATTCTATATTACTTATTTGAATTCATAATAACTTCATTTCCCCTATACACTTTTAGATACACAATTCGTCTGCGAGTGCTAAACTCTTCGTGATGTGTAGTAACGGTTATATTTGGTAGTTTGTAGGAAGTGGGCAATTTCAAAACAACCTTCTTTTTAATGCCTTCGACGAATTTTGCAGGTAGTTTTATTTGTCTTCCTACCTGGAAATTGGTTTTTGTTGAAAAATTCGACGTTCATATTTTCGTTTTTGTGGAAGATTTTGTGGTGTAATTCCTACATGGGAATTTATTTCGTTCATTGGTAATTCGTTGAACAAATTTCCATTATCACTTCATGTGATCGTTTCTTGGAACTGCGTATTTTTATTTGTAATTTCCAAACTTAATTCGTTCATTTCTTCATCATTATTCAAAATATAGACAGTTTTTAACGTATCTATTGATACAGTTTGTTTCCTATTTTCGATATCTATATCAAAAAATTTGTTATTTTTACGTAGAACACGAAATAGTCCTTCATATGGAGGTTCTAGAGGTGCTTTTACTCTATCTACTCGCAAGAAGACATGTGTATATCTACTGAGATCTGGATGAATAAATGGTTTTTCTTTTTTATGGTGGGAAAAAGGTACCGGGCGTATTTTTTCAAAAGCCGCACTCAAGTTTGCAACATAAGTGGCTGGTTTAGGAGCTTTCAAGGATGGATCAAAGAGGTCTCCTGGCAGTTTTAATGTCTTTCCAAACATCATTTCAACAATGGAAACCATTTCCTTTAATCGCGGTGCTGCGCGAAGTCCAAGTAGAACAACAGGTAGAGCTTCTGTCCATAATCCTCCAAGATATTTTAAGAAATTTTTCAATGTTTTATGAAAGTATTTCAATAGATCCGTTCGCTTCTGGATGATGAGCGGCTGTGTTAATATGATTTGCGCCCAAGTATTCTGTTGAGCGTTTAAAAATTCTGCTCATGAATTGCCAACCTCGATCTGAGGTTATTCGCAATGGCACTCCATATCGTACAATCCAATTTGTAAACATAATTTTTGCTACAGTGTCTGCTTCCATATCTTCTATTGGTACTGCTTCTACCCATCTAGAATAGGGATTGATCATAGTAAGTACGTAACGATATCCATCCGTGTTTTCTAAGGGATCAACTATGTCAATATGTGAATGATCGAATTTTTCCAAGGGTGGAAATGAGTGAATAGGCGCTTTCGTGTGCCTTTGAATTTTCGCACGTTGGCATTGTAAGCCGCTATGATGCCATGTACGGATTTTCTTGGTCATGTTTGGCCAAAAATATCTTTCGCGTATCATTCTTAATGTGGGTTTATAACCTGGGTGCGCGATATTTGTTTCACGAAGGGTGCTGGGAATAAATGGACGAAAATTATTTCTAGGCCATCTTATACAGAATATTTGGAAGTTTTCAATGTCCATGAGGTATCAAGCAGAACGGTCGTTCTGCGAGTCAAGTTCAAAACATAACCAAATTGCCATAGAAACGAACGAAAGTGCGCGTACGTACGAGCAAACGGCCGACTATGCTTATATTTTGTGAACAGGATTTACTCTATAGCGTTTATGCAATTTTTACCGAAACTATTGGTCGTAATGGATATATTTATAGCTTATTTTGAAGATCTCGCCAAGAGCTTCAAAATAAGCCATAGATAATTACTGTACGATAAAAACTCGCCGAGTTATTAACATCTGAAGTAAGCGATTATGACAAATTTTTGAAGTTAAGTAAACTCATTTTCTCGACAACTAATAGAGATGAAAACTTGAAATTTTGTATGCTTCATCTGCATGATGTAAATGAGTGCGTGTGAGGTTTTCGTCCAAATTGGCCCCCTTTTACTCCTCCTCCCCCTCAAATGGGCCTTAAAAATTTTTAAAATGGAACGAAAACTATAAAAGGCACTTCTACAGCATGTTTTCAATAAGTGTACCAAATTTCAGTTCATTTGCTTCATTACACTATTCCGTATCCTTGAGCAAAGTTTGGAAAATTTTAGAATATGTACAGAGGGGAAAATGAAATAGGGAACAGCATAAGGCACGAAAGGGGAAATTGAAATAGGGGAAATTCATAGACGTTGTTTCAATGGATCGGACTTCTCTGATTCAAGTAGGTAAAAAAGGATGAAATTAAATAGGGAACTCCTATTGCTGTTTGTGGTGTGGTAATTCAGTGGTTGAATAGAATACAGTAAATATAATAATTTCGACTTTTCTTAATTTTCATTACATTTTCCGGAATGAACCTAAATCTCTCTATAGCTACACGATGTGCAGAATTCTAGGAACATTTCCTCTGCGTATGGCGTTTATTGTAAAATAAGAATCGTGTTTTTCAAAAAAATACGTGATGGTAGCATTACCCTTGCAAAAAAAACACTACTAGTAACTAGTAATGATCACTACTAGTACTTAGTAGTAGTATTTTTCAATATTAATCACTACAAGTTACTAGTAGTGGTCACTACAAGTGCTTATTAGAAGTGACCACTACTAGTAACTTTTAGTGATTAATATTGAAAAACACTACTACTAAATACTAGTAGTAATTAATACTTATCGTTCAAGATGGAAAATGGTTTTCAAAACTTTACAACGCACCTAAGCATGCATTCAAACCATTGGTTCACACAAAATGTGCAAACAGTCCTTAAGTTTGTTGGTGGAAGTGCGTATGTCCTTAAGTTTGTTGGTGGAAGTGCGTATTTGCACTTCAATTACAGTTAAATTAAACTCTTCCTTATATGCATTACTGCAACACATTTCATCTAAGAGAAGCAAAGTGATACGTAGACTACTAGTAGAACACTAGTAATCATTAATATCTTGAGTACCTACTACTAGTCAACTGCACAACTACTAGTTGCTCTATTTATTACTAGTATAACTAGCAGTTGCTATCTTCAGTACTATTATTCTTCATGAAAACTATACCTAATTGAAGAATGAAATAATGGTTTCTCATTACTATATAACTTATATTTCATTCTTCAACTTGCTATCAGGAGAAGCACTAGCAGTAACAAACTACTATTCTATTCAAGAACTAGTGTTTATTTGGACTGCTAGTAGTAGTAGTAAACTAGTACTCTGTTGTTAAACTTGGTAAAATAAACTAATAATCACAGTACAAGTAGTGAAAAACTACTACTCTATTCATGAACTTGTAATCACAAACTACTACTAGTAATAAGAAACCAATTATCACAGTACAAGTAGTGAGAAACTACTACTCTATTCATGAACTTGCAATCATAAACTACTACTACTAGTAATGATGAACTAGTAATCACAGTACAAGTAGTGAAAAACTACTACTCTATTCATGAACTTGTAATCACAAACTACTACTAGTAGTGAGATATTAGTATTCTGCAACTGAACTACTAGTAACTAGTGACAATTCACTACTATTCGTTTATTTAACTACTAGTTTACTTGTAGTTACTAGTAGTTATTAGTAGTGATTTCTAGTTACTAGTAGTGTTTTTTTTGCAAGGGTACTTTCTTTAAATATTATATTCCAAAAAAAAACCTTTGATATCCGCAAAAAAAAACTTCTAACAAGCAAAAACGTCAACTTCAAAACATTTCTTAGTTACACCTATTTAAAAAAAAAAAAAAAAAAAAAAAAAAATTAAGGTAAAAAATAATATGATACAAGCCCACAGATCAAGTTCCCCTCTTTTCAACTTAGAACTTGACGGTCGTCATTAACGAAAACACAACGATTATCATGTACCTAAATATTACATTTTCATTTCACCAAACTTTAAAATTTAACTTGTAAGGGGATCGTATTACGACCGCAGATATGTTATTGTTACTTCTTTAGTACCACTTGATAATGTTTAAACTCACCAATTACTACATTACATAACACATATTGCACCTACCTTTCGAATATGTGCGTTGAAATCGATATATATTTGAATTCAATATTAAAATTAAAGTAAATAGAAGTAATCAAATGATAATATTTAAAATTAGCAATTACTAAATTACGTAATATATATTGTACATATTACAAATATGTGCGTTGAAATTGAGATCTATTTGAATTCACAATTACAATTACAACACATGAAAATACGTAATAAAATAAAATAATTATAAAAAATTTATTCATACACATTTGGAACTTTTTGTTCATGAAATCATTTCCATTCCATAAATTCATTGCCTATTCAGTTGTATTGTTATGAATTAAACATTGTTCCATCCTTTCTTTTCATGTTCAGTAATTTGGAACAAAAATGTTAACTCACATAACGAAATCACCCCAATTGCACAGTCACATCATTAGTGAGACATTTCAATTTATAGCGATCATACTAAAAACAATACCAAGTGAATGACGACCGTCAAGTTCTAAGTTGAAAAGAGGGGAACTTGATCTGTGGGCTTGTATCATATTATTTTTTACCTTAATTTTTTTTTTTTTTTTTTTTTTTTTAAATAGGTGTAACTAAGAAATGTTTTGAAGTTGACGTTTTTGCTTGTTAGAAGTTTTTTTTTGCGGATAAATTATTTCAGAAGGTATTAATATTAACACTTATCTAGTGTAGCAAATATTCACAAATATTTCATATTTTAAAAATAAATTTTTCATTATTTTATGATACATATAGGTAATAATGAATGTTTTTGTATGATTGCTTGATTAAATCAATAATTAGAAAGAACCGCTAATGTTAGTGCCTTGTCACCACATTCACTCTGTTTGAAGAAAAATTGCATTGTGACGTTGTTGAGAAATTTGAATGCAAAGAAAGAATTGTTAAATGAAACAAGTTTGGTTGTGAGAGAATGAAGGAAAAAAGCTTATTTTTGGAAATGATAACTGAAGTGATGGCTGGCGATAGAGTTTTGTTATTAAGAATCGATTTGACCCAATCCGATACCATTTTTCCCCTTTAAAGGTAGGCAGTTTTGAATTCGGCTAGCGTTTTGTATGACCATGAATAAAGCCCAAGGCCAAGCGCTAGATCGGTTTGAAGTTTATTTCCCAGATTCAATTTTTAGTCATGGGCAGCTGTATGTTACACTGTCTCCAGTGAAATGTTTGCCAAAGGTTTGACAGACGGCTTGAAGGAGTTATAAAATGCAGCACAGAAAGTAAGTGATAAAGATAGCAAACAGCTGGAGTGAAGCAAGCAGGCCGAGTGAAGTGAGCATGTGAGCAGGGAGGTTGGGGCTGCGGAGCAGCCCAGGGGGCAAATCCCTCTTAGCATAAATTTAAAATTCAATATATGTATTAGGCGCGTAATGATACTTATTTCTTCTTTAATGACGACCGTCAAGTTCTAAGTTGAAAAGAGGGGAACTTGATCTGTGGGCTTGTATCATATTATTTTTTACCTTAATTTTTTTTTTTTTTTTTTTTTTTTTTTTTAAATAGGTGTAACTAAGAAATGTTTTGAAGTTGACGTTTTTGCTTGTTAGAAGTTTTTTTTTGCGGATATATCATTTTCAGCTTTGAACTTTGCAAGTTCCTCATCATTCTGTTGTGTTTTTGCGATTATTGCAGGTATAACTGGTGTAATTGCTGAAATTTCAGGCCTACTTAACATATTGGCCACCACGTTGCTACTTCTGGCAATGTGCTGAATATCAGTGGTAAACTGTGCGATATATTCAATTTGCCTAGACCTGCGTGCAATTGTCCTTTCTTGCTGACTTTTTGTGAACATGTAAATTAATGGTTTATGTTCTATAAGTATGGAAAAATGCGACCTTCCAACAAAAATTCAAAATGGCCAATTGCACCATAAACGGCGTATAATTCTTCATTATAAGTGGTTAATTTCTTTTGGGACTCGGTCAATTTTACTGAGTAAAAACCAAGAGTTTCTCTTTGTCCATTTGATATTTGTTCTAAAAGAGCTTCAACTGCATGGTCTGATGCATCTCTTGTGAGAATTAGTTTCACTTCAGGGTTCAAGTTATTCAAGGAAGTGATTTTCGCAATTTTTTCTTTACAAATCGCGAATTGTTTTTCTGCTTCAGGTGTCGAATTTACCAGACTTTTATCGTTTTTCTTATTTAGACCTTGTAATAGGTCATATATTGGAGCGAGATCTTTTCCTGCGTCTCTATAAAACTGTCTTATGAAGGCAAATGATCCCAAGGTTCATCTTAGTTGCGTTTTTGTTTTTATAAAGGCATATTTGTCAAGGCCTCTATTCTTTTCAGGTCTGGAAAAAATTTGTCTTCCATTATTACGTGGCCTAAAAATGTTACACGATTTATTGCGAATGCGCATTTTTTCATATTGATTGTGATGCCATTTTCCGCTAATCTTTTGCAGATTTCTCTTAGATGCGCATAAATGTTCGGCATGATTATTTGAAAATATTAATATATCATTTAGATATACATAAGCAAATGATAGATCGCCCAATAAGTTATTAATGAACCTATGAAACGTTTGAGGTGCGTTTTGCAATCCTAATAGCATTCGGAGAAATTCGTAAAGTCCGAATGGCGTAATTATTGAAGTTTTCAGCACGTCTGTTTCATTTACTGGTATGTTGTGAAATGCATGCACTAAATCTAAATGGGAAAATACCTTTGCGCCTGCTAGACGCTATACCCAATCTTGTAAGTGCATAATTGGGTACCTATTTGGTACTGTTTGTGCATTTACTTTTCGGTTATCTCCACATACTCGCAAGCCTTGACCTGCTGATTTTTCTCGGAGAAGCATTGGTGAGGCCCATGGAGAGTGGCATATACCCATATCGCACATGCATTTTAATTCCTTGCGAACAGCATCTACAATTTGAGGTCTCAATCTGCGTACCTTTTCGTGTACAGGTGGATGTAGTAATATGATGGACTACATTATTTGGAGGGTTTTCTACGAATGGAGCTGGCTTTAGTATACCTGGAAATTCGGTTAAAATGTTCTCTATGCTTTTGTCGGAACAAATTATGTCCGTAACTACAGAGATGCTATGCTGCTTAGCGTTATGTAAGGTACTGCGAGCGCTTGTTAGCGTTATTCTGTTTACTAAGCGTTTCCTTTTTAGGTCCAGTAGTAAATCAAAGTGAGATAAAAAATCTGCACCAAGAATTGGGATATTGATATCGGCTAAAACAAATTTCCATAGGCAGAAGTGATTTTTTTTGAACAACCTGGAAACATTATAAGCCCATTCTCTAAATCTATGATGATAAAAACATGCGTCATCGATTATTTCTTCGCGCTTTTGGCTACGATTGCGATAGCGTGAATCAAGTGTTCTACTTCTTGGTTGATTACGTAATTGATTATTTTCTATTTCCATTATTCTTTCCATCATATTTTTCATCATAGTGCATAGATTTTTTAAGAAAGGCTCGCCTTCAGATTGAGCTTTTGAAACAGCGTACATGTTGAATGAAGTAGGCATTGTTGAGGATTCATCATGTAGTTTATCAGCCATTTTTGCCAGTTTAAAGATTTTGAAGTAGGATTTTGTGCTTGGTGGGTACAACCAGGTCTGCATTTTGTAGCGTCATCTATGAAGGTTTGTTGGTACCAGAAACGACCACTGGAGTTAAGAATGTCACAACTAACTTGTTTAAAGTTGAACGGAGCAAGAGTACGCGAACTAGAACATGGGCGGAATCTATATCTTGGTTTAGGTGTTCATTCACTGCTTCTTCGCGAGATTTCATCAACTTGAATTCACTAAAACGGGTAGCATCTTTGATTCAGCGGCGCAAATAGTAGGTTCTTGATTTGTAGCTTCGGAGATACTGCATGTAGAGGAATATCGAGTGGATGTTTGGACATAGTTAGGTGTTCTTGTATGCGTGGTAGTAGTTACTGTATCCACAAGCGTTTAAGGATTTCATCGCTCACGCTATTTTCACCTAGCAACCTCATATCATTGAGTAATACACTGGGCTTTCGTGTTCCAAGGGTGACATTCCTGAATAATTCATCTAATTTGGCTTCAGAGGTAGTGGCATAAAGCTGAACTATGCGTTCATTGATTTTTCCATATTTTGTGGTCGCATCTTCTTGGCTTTCGAAGATATCAGCTAATCGATTCAAAATGGAAGCTGGAATTTTCGGAATGATTGCCGCTAAAATCAGATTCGGATCTATGCTTCAAACTGCAACTTTACCAGCCTGAACCATAATACTGGATTCGGGGTTAAAAATTCAGGAAGTGAAATTCGGTAGGGTAGCGTTTTGGTTTCGGTAGAACTTGAAATTATATTTGAAAAATCAAGCGATTTGATTTTTGAGATATCGTCGTCGAAACCCATTTTGCTTAGGAGAGAAAATATATATATATTTTCTTAATAAAATGTAAACTGAAATTCTAAAACGGCCTAGTGGGGAAATAATCAAAACGAATTTTTTCGGTCCCGGGTTTTGGCACTGATTTGTAGGCAATGGGGAATAATATAATCAATAAAAATGGCTGGAGATGGCAAAAATAAAAATAACAACGGCGAACGCTGTCGCGATAATTTATAAAATACGTGATGGCCGCAGAGTCTATCGCGTTGCGACAGTTTTCAATATCGCGACAAAGTTTGGGAGTGAAAGTGTGGGATGGCAAAAGCTGTTGCTGGAATAAAATAACTCGTAAGACGAGTGGAAAGGAACTGTATTTCTTAAACAACATTGCTTTATATTTATATGAAAACATTAAATTACAACACCCAATGAGAATCAAATTTTTAAAAACTTGGGAAGAACCGCATTATCCTAGGTTACATGGTACTACTTCACAGTATTACTTTCATGTTTTATTATGTTACATGTACGGTATCACTTTTACTATATTATACTCCATTTTCTTTTATTTTTGGAATACAGTAAAAAAAAGGGAAACTATAGAAAAACTATCTCAATATTTCCTACTTTCAAATAAAAGTTACTGTATGAATATCATAGCTACAAACTCCGTTAATATACTTTTGGAAAGAGGATAAAATTCTATATTAAGAAATGAAATTAAGAATTGGTGCCATCGTATTTATTTGAGAGGATTTTTTCAATAAGAGATAAAGTTTATACTTCATATCAGTGCTAAACACAGTTTATAAGAAGAGTTTTTTTTTTTTTGGATGAACGTGAACTGAACTGAACGAGATTTGACCATGAACGTGAACTGAACGTGTTTTTCCTTCAAAAATGAACATAATAGGTATATAAAAGCATTAAAAACCCTTTGACTATATACTAGATGGACCGAGTTACGTGTAGGAAAACTGCGGTGAAACATTACACGCATCAGAGTCGGAACATTCGCTGCAACTTTATATCTTGCGCATGCCTGAAGTCCTTTATCACATTCCCCGACAAACACACCGAATACGAATCGCATACGAATCGAATACTATTTTAGTATTTCTAGCATGCGAATCGAATGTGAAGTTCGCTGCTAATATACAGCGAAAATGTCCGCGTTTTTAGCATTTGTAGCGTTTATCTTACTTTTCACATCCTTTTCGCATGCGAAACCAATACTTATGTAAGCATGTTATTAGAGTGCGATTCGAATGCGAACAGCGCATACGAACTTCGCACTCTTATAGCATGAGTTTCGTCTTCTATTTAAATAATACTCAATAAAATTAAATTATTACAACGCCTATCGAAATTTTTTGTAGATATCTAGATTTTAATATTGTTTTAGTACCATTTTCAACATTTTTTTAGTTTAATATTTCCAAACGCTTTTATTCATAAATATACGAAAAAATAAGTTGAAAGTGGTAATAAAAAACAATGTTAAAATATGGATACCTAGAAAAAATCTCAATACGCACTCTAATAATTTAATTTTAATAATAGTAAAAATGAAAATCTCGTAATTAAAACAGAAGGGGGAAAAGGAAGAAAAAATTTCGCGTCATGGATACTGAATTCAGCAGCTACCACGCTATATCAACAGAACTCCGATAAAAATTCGTAACAGTGAAATCCAAATCTCAAACCAATTTATAAGTTGAAAATAACTGGACATTCTTCCTCAAATTCATTCTTTTTTTAAATTCTTCAAATTCTTTATTCCGTAATCGACGTTTTTGTCGATTCGTTTTCATTATAAAATTAAAATTTAACGTATTGAAATTAAAAAAAAAATACACCTGATGCAACACTTTTCAGACTGACTCTTAATAAATGTAATATATAATGAATTATAATTTTCACATGCGATACGTTAGGGAGTTCGCAGGATTTTCGCTGTACTGTATTCGCAGTCGTATCGCAAGTGATTCGAATGCAAATTTGAATTTAATTATATATTGATAAAATAAGTGCGAAATTCTTATACTATTCGTATTTTATTCGCATTTTATTTCAAGCATGTGTACAGTATGCAAAAATCTCATGTGAATAGCATATAAAGATCGCATACATATCGCAATGTGGAAACCTACATGCGATTCTCATGCGATGCGAATGATGAAAAATTAAAATAAAATGTGATGCGATATCAGCATCTGGTTCGAATACTTTCAACATGCTATTTTTATTTGTGAGTAGCATGCTAGAAATCGCTTGCGATTCGTATTCGCTGTGTTTGTAGGGTCATGTTATTCTGATTTTAAGCAGTACTATCGATGTCCCCTTACCGCACTATTAGCGGGAAATAAATTTGCGCATGCGTATTTTGAATTTAGTCACGAGTGTTCTGAGAAAATCTGTGTAATGTATCACCGTTTTTGGGTTGGCATTTGCTTGTTGCTAGCTCGGTCCATCTAGTATATAGTCAAAGTAAAAACCAAAGTTGCTGCTGTTATTTATTTTCTATTTTTATTTTTTTTTTGTGAATGTAATTTAAATCGTTCACGTTCATGAACTGAACAAAATAACTATGAACGAGGGGAATTTCCCCAGCACGGGTTCCGAATTCGGAAATGAAACTTGGTGTATTCCTTTGTGCTAAGTTTGTGCTGGTTTGTGCCACAAAACCAGTAGTTCGTGCTACTCTCCTTCCCGAAGTATACCGTAAACAATTTGAGGGTGCACAGGGTTGAAACTGGGCGCAATCGTTGTTGCTACGTTTGTGCTGGTTTATGCCGCAAACCCCGTAGTTTGTGCTACTCTCTATCCTGAGACATTCAAAAAACAAGTTGGGGTGCTGGGGAAATGAAAATTGAAAATGCGTATAAAAGGCTTGAATGTAATTCGATTGATTTGAATTTGATGACAATCGTTTGTGCTACGTTTGTGTTATCTGATGCATTAATTTTTGTCCCTCTCCCCCTCCCCTTTCCACTTTTCCAACATTTTGGGTTAGGCATATATGGAAATACTCAAATACATATCTTGGGAAATGTTTTGTTACCAAATACAATAGGAAAGACCATCGTAAGCAACGTATTAAAAATTTTCACCCATCCTCTATACCTAAACCCTCCTCGAAGTGGATCACAGCTCCCCAAAATTGGTTTCTTCATATGTCTTGATACAGTTAAATTTTAAGAATAAAATTGTTCAATTATATTTTGTTCTACACTAAATTTCTTGCACGGTGATGTACTGAATACATTTGCACCATGAATAAGAGGAGAGTAGCATAGCGTTTCAAGCATAGAAGGTTTAGAATGGTACTAAATTACTTCAAAGTCCAAATACATACATGTACCAACATATAAAACACCAAAAAAATTATACAGTATCCTAATTGATTCTGGTACCCCTGAGAGCTAACATGCCTAATGTTTAAAATAGAAAGAGGTTGGTAAGACTGATATGTACTTATTATCGCATCAGAGATATGCACTAGGGTGAAGTGAAAAAAAAAATGTTCTTCAATTTTGATCAAATTTCAGGAGGTGGTTTACTTTGAGTTGAAAGTTCCTATACAAAATTTCAGAACCCATGGACCATTTGGGGGAGACAGAAAAAAAAGTGATTTTTCGTCTCTGTAGCCTCCAGATCGATACATAACCATAACCACACAGAGCTAGAAAGGCGCGATTTGAGTCCTTACTTCTCTCTAGCCCATCGGCAGATCGATTGGAGGCCATCTTGATCCCCTGTCTAAGAGTTGAAAAGTTGCAGATTGATGCTTTAAATTGCTTCGGTAACAAAACATTTCCTAAGATATGTATTTAAGTATTTCCATATGTGCCTAACCCAAAATGGTGGAAAAGTGGAAAGGGGAGGGGGAGAGGGACAAAAATTAGTGCATCAGATAGCACAAACGTAGCAAAAACGATTTCCATCAAATTCAAATCAATCGAATTATATTTAAGCCTTTTATACATATTTTCAATTTTCATTTCCCCAGCACCCCAACTTGTTTCTTGAATATCTCAGGATAGAGAGTAGCATAAACGATGCGGTTTGCGGCACAAACCAGCACAAACGCAGCACAAAGGAATGCACTAAGTTTCATTTCCAAATTCTGAAAACGGGGTGCCGGGGAAATGCACCTCTACAAATGCGAATTTGAACTGAACGTAGCAGTTATTTTCTTAAATGAAAGTGAACTGAACTGAACTAAACGAACAAATTTTTAGTATGAACGTGAACGTGAACTGAACGTCATAATTTGTTTTCAAAATGAACCGAACATGAACGCTTTCGCGAACGACCCAACCCTATTTGCAGAAAACGAAAGCGAAACCCTCTTGCAATATTAGCTCCTAATTTGCACTGACAAAATATTGATTGGGGACCACTCATTATTTCTCATATGCAATCGGCAATCGCACGTTTTGTCTGTTTGTAGTGTTGTGAAATTTTGAAAAATAAATTGAAAATCAATGGTATAATTGTTGATTTTCATCGTCAAATTAATACAAAAAACGAAAAATGAAAACAAAACAAAAATAGGCAAACAAAATGAAAAATAAATAGTAGAATAATTGTCGATTCTCATCGCCAAATTAATGCGTACACGATAAATGAAAAGAAATGGGCCAGAAAGGGATAATCATACATCATCTAACCTCTTCAATTTTTGAAATTGCTTTTTTGGCAGATTTTGCTTTTTTTTGTTTCAAGTAATCTTCTCTGCTTTTAGATGTTTTGAATTTGAATTAGCATCGAACTGGAGGATTTCAATTTTTTTTCTATAGAATCTCCCTTACTTCAGATTATTTATGTTTTGGTTTCAAAATTGTAATAAACTTTGGTTTAATTATATTTTAGATGATAACTTTTCTCACAAGATGTGCATGTATTCATTGTTGTCATAATAATTGTAATTTAATATGTAATATTGACCACTCTACTGAATATATGATAATGATAATGAAGTATCAAGATGTTAAATACCATGTTATCATAAAAAAAGGGTCATACAATTGCATACGAGAAATAACAAGTGGTCCCTAATCAGTATTTCTTCAGTGCAAATTAGGAGCTAGCTAGTCTTGCAATCAGCTTGTAGCTCATAGCTTGTTTTAATTGAGTTCCAGTTTCGGATTTAAATTCTTATTATTTTCAAAATCAGATAGCAGCATCAAAAACGTATTCAACATATTATGAATGAACAGAACTTATGAATTATAATGCATGATGGCTAATGGCTATGAGTTAGAGTTGTAAATTGAAAGTGATTATTCAATCATTTGTACTTCTACATCTTTAAAATTACCCAAGTTTGAAATATATGTAGTCATGTTTTTTTTTAATAATTATGAAAATCCTTCAAAAATGCTAAAAATAGTAGTTATTTGATTTGAGAGAAAAATCATAACGATCATAACTGGAACTTGAATTAACTCATATTAACGCCACGTCTCATCACGTCCAAAAACTAATCAGCTTTAAAGCACCACTACTTCCTCACTTCCTCCAAGTAACTATCAACTCGATCTAGTGTTGCCAACCTAAATGGAAAAAATCCTCGAATTCGCCGAAAAAAAACGCAGGTACGGGAAAAAATCCCAGATCGTGTTTTTAAAATATGAATGACCTTTTTTTTTTTTTTTGTTTGCGAAGTATATATTCATTAAAATTGAAATTATGATTGAAAAATTTTATTAATTTTAGATTACCCCTTACTGCAATTAGGGGAATTACTTTATACTTTATATTGGATTAATATAAATGATAAAAAAATAATAAAGAAATTAAAGATAAAATCAAGAGATTATTATTTCTATCCTTGGACAATAGAAAAATACATTAATGCAAAAATAATTCTAAAATTCAATTCAACAAACTCAACTACATGTGTGGCTTTGCAGTTTGCTTTCCCAGGTAAGCGGTAAAAATGTAAACAGATTAACAGAACATCATTGTTACCAACTCAGAGACTTAACTAAACGGTGAACACTGAACAGGAAAAATTCGAAAAGAAAATTTAAAATTTTAAAACATAAATCTAATTTGTTCAATCAAATTTTATGCGTAAAAACGCTATAAAGTTGAAAAAATCCCAGAAAAATAAGAAAAATCCCAAAAATCAAGAAATCCCAGAAAATCTCAGCATGTTTTCTAAAAATGTCGAAAAATCCCTAGATCCTGGGATTTATCCCTAGGGTTGGCAACCCTGACTCGTCCGTCAAGTTTTACTCGAGTTATCGCGCAAAAATCAAAAAACCTCAATTCACGCCTCCTCACATCCAAAAAATAATCAGCTTCAGAGTACCACTACCTCATCCTTCTTCCAACTTTCAACCAAGGTTGCTGAAAAAAACAATTTTTCAAAATAAAAAACAAAAAACCGTTTTTTATTGTTTTAAAACATATTTTTCGTTTTAAAACAAAAAACCTTCACGAAAGCGTAACAGGAGTTGAACGTTAGGGCGATAAGAAAAGACGGCTGACTAGAAGATAAAGACGTATTCATCGACGAAATTTATCAATAAGCTAATAAATAGGCATGCTTAATAGTCCTACACTAGTTTCAAAATATGTACGTATATGTGCTTAATTTAAAATAATAAAAAAAAAAAACTATTTTTTGTTCTCTTCGACGTCATTTCATTTATGAAAAGTTGTAAAATGCTATAAAAACAGTATAAATACCCCTTAAAACAAAATTTAGACACATTGATTTAGAGGTGTCCATTATGCCCCATTGATTTTGAGACCACTATTTTGAAAGGGTATTGGAGAAACGAATATGACTCAAAAACTATTGCTCCAAAAAATCTTAAAAAATTCAGGAGGTTAGTAGAAAGATGCCACTACATATCAAGCTATTCTTATCGTTAAAATATTAATTTAGGGACTCAGCATATCGATTCGCGCTCAGCATGCCCATTATGCCCTAGTCTTCCCTATCACTCGATTACCGTTTAAACAATAATGAACAATCTTTCAAAAATTATACGAGAAGTAGTATTACTTGTTATCAGTTATGCACTGTTTCTTATTCATAGCATATCATTCGAAGTTAAAGTATAAAGAAAAAGAATAAATACCTGTGCATTCGAACCACAAACATTCTCTTAAATCAGAAATACAACTGGCAAACAATTTATAATCATGTATTATACAGGACTACTTGAATGTTAGAGTGCGATACTAAACGTAATCATGCTAGTAAAATAAGATAATATAAGTACTTACCAATTTTGACACTGTCTCGTTTTTCATATCTATAAATTTGTATCTAGGTAGACCTGTCTGATAGTGGCGGTTATTCAATGTAATCGTTGTAATCGCCGATTATAGTTGGAAAAAGAAAAGAAAAAAAAATTAATTTCCAAGTTGGCAGTTTTTGTTAAAAATCCCAACAAATTCATTACATATAATTGTTTTAATATCTCTAAAAAAAAAAATCAGAAAAAAGATGTATTATATGTATCACCGTTAAAATTAGAGTTGTCCAAGTACTTATGTATCCGGATATAAACCGGGTATTTGTTTCGCATATAATGAATCCGAGTATCCGGATAAAACCGGGTATAGTTTTCTAAAGAAATACTAGGAGCGCTATATGATTGTATTCTCGACAATTTGAATTTATCGATCAATATTCAATGCTGGAAGGGTATTTTTTAATAACTTTGAAAAATACCCAGCAAAAGAGCATGAAAATCTCTTTCTAATGACATCAACCTTTAACTAAAAATCGTTATTTTTGAACATAGGCCTACTACATTTTCACTGAGTAGTAGCAACCTATTGAAATTTGAAAATTTGATACCTACTAAATCGATCAACTACCCGAATAAAGTATCATACCATAATGCCTAAAATTATTATTTTCTGTCTGTTATCATTTATTATAGATATCCGGTTTCAATACCCGGATATCCGGATTTATGTAAACAAAAAAATCCAAATACCAAGTACCCGGATACCGGACAACACTAGTTAAAATGCGATTATGGAGTAAGGCCTAGTTGATGTTGCTAATAAGGCTGTGTAACATGACGTTCATGCGTGTTCGTTTAGCGTTCGGCCAGACTCGTTGTCTCGTTTGTAAACGCTCTACCACAGCGACTACAAGCATCAAAATAGTAATAAAAACCTGAACGCGTATACGATTTTTTTTTACATATTCACGCTTCTTCCTCTCTCTTTTTTTTATTTATGTGGAAAAAAGAAAAAATATTTTCATTTCATAAATACCCAAAAATAAAAAAATTAAAATTAAGCTCGTCCGCGCGTATCTTATAATATGTTATGTGTAGAATAAAAAAATTTAAATCCAAATTCATGTTTATTTCTCTTTCGTTTTTTATCTGGAAAAGATATTTCTATTCCATAAATGCCAAAAAAAAGTGAAAATATCGTATGAGAATTGTGAGACCAGTAATCGCTAAGAAATGACGATTATAATATGCAATGGAACGCTGCAACTATACAGCACAACAATCTGTACAGGCATAGGCCGGTGACTCCGCGTTGGCGTGTATGCCCAGAAGGGAGTGAGGGGAGTAAAAACTGAAAAGGCAACAGACAACTTTCATCTGGAGGTTAATCTCTTTTCAATCATTTGCATTGCTTTTTAGCTGAGGTTTTAACAAAACGATAGCTATTACAGCCTACCTGATTTGGGAAGGGAAGGTCGGGGGAGGGTGGGGTCTTCAAATCTTTACGTTTCAGACCATTTGTAATCATCTGGCAAATGTCCAACTTTTTGGTATATATATCGCAAAAAAAACTTCTAACAAGCAAAAACGTCAACTTCAAAAAAATTCTTAGTTACACCTATTAAAAAAAAAAAAAAAAAAAAATTAAGGTAAAAAATAATATGATACAAGCCCACAGATCAAGTTCCCCTCATTTCAACTTAGAACTTGACGGTCGTCATTCACTGGAGGATTGTTTTTAGTATGATCGCTATAAGTTGAAATGTCTCACTAATGATGTGACTGTGCAATTGGGGTGATTTCGTTATGTGAGTTAACATTTTTTTTCCAAATTACTGAACATGAAAAGAAAGGATGGAACAATGTTTATTTCATAACAATACTACTGAATAGGCAATAAATTTATGGAATGGAAATGATTTCATGAACAAAAAGTTCCAAATTTTTATGAATAAATTTTTTATAATTATTTTATTTTATTACGTATTTTCATGTGTTGTAATTGTAATTGTGAATTCAAATAGATCTCAATTTCAACGCACATATTTGTAATATGTACAATATATATTACGTAATGTAGTAATTGCTAATTTTAAATATTATCATTTGATTACTTTATTTACTTTAATTTTAATATTGAATTCAAATATATATCGATTTCAACGCACATATTCGAAAGGTAGGTGCAATATGTGTTATGTAATGTAGTAATTGGTGAGTTTAAACATTATCAAGTGGTACTAAAGAAGTAACAATAACATATCTGCGGTCGTAATACGATCCCCTTACAAGTTAAATTTTAAAGATTGGTGAAATGAAAATGTAATATTTAGGTACATGATAATCGTTGTGTTTTCGTTAATGACGACCGTCAAGTTCTAAGTTGAAATGAGGGGAACTTGATCTGTGGGCTTGTATCATATTATTTTTTACCTTAATTTTTTTTTTTTTTTTTTTTTTTTTTAAATAGGTGTAACTAAGACTTGTTTTGAAGTTGACGTTTTTGCTTGTTAGAAGTTTTTTTTGCGGATATCAAAGGTTTTTTTTTGGAATATAATATTTAAAGAAATTAATGCTACCATCACGTATTTTGTTGAAATTCCTATAAATTGTTTAGCGGCATAGATGGTAAGCGAGTAATTGAAGTGCGTATATCTAATTGAGAGAAAATGTTTATTTGAATAATTTTTTTCTTAATTAATCAACGTTTTTTATTAAATTTACCGCCCTCTACTCAACATTTTTGTCTTCGGGTTGTTGGCTTTTGAGGTATTCCGCTGCTTCATCCAGAATGTATTGTTTGTATTGTATCGAAATTTCCCGCATAGCCGTTCGGAACCCCTCTATAGCTGCACGATGTGCCGCTTTTCGTGGATCTTCTGTCTGAGGATTGTTATAATTAGATACTTATTTATTAGGTTTTTTTTGTTATGGTAATGATGTTTAATGAATTCATAATGGGTTTTGGGTAATTGTAGTACGAGATGTATTGGTATTAATTTTAAAATTAGTAGAATATGATAATGACATTGCTGCTCTATTTTATTTCACGTATAGTGTTTGGCCAAACGTTGTTTTAATTTAGGCTCATTTGAAAAAAATTTTTAAAATTTTATACTAATTTAAGTTTTGAATAATTATGAAGAATATGATCTCCGTTTCACAGAGTCGTAGCACATGTACGCATTACTCAATATAACGAGTCTCTCACTGGAATAATGAAAGAAAGAGAATAATAGTAAATCATGATGATTTCATTAAATAATTTTTTTGAAAAACACGATACTTATTTTACAATAAACGCCATACGCAGAGGAAATGTTCCTAGAATTCTGCACATCGTGCAGCTATAGAGAGATTTAGGTTCATTCCGGAAAATGTAATGAAAATTAGGAAAAGTCGAAATTATTATATTTACTGTATTCTATTCAACCACTGAATTACCACACCACAAACAGCAATAGGAGTTCCCTATTTAATTTCATCCTTTTTTACCTACTTGAATCAGAGAAGTCCGATCCATTGAAACAACGTCTATGAATTTCCCCTATTTCAATTTCCCCTTTCGTGCCTTATGCTGTTCACCTATTTCATTTTCCCCTCTTGTACATATTCTAAAATTTTCCAAACTTTGCTCAAGGATACGGAATAGTGTAATGAAGCAAATGAACTGAAATTTGGTACACTTATTGAAAACATGCTGTAGAAGTGCCTTTTATAGTTTTCGTTCCATTTTAAAAATTTTTAAGGCCCATTTGAGGGGGGGAGGAGGAGTAAAAGGGGGCCCAATTTGGACAAAAACCTCACACGCACTCATTTACATCATGCAGATGAAGCATACAAAATTTCACGTTTTCATCTCTATTAGTTGTCGAGAAAATGAGTTTACTTAACTTCAAAAATTTGTCATAATCGCTTACTTCAGATGTTAATAACTCGGCGAGTTTTTATCGTACAGTAATTATCTATGGCTTATTTTGAAGCTCTTGGCGAGGTCTTCAAAATAAGCTATAAATATATCCATTACGACCAATAGTTTCGGTAAAAATTGCATAAACGCTATAGAGTAAATCCTGTTCACAGAATATAAGCAAAGTCGGCCGTTTGCTCGTACGTACGCGCACTTTCGTTCGTTTCTATGGCAATTTGGTTGCGTTTTGAACTTGACTCGCAGAACGACCGTTCTGCCTGATAACGCTTTGCGCATACAAAGTCGCGAGTTTTCTGTAGGCGATGACAAAGTGGCCTCAGCTCGCCACATGTGCGGAAGCGAAGATAACTTCTAATAAGTACCTGTAGATATCTCCAGTGTCATTGATTTTGGTGCTAAGTTTAGTTTTTACATCTTACTTTAATAGCATATCTTTCAAAATGAGTTGATGCAAATTGCATTTTCAGTAAATTATTTCAGATTTTTCGATTTTTAAATTTCGGTGTTTTGGTCCAAAAATCTTTTCCAATTTTGCTTTAATTAGTCCCGACAGATGTTAGATTATATTGCAAAATATTTTCGAAGCGTTATGAAATAAAAATTAATATTTATTCAAAAAACACGCAATTTTTAAATTTATAGCTGATTATTTTTTGGGAAAAGGAACAAGAACAAGGTATTCAATGATACATCATTATTTGTAACATGCAATACCTTTGAGCTTCAATTCTCACTGATAAAAGTTTGAAATTTTAAATTAAATAGCC
This sequence comes from Phenacoccus solenopsis, assembly GCA_009761765.1. NCBI lineage: Eukaryota > Metazoa > Arthropoda > Insecta > Hemiptera > Pseudococcidae > Phenacoccus > Phenacoccus solenopsis. Next base: position 54,325,701 of record CM019753.1, read on the forward strand.
TAAACTTTTCCTTAAATGACATTTTAATAACTTTGTGGAAATTATTTTCTCTAAATTTGACTTAATTAAATAAGACCTGGGTATTTGTAAAAAATAGTGATTGCATTAAACCATACAACTTTCACTCACATCATTTAAATCCTTCATTAATGAAACAATGCTGTGGCATTGTTCAAAAACTTGGAAAAATTGTGAAATCAATATACACTGCAAAATTTAGGGTTAAATTTAAGTTGCTCTGCGAATTTTCAATCGCATCATCGTATCCGCCTAGTGCGTTTATAAATTCCACATTCCATTTAGTCACCTCGTCACATGTACCGCGCTAAATGCATGCAAAGCAGCGAGTTCTTGTCGACATGTCGCGTATACTTGATTTCGAAAATTTTATATTCATGAAAATGATAAATTTGCCGAAATTACAATTTATGAACGACCACATAGTGTAATTCTTAAAATTTAAGTATGTTTTTTTGCTTTGAAATTTTTGAAAATTTTTGTACCAGTGCAGCCAATAGTAGATCATAAAATTATAAAATTATAAAATTTTCGCTAGCTTATTTTTTCGCCTGGAAAGTTCAAAAAGATGTTTTTCCTTAACAATTAAAAAGAAATAATTTTCAAAAATTCCTATCGAATTTCTTTTTAGTGGTTAAGGGAAAAAATCTTCTTAAACTTTCCAGACGAAAAAATAATTCATTAAAAGCTAGTGAAAATTTCATATTTTTTGTGTTTTATGATCTATTATTGGCTGCACTTCAATACACTCCTAAGGTATTGAAAAAAAAAGCGGGTCAAATTACCGAGCCAAAAAAAATTGATGCAGAGTGGACGAAAATTCCATAATATTGAAATATCGCGATCTGCAACTTTTCAACCCCCTTGTAGCAGTCTGAATTTTTATCCAATAAGGATGGCGATGGTCTAGGAAGATTCAGAAACTCAAATTGCACCTTATAAGTGCTATAAAGGCTTTCTCACACTATTCTGACTAGAAACACAAAAATCAGCGTTTTTTTCAAAAGGTGATGCAGTTTGGGGACCTCTTTCTCCCCTCTCCTTTCATGTAGGGAGCTCAAAATTTTTTTGGGAGGTCTCCCACTCAAAGTAAATCACCTCACCAAATTTGGTCAAAATCCAAAGTATGTTTTTTTTTTTCGATCTACCCTAATGTACATACTTTAACGGAGTTTTACTCCGGCTATTTTGTTTCCCCGTACGAGCTGCAATTGAGTAGAGCCACGCTCACTTGGACTACATAACACATTCATGATGACGGTGGCCATAGATACCTGAATCAATTTTGTAAACTTTGTTTGTATACATAGGTGTTTCTTCGAGAATTTTTCAAAATTCATTTCCTAAAAACTTTTAAATTTATTATAAAATATTTCAACCAGTTTTTGATAATTCATTTGTAGGTACTCCAAGAATTCTTCAAAATCCATTTTTTCTCCATTAACGTGCCTTGTACTGCTACAATGGCAGGAGACACGGCTGGGATTAATTAGATTTGAGAGAAGAGGTGGATATTTTTTAGAATGTGAAGAGCTTGACTATTATACTTTTATTGAAGTTTAAAATTGCTGGTGATGTAGGTGGTATGGAATGATTATAGATAGGACAGTCTATGAGGATATGTTGTATTGAGATCGGGGAGTCACAGGTGGAGCATGAGGTAGCAGGAGCTTTATTTAAAAGATACGAAAGTAATAACTTATGGCCGATTTTCTGAAAACGTTTAAATTTATTAATATAAATTTTTCAATGATTTCTCAATCAAATCTCTATAATCCACAAAGTATTAGCATTCCTGCACTGCTCATCAGGCCTATTTCACCGAATCTAACCCCCCTGAAGGTGGCATGATAACCTAATGACAGTTAAATACGCCACCAAAAAAAAAAAAAAAAAAAACGATAAAAAGAATGTTAAAGTACAATGCCGTACACCCTTCCCCCTCTTCGTCCCCAATTCCATACATTTATATTTTAAAAAATCGGAGAAAAAATTGAGCCGATGGATACTAAGTGGGCTGGTAAAAATGGGATTTCTCAGTGGGCCGCCAAATTTTCCTATTTCTGGATCCAGCCCTGCGCCTATATGAATTCATCATTCCTTACAAGTCACTTTTACCGCGCTAAATGCATGCTAAGCAACGAGTTTTTATCAACATGTCGCGAATACTCTATTTCGAAAATTTTACATTTAAGAAGAGGAGAAATTTACCAAAATTACGATTTATGAACGACCACAGAATGTGATTCTAAAAGTTTAGGTATGTTTTCTTGCTTTGAAAGGAATTCACAATGCTGACAATGAAACTCACTCTTTTCCTCGTGATAGTCATAGAAGTAGGGAAGTAATTTTACGTTATTATGTGTTGAGGTGTCAGCTTTGAGGAGATTTGGAATCGGTGAAGATAGGTATAGAAGCAGGTAGGATTGATGAATCTCAACAAATCATCTATAGCTAAGTAAAGACTATTTTAGTAAAAACACAATAAGCGTAAAATGAGGAAAGGTGGTATGAAAGGCGGTGGTTGAAAAGCTAGAATAAAAAGAAAAAAACTATTTCATCTTTGACTTCCGAATGGATACGTATCAAAAGATCCACTATGCTTGTTGAAATACTAGCGTGCCGTACTGACCCGAATCCAAAATCGTGAAACTAATTACTTTGTTCGTGAATAAGTAAAACAATTTACTGCGAAGTGTTTAAAATACATAACGCCGATTAATATAGATGGTCGCCTAGAGCGTCGCGAAGTTTTCATCATAAAACAATACTTTTTCATTTTCCGTTTCGGCCTCGCCTACCATCAAACTTTGAATCAAATACTCACCATAATAGGTAAATCACTTTTCTTACTTGCTTCTTCTTACTCCTTAGGTTTTACTGCTATGTACTGCCGCCGATTAAATCCGATTCTGGAGATTAGTTTATTTTAGGGATAGGAGAAGAGAGTTGGATTTTGTGAGGTTGTCACAAAGTATTTGGGACAGTTCGGTAGGATGGTTAATAACGTGACGATACGCCGTAATTTGTTAATGGCAACGAAATATTCAAAACATATACTTAATAATAATTTTATTAATGGGTAGAAACATTGAATACTTGAAATAATAATTTTTTTGATACTGAATCACTTTTTGTTGCAACAAAATCTATAATTTCGTCATTATCAATACTGAGCAACATTTTTTTTTTCAACGCACATGAGAATGAATGCATCCCATTTCTCTTGGCTCAAACAACATCTCAATCGATTTTGGATGTATTTTAACATCGAGAAACCTACCTCATATTGAACTTGAGTGCATGATGAAGTTAAAGCGTATTTATAAGCCATGTACACGTTAGAATATGCTGATGTATGCAGTCTATACTTATACAGCCTAGGCAATACACAACTAATCTCATGCCCAAACTCTACTGCGTGATGAATCCCTTCTCTTAAGGGTATATTTCACATACACGGTTCTTTTTTTTTTAGTATAACCAAACTTCGCAGGCACTATATGTTATCTATATGGGAACCAAAATTGATAACATCAAAAAAGCGACATTTTTGATACTAAAATTCTTCTTGAGTTTCTTATGAAAACTCTTGAAATTTGAAAATAAAGAAGGTAAGACCTTTCTCTTTAAATTGTTCAGTACCAAAAATTCAAATTCTAATTTATAAGAAAGTTATGAGCAATGAAATATGACCTCCTCAAAAGCCAACATTTTTTCGCGTTTTTCTCGACAAATGAAGTTTCTCAAATTCTTATTATAAGTGTATATTTCAAATTTCAAGTAAAACAGATAAATGGTATTTGAGAATCAAAGTTGTACAAAAATGGTCATTTGGCAGGCAAACCAGTATGCAATCGTTTATGTGAAATAGACCCTTGAGAAACAAAATAAGATAAGCGCTTCATTTTTCTGGGAGTGAGGTATGCTGGTGGTAGTAAGCAAAAAATTTCGAATTTTATTTTTTATTTTTTTAAATAAAAATTTGAGCATTCAGAGAAAAAGTTGCAATTTCCAGTATCAGTATTGTGAATTCCTTGCAAAGCAAGAAAATATACCTAAACTTCAGGAATTACATTATGTGGTCGTTCATAAATCGTAATTTCGGCAAATCTTTCCTCTTCTTGAATGTAAAATCTTCGAAATCCAGTAATCGTGACATGTCGACAAGAACTCGCTGCTTTTCATGCATTTACCGCGCTACAAGTGACGAGGTATCTTGTAAGGAATAATGAATTCGTATAGGCGGGTAGCATAACACGCCGGAAAATTCTCGTAGCAACTTAAAATTCATCTAAGAAGATAATAAGCACTTAAATATTGAATTAAAATAAAAACTGCATTCTATTTTTATGAGCATTCAGAGAAAATGTTGGAATTTCACCTATTAGCATCGTGAATTCCTTTCAAAGCAAGAAGACATATCTAAACTTTTAAAATCACACCCTGTGGTTCTTCATAAATCGTAATTTCGACAAATTTATCACTTTTTTGAATTTAAAATCTTTGAAATCGAATACTCGTGACATGTCGGCAAGAAATCGCTGCTTTGCATGCACATAGTGCGGTACAAGTGACGAGGTAACCAATGAAGAATCGGGAATTCGTATAGGCGGGTAGTATAATACAATGGAAAATTCTCGTAACAACTTAAAATTTATTTAAAAGGATAATAAGCATTCAAACATTGAATTAAAATAAAAACTGCATTCTACTTCCATAAGTATTTAGAGAAAAAGTTGGAATTTCCGCTATCAGCATTGTGAATTCTTTTGAAAGCAAGAAAACATACCTAAATTTTTAGAATCACACCCTGTGTTCGTTCATAAATCATAAATTTGGCAAATTTTTTATTTACTTGATTGTATATATATATATAATATATATATATATAATTATGGTTACATATGAAAGTCAGCTCCCGCTATGTAAAAAAACAGTTATAAGTTGGCTCCATGTGAAAGTGAATACCGTATATGGAGCTGACTTTCACAAATCATGCATTAGTTTCGCCCAGGCGCCCTCTATCCAGTGGCATACCTGGCAGGAGGAGCCGACTTTCTCTGTAAATGTATATTTAAATATACAGCTCCGTATACGGTATCCACTTTCTCATGGAGCCAACTTATAACTGCCTTTTTGAAGCATGGAGTCAACTCTCACATATACTTCCAATTAAATTTTTATCATAACTTCTATTCTAATTATCGATTTAATGTGTTTTTTTTCACTCATAAAAAGGAAAAATAACATTTAATTGTTTGCTGGAAGCAAATAGCTCTTACAACCATTTTTTAGGGTGGATCCAACTTTCACTGTTTTTCGAGGGATCCAACTTCTATACGTAACTCAATATATATATATTTTTTTCCCCACGCGTAGCGCCGGCGAGTATTCATAAAATTCGCTCAAAATTTGGTGAGAGACTCTTCTTGAAAATGCGCAAAAACAGTTTTTTTGTTTTTTCGATAAATTTCAAAATGGCGGATCACTCAAATTTTGAGGGAAGGCTGGAGAAGGGGCAAATTGCTCAAATTTTTCGTTTTTGATTTCATATGAAAGAGTGAGTCACGGATACTAACATATCCAAATTTCAGCTTCTTGAGTGCATATTGAGAGGAGTTAGATCAAAAAACGGCTTTTTGAGGAAGTTTTGAGTCATGAAATTTCTTGAATCTTCTATATCTCCCCACCAAATAAAGTTAAAGAGGTCAAATTTTGTGTGTGAGGTTAGTTGGTGACCACAATACGACCTCTTGAATTTGGATCAGAATGGATTCAAAATGGGGGATTATCAAAATTTTGAGTAGAGCTTGAGGAGCCTCAAGTTGGTAAAAATGTAATTAATATGAATTCATATGGTTATTGGGGATAAGTTGTATACTATATCCCGAATTCACTTCCATGATGTTAGAGGGGAGAAGGCGGGGTTATCAACCTAAAATAGTGGTGGGGGTACAGGAAGGGTCAAAAATTTTTTATTGCTGTGTCATATGATGAAATGAGCCCAAGTGACAAACGTATTTTGATTTTAGCTTCCTCAGTGATTTTGCAGGGGAGTTAGAGCAAAAAACGGCTTTTGGAGGGGAAATTGCTGCAGGAAATTTCATGAATCTTCCATATCTCATCACCAAATCGGCCTAGAATGGTCAAACTTTGTGTGTAGGATTAGTTTGTGACCAGAATATAACCTCTTAAATTTGAGTCAAAATGGATCCAAAATGGCGGATTTACAAAATTTGAAGATAATTTGAGGACCCTCAAATAGTTATAATTTGAGAAATATGTGTTCGCATGATTATTTCTTGGCAAAAAATACTATATTTGTGCCAAATTGAACTTCTTAAGTGTTTTTGGAAAGAATAGGGTGGGGGTTTTCAGACTTGGTATTGGGTGTGGCCTGTAGTGATGAACGGTTAAGCAAGGTTATTACTAAATTAAAACAAGCTCCAGGTAAAAACTCAGCTCCAGTAATGCGGCATGGCTGCTTACGTTTTTTTTAAATTCATTGATAATTTGATAGTAATGCTACGTAAGTGAAATTTTCACCTTATTTAGTACACATACTAAACTAACAATCAAAAAACCGATGCTCTTCTTTCGATAATTGGTCATATAAAAAATAATTAGTAAAAAATGTGACAGATCGCCTCGGTCTCCCTTATTGGTTCTCAACACTATTTTTACAATCATAAGAAAATGCTACAATTGAAACATCAAACCCTTATACACACCTGTAGCTTTATTTGTTTCATAGATATAAATTCACAAATATAAAAAGTACGAGAGTTTCCAACATCACATTATTTTTAATTTTGTTTTTGCAATGTTTCTGCACTCAATACTAATTCTGAAGTATTACTTAGATCTAATAAAGATTCTTCAACATCTCTTGTATTTCCTTCTATTACTCTCCCGATTGCCTGTAAATAATTATTACCAGATTCATCTTCTTTTGTTTTCAATAATTTGAAGTCATCTTGTAGGTCAAATTCGTCGTAAGATATCATTAATTGATTATCAGTAAAATCCATTGAATCCCTGAAGGTTATTGTTGATTTTAAACGAGACATATGCTTTTCAGAATTCGTCCCAGGTGTAACATTTTGATGTATAACACTGCTTGTGCCACCAACAATTGGAGCGATTACAATTTCTTTTTGACTTTGTGGTTCATTCAAGTATTCTAAACTACTATCAAAACTGGGTAAGTTTTCAAAACTATTGGATGACGGCTGAAAATCAATTAAATCCTCTTCATGTAACGGAGATAATTCACGTAATGTAGATAAACTGTCACTTACAGCATCATCTATAACAAAATCAGGTACCTTATCTCTATTATTCATACGATGAGTTTGCTGTCTCACTTTCAAAACTTGTTCTTCATCAATTTTTTTTGCAATTGGTACTTTCTTTTTATTTTCTTTCAGCAGTGAAGATGATGTTTCTTCAAAAAGTAAAAAATGATTTGACATTTGCGATCGGAATGGTAAGTGTCTGTAATAATGTACATGTTCTCTATCATTAGATGTATACCCGAATCTATTCAGTTGGGCAGCATTTGATAAGTCATTTGTTTTATTTTTATAACGATGCTGAAAGTGTTTTCTCATGCATTTAGTAGGACAAAAACAAAAGATTATTCGTAAACAACAGCAAAATGTGCCAAATCCTATCATTATTGGACCAATTAGTCGCAATTGTACAGTTTTAAAACCCTTTTCACCAGTCCCCACAAAGGCTATTACTAATCCCAACGCTACTGCACATAAACCAATATACAGCAACATATTAGCTGCTGCATCATATTGCCGATGTAATCCACTATGTATGTCTTCTGAACTATTAGCACCAAATGAATTTTCGTAAATCTGTGAACAATATGCACCGAAAAACATTAATAGCACAATACAAGTAAAATCATATTAATTGATAATGTTTTGAGATCAGGGATGGCAAGAGCATTTCGTACTCTCAGTGCAATAAGACCACATCTCATAAAAAAAAAAAAAACAAATTGCAATTACAAGACGGCCACATCTCAAAAAAGTACTTCTTTTTACATACATTTTTGGGTAAAATTAATGTAAATCGGTACCTTTTTGTTGAATTTTACATGCTTTTTTGAGATGTGGCCTTATTGCACTAAGGGTGCGATTTGCTCAGTGGAACATGCATAGCAAATACGCGTATGCCTTAGACCAATTTGCGCTTGCTCAAGAAAAAAAGTCATGAAATGAAAATATGCTATTACTTGGGTTGCGATTTTTATGTTACAACATATGAGGTGGGTTTATAATGGCCGCAGATTCACCAAGGATACCAAAACAACGAGCAATTTCTTACGGAAGAGTAGAAAATTTTGTATCTTTCAGTATGAACTAGGAGGCTCCGCCCCCTGGCCACTTCGCGGCCCAACAATTAAAATTAAAGGAAGAAAAAAGTTATTTTATTAGACAAGTACTGCTATATTCCAAATTGCACAACCTAATTTATTTTTACTTGTTACTCCCACTAAGAGTTCTTTTTCGCCCCTTTATACCTTTGTATACCTGTCATTCTAAACAATTTTACAACTTTACCCTTGCCTTGCCCCAGTACAAAGCTTTTATTAAAATTTATCACCTTTTTTTCCCTTTGTATACCTGCTATCCAAAATAGTTTTATGACTTTACCCTTGTACATGTACAAGGCTTTTATTAAAATTTGCAACCTTTTTTTTCTCCTTTGTATACCTAATGTCCTCTTCATCTACAAAAAAGTAATAAGTATTTCATTTTTTTATAATTTGTTTCTCCAAGATTTCAATGTATAATTTATAAGATTATGAATGTTTTTAAACTTCCAATATTTTATTTCAGTTAATTTTGCAATACTGATTTTGGAAGAAATGAATTCAAATCAATCAAATAACCAGTAAATAGTTATTTAAATCATAAAATTGGAGTTACCGAAGTCCTAAATATTATTCATTATCATTATGACGTAGTGAAGTTGAACAAAAACAGATTTCAAGGAAATGCAGTTTTTAGTTTTTTTTTTCAATTTTCATGAGCGCTATGGTCGTAAATAACTAACCATTCATTATTTATAACTAAACTAGAGCTGGGGACTCAACCCCCAGACCTTCGTTGATGTTCCATCCTTCCATTCCCTCACATCCTTCAGTTTCCATATTACTCACTCACTTCATTCACTCGAATCATATACGCTAAATTCTTTTCACTTTTGAATAACAACCATTAATTCCATAAAATATGCATTTTTTTTTTTTTTTGTTTCAACGCATAGAAACACAAATTTTTCATTTCAATTTAGATTTATAAGTTGGTCATAACACAGATTTATAAGCCTTTTCTTTTTTTGATGATAATGTATAGGAATGATGTGGGATAAATTTGATCACCATCAATCATCCTGTTCATGAGTAATTAGCCTTTTTATAAGTGAAGTATTTCAATCAATTTGAAAAAAGCTGCGAGTAGTTACGATGACAATCAACAAATGGCGTGTTAAGGAGGAATTCTGAAGTCATCAGTCAAAAAATTGTAAAATTTGATTGATCGTTACGCTAATACACGCAATTACGCTTTGCAAAAACGTGCACCGAGATTCCAATTTTCGGCTCTAAAACGCATCTCAATTGCTCATGTGAATGATATCCATTTTTTTCCTGTTGTAAAACTACAAAAACGGCTGTAATTTTTTTGGCTCCTTAAAAACCGTTAAAATGTGCGTTTTATTTCGACTGTTCTAAAATTAAAAATCATAAAGGAAGAATACAGAGTATGGGGAGTCCATTAAAAAAAAAAACAAACAAATTGCCTAATTCAAACCCTTTAGAACATTTATAGTATACCGACGCGAGTATTCAAAGTCGAACATGTTTGCCTCCAGTATCTCGCGCCTACCAAAATGCAAGTTTACCAAAAATATGTCTCACAACGTGCTTAAACGTTAAACATTTTCGAGTTTGTGAAATTGTAACTCGCGATTACAACCTAATTTTAGGTGCATTCTTTTTGAAATTTTATACATTTTTATTGTTGTTATTTTCAACGCATTGATTTAAAAACAAAAATTTCAAAAATTGAAAAGAAGAAAAATTCAGAAATTTTGTTTTTCTCTACTCCCTCCACCAAATGTGGTCGAAAACCGTTAAAAATTTACACGACTATTTGTGTAACTACAGTACAAAAAACGTGTTGCTTATTTTTGAAAAAAAGTAAAATTTAACGATTTTTGATTTTACAATGCCACTTTTGAACCAAATTTGAAGGGTAAAGGTGCCCCAAAAATGAAAAATGGTTGGAACGTAAAAAAATTGATTCATACTCTAAAACCCATTTACTTGAAAAAAAAATGGATTTTTGAAATTTAGAAGAGCCCTATTCAAAACATTGACTCTCCTCCCCCCATTTTGGAGTTTGGAATTTAACTTTCTACACGTTAATTCGGATGGAAATCCAAAATTTCGTGAAAATCGTACCAAGTAGTATAATTATAGATTATGTTCCCACGCGTAAGTGCAAGTGCTATTTTTTGGTATTTTCATTATTAGTTTGGCTTATGCTGTCCGATTGCAATTATTTTTGAATTCAACATTTGTGTTGTGAAATTATATAAGTAGCATTAAAAAATATATTTATATACTAATTATTAGAAAAGATGAGAAATTTTTCGATAACGTCGAATAACATTTTGTAGAACGAGTGATTTTTTTTTGCACCTACTTAAAGAGGAACCCTCAATGAAAAAAATGTATGCAAAACAATTTCATTCCAATACTTCCCAGTCCCGTTATACGTATTTCAAGAGTAGCGTTTTCAAGCGTTGAAATTCGTGACGCTCAAGGTCAGACGGGTTTCGTTTCTGTCTCGTTCTTACAGCCGAAGCAACGAACGCAGCTAACATTCGCAAAAATATAAAAATTCTCCACACATTCGTCTTCAATTGTGGCATCATTTACCGAATGATATTCTCGAATTTTTGAAATATCGTTCGTGTTGTGGATCCCAAGGCGTAGAATTGAAAAGAATAAAAAACGGTAGAACGGAAGCAAAGATAAGAAAATTGTGGTTTTCGCTCCCCCATTTACAATGAGCACGAATCATCGGTACATCATCTTACATGAGATGTTTAGGATAAATTCGAAAAAAAATTTAATTTCGGCGATTTCCCCAAAAACTTCGAGAAAAATGTTTATATAACAGTTTCCTCCCAACTAGAACACTCCAATACTTCTATATCTGAAGTTATTATAATTTTATGATAGGTGCGTCATCTTCCCCGCCAGTACCTTATAGATAGGTTTTTGAAAGCTGAAATCTTACACTTTCCAAGCATGTAAATACTATTTTTTAAGATTGTCATTATCACCTTAATTTTTTACATTAAAAAACTTATTTCGAGATATGACTTTCTTCGTGCAAACCAATGCGAAGTCATTTTATAGGAAACTCGTGCAACATACATGAAAATTGAATGGAACCAAAGTAGTAGAAAATTAAATTTCCTTTCTGCAATAAGCTATTAGATTTTCGATAGCTTCTACTGTTTTCGAGATATTTAACAAAAACAAAACCTATTCTCAATTTTGTCAAAAGTTCATGAGCGTGTAGTAGCACGTTAGATAGGCTACTAACAGTAGGGTAAATAATATGTAATTATCGAGCCCAGATGGTAGTCCGTGCTAAAAACACTGATTATGATTTACTTTACACGCATAAAAAGTGTTAGTTTATTGGAGATGACAAGACAAAACAGAATAATAATACACTAGGGGGCTTCGCCCCCTGGGCCGCTCTACGGCCCCAACCCCTGACTCGCGCCCTCGCTTCGCTCGGGCTGCTCTGTCTCTCGCTTCGCTCGAGATAAATTCTCTTATTTAAAAAATTAAAAAAAAAAAAAAAAAAAGAAAAAAGTGGAAATGTTACATAAGTAGAATTGAAGAAATTTCAATTATATCAAGTAAAATTAAATAAATTTTGTCAAATAATGCAAAAAGAATTGAAAATATTGATGAAGAAATCCCCAAAACAGTTGGAAAGAATTTTGAAGGTTTTCGAAAAGATTCATTAATAATTATAAGAAGTATTATAATTAAAACACCTCTTCCCACACATCATCTTTAGTTATGTACAGCCTTTTGGTGTAATTACCACATTTATATTTTCGAAATATTTGGCTCTGAATAAGGCCACGTATAACTGGCCGTGACTCAACACTAGCTCTGGTAAATAGAAGCCTACTTGGTCAAGTGTTTGATTTTGGGACTTGTTTATAGTCATATAGAATGCCAACCAAAATGGAAATTGCCTACATTTGAAGATAAAAAGGGACACAGTATTGTGACATAAGATTTAAGGGGACCCTTTGGCATTTGGAAAATGCGAGTGCACAACCAACAAAAAATTATTCCCAGTCAAGGCGTTGTGCATTCACGTGTAGTATCAAAATTATAATTGTTCATCGTTGAATAAATCAATGATGCATGATTTACCTAGCGAGAACAAAAACCCCACCTGAACCAACACACACGTAGCTTACATTAATGTAGTCTTTTTCTTCGTTTTTTCGCGTGATAATGTGTATAGATCAAGATTTAGAGTTTTAGTTAAGACTGTTTTTCGCGTTGTATTTGTTTTTCGCGAGTTCTCCTTTTTTTTTGTTACGCGGGTGTATTTTTGTTCACGCAATGAAGATGTAGTCGAAGATGCGGAAATAAAGTTACGTATACACGTATTGTTAATAGATAAGTCTTGTGGTAGTATATTATGTAGGTGGTCGCTCCTTTTTTGTATTTTGATTGTCTATAAATGAAAAAACCTCAAAACGAAGAAAATTTATTGTTATTTCTTTTTTTCTTAGGTAGGGACCTCATCAGCCATACGGGCTATATGAGGAGCCGCCTCTGGCGGTATGCTCTTGGCCCTTAAGGCCTGCCCCTCAACACTCGACGTCTCTGCGTGACGTCGGGGCTATGTGTCACCTTATGTGACATATAGTAAATGTGGCACCCAACGTGGGGCCAATTTTGGGCTGTTTGGCTGGTCCAAAATTGCTAAAAAGGCCACCAAGGGCTTCCCTAGGTATGGCGTACGGAAAATCGCCATGAAAAAATAACAACATTTTGGTTTCAAAATTTAAATTCAAAAATCAAAAAATAGTGCAATTATAAAAAAATAAATAAATAAAAATAAATAAAAATAAAGGAAAAGATGAGAGTACTGGAGAAAGTAGAGAAATTAACTTTCAAAAGTAATCTCCAAAATCTCGGAATCAGGTCGCACCCCTGATAAATAAAAAAACATATGGTGAAGTCTTACGCTGTGAAAATGTCAATCAAAAATGGTTCAAGTGAAAAAAAAATAATCAAATGGACGCGACGTGCATGAATAGATCGAATAGATAGGCAATGCGTAAATAAATTTATGTGCTTTATTGGTGGTTGATGTGTGGTCACTTCATGGAGTTGGCAGCCGAGTCAAAAGCGTGGAATCAGTGTATTCATATGCCCGTTTTGTCTAAGTAAACTCCAGGTTTCAATATGACTTCGACGTGTTATTGTTCTCCGAGTTATTGTTATTATTATTTGTTATTGTGATTGTTATGGTTACATGGTCTATTATTGGACCTAAATTTGCTTTAACTCATTTGCAAAAGTGCAAAGGAGTTTAGGATCAGTATGATCAGAGTGTAAAAAACTCTGAGCATAACATCCGAGGTCAGAGCTTTATGCTCGAAAAAATGTTTGCAGTTTTCAACAGAGAAAACTGTAAAAAACAAAAATTCATATTGATGCTGGAGATATCTGTTCAAAATCGGGTAGTGAATCGCTGGGAAAGCGTGCTGGGTCGTGTGTTGATTTCGTGTTGGGAGCACATGTCTGCCGCCATAATTAGTTAAGGTGCATAACACGCCAGTAAGTAAAATGCTGTGCGATGTATTATATCGAATTGCACGTATTTGTATATAAATGTTCCAAATATAAACACTATGTATGTATATTTTAATAGTGCTATATTTGATGGAAAAAGAATTAATCTCGATACCTATTTTACCTGATATTATAGGAAACCGGCGTTTGGTATCGTATTTCGTGGATTCGATAAGTAACAAAATTAAATCTTTATCTTTCAAAATCGTACATATGTGAAACTGTAGTAATATTTGGCATCGTTACTATAGTCAAAAACGTGTTGAATATGGGCCGTAATTATATTTCATTTGAAGGTAATCGCAGCTGATATCAACATAACGAACGATCCTTTCGATTAAGAGACTTGTCGAAGAGGCGGGGTGCGGTATCAAGCAAACGTATCAACCACACGAGCGTCGAAAGATTTGCTACGTAACCTGTTACCCTCGTTCTGCGCGTATTAAGGATCAATTGACGTTATCGCAATGTACATGAAGAGAGCGTAGCAAGTATCATTTTCGTGTTATGCGAATTATGAACGAATTTCGTGTACTTGATTTAAATTTCATAGGTTACTTTGCAGGATGCTAACGCGCTCATGAAACATCAACAAATTAGGCTAGTAATCGAAGCTTATGAAAAAAAAAAAATAAAATTAAATGCGTGTATTTGTTTATATTTCATTTTTTTTAACACGTGAAAAAAAAAATCGATCATGTTATTATAAATAAAAACGTGAAAAATACGCGTTAAAAAAAAAAATTAGCTATATGAGCGTTCTTAAAGTTCAGGATTTTATTTTTATTTTTTTTAAACCTGAATACTCGCGGGTGCCTCCGTATCCGAAATTACGGTGGTGGCGCCCAACGATGGATGTTTGAATCAAAACTAGAATTAATTCACGACGAAATGCCGTGGTATGTGTGTGTATTTTTATTTTTTATTTTTTTTACACCGCGAATAAACTGATTTTGACTGTAGGATAAATTTTTGGATTTTAAATTTGCTGACGAAAAATAAAAATTCTGTAAAAGGATATAGTGCTTTAATTCCGTGGGTTCAGGCCCCCAACGTTGATGCCTTGTGGTAGGTTATTGACGTGGGATTCTGAGTAAGACTGAGTTTGGTGTTTATTTCTCAGGTTAAACGCTTTAATTCTTCTTCAAACGGATTAAACGCTAGTGAGTATATGTAGTGAAGTGGTGAGTGTATGAAGCCGGCTTACTATGTATATGAATACGTAGTTTACCTATGTGATACTGAGGTCCTTAGGTGAAATTACATATACATACCTGAAACAGAAAAAAAAAAAAATTTGATTAGTTTCGATCGTCGATGTGAATTTAAATCCTACAAATAAAAACTTATCTGAATATCAATTATGAGCTCGATAGCACATTTAAGATTAGAATCTATTTACAGTGCATATTCTATTTCGTTTGTTTGCATAATTATGTTCATGATTTATTATGTTTATAATATTGAAGCTTGACCATTTCCTGATTTGTGCTCAAATTCACTGTGAGAGTTCCCATATGTAATTCCCCTTTTCCCGCGTAAAGCCGACTTTGGCTCTAGAATTTTTTTTTATTTTTTTTAAACGCACATATTCAAAATTAATTCTCTTTCGTTGATTCAAAATCTAGAAGAGCTGCCGTCAGTCGACCCCTCGCAGTCCAGGCGAGTATTTAAATTGTTAGGTCTTTGTAAGTTTGCAAAAGGCTTATTTATTGCCCTGCTCACATCCTATGCCGAGAAAGTGTAATACGAGCCAATCGCGCATTCCAATTCGTAAACAAAACCTACGCGAGCACAACACTCAATTACTTAGGAAGCAAAATCCTTGGATTTTACCCCCAAGAGCCGCGCTCAAAAATCCAAGAAGTCGAGTACAAAAATTACTCGATCGTTACGAAACTTTATCGAACCTATCAAGTATTGACGCAATGGGTATCGATAAGAATCCTCCTCCTACAAAGCAGAAGGATGCGATTGTTTCGTCTCCTCCAGATCAGCAAGAAGCAGGAGCTTCCGCGTCTGATGCCGATACGCGCATTCAGCAATCATCAACCACCCCCGTTGATATAAATGCGCCCTCTAAAGAAGTATCGATGCCGAGTGAGAGCAATCTTGTGCAAACAACCCCCACTGAAAGCGCTGCGGATCACTCGAAGAACTTTTCAGCTGGAAAGTTTACCTATGTACTTGGCTCACCAAAGCAATCGCCACCTCCACATAAAGCTCAGCCCTCTACTCATGAACCATTTTCCTCTCTTACCACCATATCTTTAGATGAAGAATCTATTCGTTTTCTACAACGAGTTAGTTCACCAAACTACGAGAACGAGATAATGCGACGTGTGAAGGACGTGCTCAACGAATCTTTCCGAATGGTGCACGACAAATTGTTTTCGCAGATGAATGAGGAGTGCGCCAGAATCCAGCAGATCACAACAGCTGTGCGTACGATAGTCGAGTTCGATGAACCCTAAGTTCCAGTAGGTTTGCATCATCCTATTGAGGCCAATATAATTGTCGCAGAGGGTCCAAATGACAAAACACCTTCCGCATCACCTAACAAGACTCAAGTACTTCGATCCAAAGCGAAGAAAGCGAAAAAAGCGCTCATCGATGATATCAACGCCATAACTATTGAACGCGTAGAGTCCGATCCAGTGGATAAGGATGATGATGAGAGTGAGTGTTAGAAACAAAATAGGTTAGCGAGTCAGCAAGACCAAGTAGGTCGCTCGCCATCCATAAACAATAGAGCAGAAAATGCAATCGTAATTTCGGCTATATAAAGAGTCCTCGGGTCTTCACAAGTGTAGTTGGTTAAATACAAGTATAGTTGGTTAAATGTAAATCATCAAGTTAATACAGTTGTCATAACGTAAATTAAAAGATTTATATTATTCAAGTGTTAATTTTATTCTCACAATAACGAGCCAAAAAGGCCCACAACAACTGGCACCTGAACAGGGACATTGAGGATACAACAAGAAGAAGCCCGAAAATTACCAAGAGCATCCAGGAAAATTTAATCGTAAGCTGTAATCATTTTAAGAAATATTTTTAGAATTTAAGGATGACTGTTTAACCTTAAACCACTAACAAATTAAATGTAAGGGAACAAGAACTAGGTAGTTAATGGGGGAAACTAAAACAGCCTGGATAGTAGACTTGCATAGGGATGAATTAACACAAATCTTTGATGCTTTTCACTTGGATATTCCCAAAACAGTAGACGAAGGTCGAATAGAATTACGAGAATTTGTAAAAAATTACCAAACAGTAGGGGCTCAACTAACTGAAAAATTTGAAAATATAAAAATAAATAGGAATAACCCTGCTCACCAACTCGAAATTTTGGAATTTTTAAATAAAATAAAAACTGAAATCTCTGAACGATACAAAAAACAAACCGAGGTAGAAGAAATAAAGAGTAAACAAGTTCAAGTTGATAATCGCGCTGAAATTGAAGAAATTACAAATCAAATAATAGAAAACCGAATTAACCTAGATATCAAGGAAGTTTTAAATAAAACCTTTCATAACAAACAGTTTGCAAAAGAACTCTTGGAAAAAGTAGAAGGCAGAAAAATGGCAGATAAAATAATCGTTCAACCTGATAAATTTAGCGGGAAAAACGGAGAAGACATTTATAAATTTATCGAGAATTCGAAATTTGCTCAGCCGTAAACAGCTGGGATGATGCTAAAAAAGTAAAAATTTTACCTGCATATTTGAATGAGATCGCCCTTGAATTCTATAGTAATTTAAAGAACATCACTAACCAAACAACATGGGACCAACTAGTAAAAATACTTACGGACCAATACGAAACTAGTACAGTCATGCTGGAAAACATACTAAAACACAGAACTCTAGAACAAGGAGAAGAAATTAACACTTACATTACAGAAGTTACGAACTTATGTAAATGGATAAATAAGGATATGCCCAAGGAAAAGATCTGCGAAAACGTCATCAAAGGACTAAAAAGTGAACAAATAGAAACGATAACTATGTTCGATAACTCAACGCTTACTAAATTACGAGAAAACTTGAAACGAATAGACTATAAAAATTACATGAAAGCACAGAGGCAAGAAGTTGATCTAAAAGCAGAAATCGAAAAATTAAATGAGGAAATGAAAGGAATGAAAATAGAAAAACCCAAAGAAAATGTTAACACGATAAACTCAGAAAACAGGAGAAATTTTCGAGAAAATTTTAGACCAAATTATTCTAGTAGGTCGAGATATTATCAAAGACCAGGACCACCAAGATATAACAACTACAACAATAAAACAAATTGGATATGGAGAAACCAAAACCTCGTACAGAAGTCGAAATAATTACGCGAACCGAGGAAACCGAAAGTACTCGGGGCAAAATCCACACTGGTCAAATAGACAAAATAAGAAACCATACAAAAATTATAAATCGGAAAACCCAAAAGAGGAAAAATCAAAATACTGTGACCATTGCAAGAGAAATAATCATTCAACAGAAGAATGCTTCAAAAAACAAAAAAACTAGATTCGACGGGAGACACCACAATAAATAAAAACCGAAGTCTATTCATGTATAACAAAAGCGTAATAGAAGAAACTTTAAAACTCGAAAAACCCTTAAAAAGTGCTGAACATGTCAAAAATAAAATGCAACCAAGAAAATTTGAAAGAATAAATACTACAAACACACCTAACCTTCAGATCCCAGTAACTTTAGAATTTGAAGATAGGAAAATCAAAGCTGTGATAGACACAGGAAGCAACATATCGATATTAAATGTAAGAAATAGTGACAAAAATAAAAAACTGAAAGAAGCTGAAATAAATATAGCAGGACTAAGTAATGAAGAAGCGAACGTTCAGGGAAAAACAAAAATAAACTTCAAAATAGAAAATAAAAGGTATAAAGCAAAAGTTTATGTAATAAAAGATATACAAGCTGACATGATTTTAGGCATTGATTTCCTAATACAATATAGAGCACGAATAGACTTCGCGGGAAAATATCTGCAAATAGGGTTTAATCACAACAAAGTCACGATACCAATAGAACAATAGATGAAAAAATTCGCTGAAAAAGACGTAAAACTACAAAAGAATATAATTTCAATGAACGTCAACACACAGGTGCCTCCCAAGACCATAATAAATTACATAATAAAAACAAACGATGAAATTAGGACAGAAATCGAGAGTGGAAAACAAATAACAATCGAACTAATGACATACTTCGAATCGTATTCAGGAATACACATTACACCTCAAGAAATAAGCAAAGACAGCATAAAATTCGGACTTAAAAATTACACATACAAAACACAAAAGTTGTATGAAAATCAAAAAGTAGGGAAAATAAAAATTCAAGAAAAGAGAAACACAGAAGTACCAACAGTAACCGTTAATGCGACTACGATAAAAGGAAAAGATATATACGATAAAGAAGGTACAAAAATAGATATATCGGAAAAGCTAACAGAAGAACAAAGGCAAAAAGCGATAGAAGTAATTCAAAAATACATACACATATTTACAACAGACCCATTGAATGTAGGAACAGCAAACGTAGAGCCATACGAAATAAAGATGAAAAATGACAAACCAGTGGTAAGTAGATCATACAAATTAGCACCTATCGAAAGGAGAAAAATGAAAGAGCTTCTACAAAAGATGGAAAAAGCAAATATAATACGGAGAAGCTCATCGTCATACGTAGCGCCAGCATTTCTCAAGAAAAAAGATGATGGAACATTCAGATTTTTGTGTAACTACCAGCAATTAAACAACAATATAGAAATTGATAGGAATTCAGTACCTAGAACTGAAAACATATTCGCTGCCCTGGAAGGATCCAAATTCTTCAGCGTTCTTGATGCAAATCGAGGATTTTTTCAAATACTGATCAAAGAAGAAGATAAACATAAAACTGCAATAATTATTGACAACGAATTATGGGAATTTAACGTATTACCACAAGGCTTCAAGAACTCACCCGCAGGATTCAGCAAGACATTATATAAAGAATTCTGCGAAATTTTATACAAATACGCCGTAATTTATATGGACGACATTTGCACCTATGCTGAAAATTTTGAAGAAGCATTGAAAAGACTAGAGAAAATGCTAGAGCGACTTCATAAAATGAACTTAAAGGTAAAAACAAAAAAATGCAAATTTTTCTACGACGAAATTAAATTACTCGGCCATAAAATAAATAAGGAAGGCATTTCCACAACAGATAATAAAATCAAGGCTATTTAAAAATTTCCCACACCCAAAACAGTAAAACAAGTCAGACGATTTTTAGGAATGTGCTCATATTACAGAAAATTTATAAAAAATTTTTCGAAAATTACGTCTAAACTAACTGACCTCACTAAAGGAGACCCAAAAAGAAATACTTTAGCATTATATAAAGAAAACTGAGAAACTATCGTCGAAATCGACGCATCAGCAATAGCAATTGGAGGAGTACTGTCCCAAATAAACGAAGAAACAGGAAAAAAACACCCAGTAGCCTACTACAGCAAAAAGCTGAATAAACAACAATCAAAATACTGAGCGTATGACCTAGAAATGATGGCGCTAATAGAAACAATAACACATTTCCGAGAATATTTATATGGAATCCGATTCATAGTATTAACAGACCATGCACCTTTAATACACTACAGGAAAATGAAAGAGCCATCATCACGACTTGCGCGATTAATAACCAAATTATCAGACTATGATTTTGAAATAAAACACACAAAAGGAAAATCAAACGTGGTACCTGACTGTTTAAGCAGAGTTACAATAAATAATACAAACGTTACACAGAGAAACATTAAAGAAGAACAAGAGAAAGATAGATTCTGCTCAGTCATGAGACAAATAAAACAGAACAAAACACCTCAGTGTTCACCAAAAGAGAGACAAAAAATGGAAAAGAAAAGCAGAAGATATATAATCAAAGACGACGTACTGAAATACAAAATCAGAACTCCAACAGAACTTCAGAAAAAAATCGTAATCCCAAGGCATTTAGTAAACGAACTTTTGGAAGAAAATCATGATGCAAAACTAGGAGGAGGACATTTTGGACAGAATAAAACGTTAGAAAAATTACAACGAAAATATTTTTGGGAAAGAATGAAACAAGACGTTATCAAATATATAAAAACATGCAAATCATGTCAAATCAGGAAAAGCCAAAAAGGAAAAAAATCAGGACTGCTACGACCAATCAAAATGCCAGAATGCAAAATATTCGCACACCTTGAAATCGATTTTGTGGGACCACTGGACCACTACCCGTGAGTAATGGAAAAAAGTACATCCTAACGGGAACTGGCAGAGCTACAAAATTTGCAGTTGCCGAAGCGACAAATCAAGCAGATGCAAAACCTGTAATTAAATTTTTAAGACAATTAATCACAATATTCGCATGCCCCAAAAAAATTACATGCGATCGAGGTACTCATTTCAAAAATTCCGAGCTTGTAGAGGAATGCAAAACCCTAGGCATAAAATTAACACACAGCACAGCCTATTCTCCCCAGTCACAAGGAGGGGTAGAAAAATACAACTATACCCTAATTACGACACTTTCTCACTACGTGAAAGAAAACCATAACACCTGGAGTGAATATGTGAAATATGCTACCTTTGCATATAACACCACCCCAGTTTCAAATCTACATGGTTTAAGTCCATACTTCCTCATGTTTGGGCAAGAACCTAACCTACCTATTGATAACAAATTGGAAATTGAAGTAAAAAATGAAGACAGGCTTGCTAGAATAGCCAAATTAACAGAAATCAGAAAAACAATTCCATAGAAAATTCAAAGCAACCAAGAAAAATCAAAAAAATATTATGACAAAAATAGGAAAGAGGTAGAATATAAAAGAGGCGATAAAGTACTTATCGAAAATTCTCTTAAGCATCAAGGCAAATTTGCGAAAAAATATTTCGGACCTTACGAAGTTCTAGAGAAAATGAATTCATGGAATTATAAAATAAACGTCCAAGATAAAGAAGAAATTATACACATTAGACGACTAAGAAAATTTTACGAACGTTAAACAAACAGGTACCTAACAATAACAAAACTTCACAGAATAGACGAGCCTCATTAGAAGGTAGGGCCCACTGGAAAATGAAACATGACTCTGAAGCTCTGTGAAAACATTTTTAGGAAAAACAACGAAAATGAAACGAATACCGTGTTGTAAATACGAAATGAAAAATCAAATCAAAAACCATCCGCAAGTGGAAGTATACCTCACCACAGAGATTGCATTAGATGGCAGATTGAAAATTAAGAGAGAAAATGAAAACCAGGAATCAATTAGAAGTAGTATTAGAATGGATGAGACAACAATAATCAGACAAGAGGTAAATAAAACGACCTAGATTTGAAATAAAATCGAAAGGGAAAAATTTGCAAACGATGCAAATAAAGACACGTAAACAAACAATCGACAAATACGTACGAAACTGAACGAAAGGGGAATGAATACTTTAAACAATGACGATAACAGACCATACCATTAACCTTATAGCATAACATTGACCAATAAAATTTCCAAGAATACTAGCGAATTGAATAAAATACTGACAGACAACGTACGACTGTCCACAGAGAGATGGAATTGAAAAAAATCATTGCAATCATGGCAATTATGGCATCAGCAAAATACCTATTTCTTCAAAAAACTCCACAAGAACTAAATAATGTATGCAACTTTCAGTGTGAACCAAAACATCCGAAAACGATAATTAGGAAAATTTATGAGTCTCGATACATAATAACAAACCCACAAAAACATCTAGTTCTAACTCAAAATAACATTTCGGAAAAAATCGACATAAATTACGAAAATTCGGGAGCGATAAAAATTGAAATTCCATGTAATACGGAGCTAAAATATCTTTCAGAGAATAGTGTAGAAGTTTTAATACCACAAATGTTCCCATGCCCGTTAAAAAACAGTCAGAAAAGCATAATTAAACGAATTATTCCATTACAATGGACAAACATGCCGCATTTAGCAGTAAGTAATCAAGAAGACCAATCAGTAAAATTCCATAATTTAACGACGCTCTTAGACAATAACTGGAAACAAAAAGTGCCGCATTTTGAAATAAAATCAAACCCAATAAAATTTAGAGAAAACCTATCAAACTTAACACTTGCAAAATTGACAGAAACGATTTTCGGAAAAAGACTGCTATATGATATCATTCTAACGGTATGGCTAATAACATTAACAATTGCCATAACCATCTTTGGATATTTTACAATTCGACAAATCTGGACAAACAAAGTAACAATTAAAATGAAAAATAAAAATCACGAGAAATACGCCGAAATCAATCTAAAAGAATTAGAGTTACCTATACCTTTAACCAGAAAAACGATTACTACTGAAACAATAAACAATTAAAAGATGCTTCTTGTTCCTAGAAATTAAGAAAATTGTAGCTAGAAATTAAGCATGTATAGATAGTCTATTGTCCAAATCACTTTATATACTTATAAATTGTCGCACAAATCACTAGTCAATCAACATCGGTTTACGTTAGCAGTACATGTTAAAATAATTTCGAATCGTGCTGAAAAGTGACCGTTCAGTTAATATGCGAATACGTGAAAATAATAAATTCGTACCGTTTGTACGCGAATAAACGTGACAAAGTGTAAAAAAAGCAAAAGTTTAGTGTCCGCGATAAAAATAAAACAAAAAAAATTTTTTTTATACAAATACGAAAATGAACCATCAACATTCCATCTTCCGCCCAAGGATTCTCATTCCACGACTAACCGACACCCAAATCAGGAAAATCCACAACGGAGAGATCCCAGAGTCTGGGAAGCTACTTGGTGAAACAACGATCAGGCTAAAAACAATAAATGTCCTAATGGGGATCTCCCCTGCAACAATAGAACCAATATTAGGAATAACGAAAAATGAGATCTCTGCAGCAATCGACATTGAGGACCTCCAAAACATATGTACATGGCAGCCCACCTTCAAATCGGCAGCAATACTGGACCAACACCATAAAACCAAGATACGAGATAACATAAACGTGCAAATGGTCGGAGCTAAGATAATTTTAACAATCGATGGGACTATCTTCGATATATCCATTCAAGATACCACACGTCTCAAGAATCATTTCCAATATATTACAAACGCGGGGAAACAAACCAAAGGGATAAGAAACACATATCTACACTAATATAGAAAAATCACGACAACACTTAGAAACTACCAAGCCACGGAGTTCATTGATAGCATCGAGGGAATAGGGTATGCAGCTGAGCATCACCCAGAAACAAAAAGAAATTCTCTGCAAGGCAGAGCCAAAGCTAATTGAGGACCTCTACTACCGTAAACTCTAGAAAATTTACTTTCATGTTAAACTACTAACATTTTCCTATTACATAATTATGCATATTATTATTAACCCTTATTTCATAAATTTTTCTATCATTTTTAATATATTATTATAATTCCACCCTCTTTTTGTTCTTATATATATATATATATTTTTTTTTTACTTCTGTAAGAAGACACGAGGACGCGTCGACTAAATTTAGGGGGAGGGGTATTTGTTAGAAACAAAATAGGTTGGCGAGTCAGCAAGACCAAGTAAGTTGCTCGCCATCCATAAACAATGGAGCAGAAAATACAATCGTAATTTCGGCTATATAAAGAGTCCTCGGGTCTTCACAAGTGTAGTTGGTTAAATACAAGTATAGTTGGTTGAATGTAAATCATCGAGTTAATACAGTTGTCATAACGTAAATTAAAAGATTTATATTATTCAAGTGTTAATTTTATTCTCACAACAACGAGCCAAAAAGGCCCACAACTGTGAGAATGACCATGATTCTCTCACTGAAGATATTCAAGCTAACCTTCATTTACGAGACCAGTTGGCTATCACCAAAGCTGCAAATAATACTGAAAAAATGAATGCTGCCCATTCTCCGATCCAAACCTCGACCGAGCCCCCTATCACACGGGATGAAATTCGTGAAATCATTCGAGGTGTGATTGAAGAGATTTTTGGTCCGAATCTCAAGGTTTTAGCTCAACGATCGGATAAAACTACGATAGTGGCAGACTATAATCGCAAATCAACCGGTATTGCGTGGCAACCTGGTTTAACTCCGAATGCTGATCAAGGGGCTTCAAACGGGAATGCAGATAAGGATCCAAATCACCAACAGCCCGATCAAGACCAAAATCTCAATGGTTCCAAAAATCAACAACCAGAGAACAACCGCGACAACCAACACCCAAATAACGATAATAGCCTGCGCGCTAATCAAGCGCAAGAAATGGCAAGTCGTTTGTGTCGTTCGCGAACTTTCGAAAATTCCCATATTCGTATTGAACCAATCTCCAACAACCTCCCTAAACAATTGCAGTGCGCCTTAGGGCGATATAAAGACCTTAACCGGTGGAGCCCCCATTCAGATATGCGTAATGCCCAACAATTTGTTAACGAGTGGGCTGAAAAGGTCTACCCTTACTGTTCGAACGATTTTGAAGCGATCCATAGTTTCCTCGCGCACCTTACTGGTAGTGCACGTTATTGGCGTAATCGAATTGATCGTAATGCGGACATCGACGAGGTCATAGATTCTTTCATTGAAGAATTCTATGATAAAGGAATACAGAACAAGGAGTGGCTCGCGTTACAAGAGCTGAAATTCCCTGCATATAAGGGGCAATCGATCTACGAATTTACCTATTATTGGTTTGAAAAATTACGGTGTAATGATACTGTACATTTTCCAGTTCAACTGCTTGAGCTTGCGTATAAACTCCCCGACCGTTTCACGGATATCCTCTTCAATTTGGCTGAAGATATAAACTTAGATATGCCAAAATCTCGCGATTACCAACACATCTACGAAACTATTCGAGAACGTGAAAAAATGCAAAAACGTAAGTTCAGTAAATCACGCTACGGTTTCAAAATTGATTGGTCTAAGCGTACTTTCAAGCGCTATATAGAGGAAGAAATCGATTCAGATGATGATGATGTTGAATCACAACATCGTCCCAAATTTTCTCAAAAATTCTCGTTCAAATCCGATATCGAGAGTAAGTCCAAATCATCACCTTCAAGAACCACGTCTTTTTTGAAAAATAAAAACTTCGAAAAATCAAAGTCTTTTTCCAACAAAGCTCCTTTTGAGCGTTTTGGATACGCTAAAAAAGGAGAAGTAAATTATTTCGACTATGGTGCAGGTGACTTCGCGAATGCGTATGCTGATGAATCAGGTGAGGTTTCTGATGCCGAATCAGTCGTTTCTGTTCCCACAAGCCACGAAGTGAATGCCATTGAAAGGGTGACGGGAAACGAGGTTCCGTCGACGATGAGAGCTCGATCGTCGACGATCAAAAAACCAAAGAGCTCATAACCAACGAAGAAGCAGTTACAGTTGCCTGAACCCCAACCAGCAATCTGGAATGAATTCCAACTTCTAGGGGACTCCATTATTAAGCGTTTAGCTACGAACGCGCCAACCAACCTGGACTTTCAATTGTGCAAGTCAGGCAATACGATCGTAAAACTCCTTTACGAATTGCGCGATACAAAAACGCTCGCGTCTAAAAATGTGATCGTATATATTGGCATTAATGACATCCAACGCGCGAACTTCGACTCAACATTATTTAAAATTAATATTAACGAGTTGATCAAGCTTCTAATTGCGCGAGGCTGCGAACTCATTGTATTGTGTCAACTGGCACCTTTACTTAAGCGAGAGGATGACATTTCCTTCTAGCGGAGGCTTGAAGAAGCGAAGACCGCGATCTTTTACGAGTCGCAAAATTTCGAAAAAGTTAAATGCTTCAACCTATTCAGGTATCTTGTCCAGTGTAAACCAAAATTTAATGCTGAGAAAGAATACAAATACGTCGTTGAGGATATGGTCACATACACTCCGAAGTCGCAGCTCTTCCAAAAAATAACAGCCGATGGAAAACCTGATCTCATCCATTTAAATCACGATGCGTATCAACTCATCCAAAGCCAGCTACGTAGGTATAGTAAATTAGGTCAGCAAAGTGCGCCTACAGTTTCATCGCACGCAACCAACTCACCGGCTCCAAAATCCATTTTAAAGCGTGCTGAAGTCAACGTTGTGGATAAATATATTGGAGGTGAACCACCATTTTCAGCTACTCCTGTATTTGATTCTTCGACGATGATAGCTGGAAATTTAGTCCTGGAAAAATTGACGATCAAATCCCCTCCAATTGATGAAGCGCTCAATAAGGAAATAAACGCGCTTGAATCGGACATTGAGTGCGATGAAAAAACAAAGCAAGCCCATTTAAAAAACTAAGTAGCGACCATCCACCACTTGTGCTCATCTCATTCGGTCCTCTAAATGAGATCGCCTTGGTGGATGGTGGAGCCTCATTCCCATTTATTGGAGAGGAGTTGTTTAACGAAATTAAATTAAATGTACCTCAATGTGTGTCTACAGAGATACCGATGCATGGTGCAGACACATGTTTTGCGCTTGCTGCTGGCAAAGCAAAAATTAAGCCTCGTTTAGTTGCTGTGCTACTGTTCCGATTTGCGCGAATACCTGAGTCTGAGAATGAGGTATGTCAGATCGCAGTAGCTGTAGTACCTAATCTCAACCGTCGTATGCTGATAGGTCGATCGGCCATGCGTGATTTTAGAATGATCGACGACCATAGAACATTCACATTGCGTCTGATGTATCCAGGAAGTGAGAAGGAATTTAAAATTCCGTTTGAGAGTCCATCACTCAAGCTTTCTCGCGAAATAATTGGTATGTGCGAGATCGCGCGAAATATCGACTTTGACCCATGCGCCGATTTCCTAGGCGAATATTTAGAATCGCGTGTACTTTCTGATTCTTGTATAACGATGCCAACCAATTTTGATTTCGAATGTAACAATATTGAACTCTATATTCCCAATTCCGATACTACCTTGAGGTTTACTGTTGAGAACAACGAGCTTACCAATGAACAAATTGACGACCTAGAACAACTTGTGCGCAAGTATAGCAATTTATTCAGAGGTCACACTGGTAAGTGTGCGGTATACACTCATAAGTTCGAGTACGTAAAACCGGTGCCGAAGTTGTGGTGTAAATATCGTGCGCCACCCTTGGCACGCAAAGCCGATGTAGATCGTACAATTCAAGATTGGCTCGATCAAGGAATAATCCAGCACTCTACAAGTCCGCATCGTATCCCTTTAGTTTTCACCAACAAGTCTGATGGCAGTACGCGAACATGTGGCGACTTTCGCCCACTCAACAGCTACATCGAGATGCACGCTAATGAAGTTCCGCGAGTTGATGAGCTTAAGTATAAGCTCGCTGGGGCCAAATTCTTTACGAGCTTAGACTTTAATAACGGGTTCCTTCAGATCCCTCTAGATTGTGCTGATAGAAAATATACCGCATTCAGTTTTAGTGGAAAACACTACGAATTCACCCGCGTGCCTTACGGCACGAAAGACAGCATGCCGGCATTTATTGCTGCGCTGTAGACCGTGCTTATGGACACAGATGAATATATAACAGCATATGTCGATGATGTGATGATTTTTAGCGCCGACTGGGATACCCATTTAAAACACATTGACACTGTGCTTGGCAAGATCGCACGCGCTAATATGACATTATCTTTACATAAATGTCAATGGGTAAAGCCCGAAATCAAATATTTAGGTCTACTCGTAACACGCGAAGGGACTCATCCCAATCTCGATCGCGTTAAGGGACTCGAAGACATTCCTGCACTGACTAATAAGAAACAATTACAATCATTCTTAGGGATGATTAATTATTACCGGAGTTATATCCCTACTATTTCGGTATTATCTGCTCCATTACTCGAACTCTTGCACGACCAGGTGAAATTCGAGTGGAAAGCGGCTCAGCAAAAGTCCTTCAAAGCATTAAAATCTGCGCTCATCGATGTAACTATGCAAGCGCACCCGGATCTGAATAAACCGTTTCATATTTTTATAGACGCTTCTATCGTTGGTATATGGGGCGCAATTTACCAATTTGATGAGTAAAATAATCCAAAACCGATCGCTTTTACATCTCGAACTGTCGACATACATGAACGAAACTATACCACAACGGAGTTGGAGTTACTCGCAATCATTCATATATTGAGCAAAAATTTTCATCTGTTATGTGGAAGAACTATGATATTAAAACTGAAATTCTACCAAAAAAGTGAAATGCCAGAGTTATTGTTTCTCTGTTTATTACCTGGGTCTTGGATCAGGCTATCAACACAAAGGACCTCTGCTGTGTGAATAGGCTGGGAAAAGGACCGAGGTAATAAAATTTAATGACCCTTGCCGTTGCAAAATTTTACGACCCTTGTGGTGAAAGCCCACCTGCATTTAGTTTATTGTTCTTCAGTAATAAAATTTAAAATGAATGTAGCAATACTTATCTGATAAAATAACTTTTTTTCTTCATGTAATTTTTATTGTGAGCCCCGAAGGGGCGAGGAGGTACTAGTGTGGGAGAAAAATCCATTTATATACGGATAATCACGCAAATGTATTTCTTCGTAGGCGTGAACTCCTCCCCTCGCGTTTAAACAGGTGGTTATTATTCTTAGAAAACTTCAACTTTACCCTGCAACATGTCTCAGGTGCTAAGAATACTGTGGCTGATGCCCTCTCACGCTTTCAGAAGTGTGTGTCACGAAAGGAAAGCGATAGCATTATTGCAGATGGTTATGAGGTCAACCTGTTTGAGTACCAAGTAGAAAAGTCTCTGCTGCGTGATTTGAAGCGCATATCTATTTTACAGTCTAAGGATACCATAATCCCAAAACTACTGTGCGCTCAAAAGCCCAAATTATCATTCAACACCAAAGATCTACGCTACTACTGGCAAGGAAATGACCAAGTGAAGCGCATTTATGTTCCATATGTGCTGCGACAGAGATTACTCACATGTTATCACGAGTATTATGGCCATGTAGGCACAACAAAGCTCATAGGACTCATTCGGAGACGATTTGACTGGCCTGGAATGACGGTGGCCGCTTATCATTTCACAACGGCCTATATATCATGCCAACATATGAAAAAGTCAAATCTAAAGCATGCTGGGGAGCTGCAAACTCATGTGCCAGGTCACGTAAACGAAGTAATCGCAATCGATTTCTTCGGACCTTTACCTACTGGTAGGTCAAATACGCGTTACGTAGTCGCTATCGAAGATATATACTCTAAATACGTGCGCCTATTCCCTATAAGATATGCAACTACGACTGCTACGATTAAATGCGTTAATCGTTGGATCGAAGAATATGGCAAACCGCAGCGTATACTAAGCGACAACGGTCCCCAATTTCGCACAGATAGATGGAAGATGCACTGGGCAAAACAAAATGTCGATATTGTGTTCACGGCAACATATTCTCCATGGTCCAACCCAGTTGAGAGAATAATGCCTACTCTTTCAACCACACTGCGTATATATTGTGAGTGGAAACACAAGAAATGGGCTCAGGTGCTCAGCGATATAGAGCTAAAATTGAACATCGTTGAATCAAGTTCAACCGGAGTAACTCCCTACGAGCTAATGAAGAAACGAAAATACTGTGATGATGTGGACAAAATCTTTGGAGCTAATGATGCGCCATTTAATTTTGAGAGCTCAAATCAACGCGCGTTAGAAAATTTAAAAAAGAACGCTAATCGTCGTAAGCTCTTTGCGATGAACTCTAGAAGTATCGTGCGCTTAAAACCGAACGATATTGTTTACTTGAGACAACATGCGCTGTCCAAGGCCATTGATGAAATATCGTCAAAATTATCACCGCAGTTTAGTGGCCCGTATCAAGTGATAACAGAGCGTTATCCAAATTACTACCAATTGTGTGAAGTAGCGAATCCAAAAAATATAAAATTCGCTAATGTTCGTAACCTTAAAGTAATTCCAACACAATAAGGTCCTAACCTATATCCTACACGCTTTAAGTCTTGTTCCTTTTCCTAAAAATTGGTCAAGTTTCGCTCCAATTATAGAAAACGCTCAATTATTCTCTCGTTTTCTTTTTAAATTTATTTTCAGCCATAACGTCGTGTTGTGTGAAAGAGTTCAATGAGCTGAAAACCATGGGATGTTGGAACCATCGAGACATCTTGTCAAACCACTGATATTACAAGTGCCAGTATTCTATATCATTCATGGCGAGTACACTGATTTTTCTGAGCGACGTATCAATTTTGGAGACCAATTACCGATTTTGTAACATATCTACCTGAAGATTACTTGTATATATTTTATACTTTTTTGTAAAATTTTCATTGTTTAAGGACGACTACCTATTATAAGTTTCATTTTTCATTCTGTTGTTTCTTTTTTACTCTTTTTCTTTGTTGAAGAAGCTAGTTTTATTTTCATTTTTTATACATAGCTTAGTTTTCTATAGAATGTATACAATTATTTATATACGTACATCTCCTTTTGTATATGTATATATATATTGAAAGAAAAAAATTCAAAAGGTTTCCCCATCCTATTTTAGAACCGAATCATCCAAAGTTATTTTCTTCTTTTTGTTTTTGTTTTTTTGAGTTTTAAAAGTGAAAAAAAAAAAAATTGTTAACTTAAGTTAGGTGTGTGCAGTTCAGGTGGTGCCAGATCCCTACTTCCCGGCCTCCTTAAACTTATCCATCAACTCAAGGATCTCGCTGTTGGTGAGAAAGTTTGTAGCCAAACTTTTTCACCTGCAGGGGGGGAGAATGTGTGACATAAAATTTAAGGGGACCCTTTATTGGCATTTGGAAAATGCAAGTGCACAACCAACAAAAAATTATTCCCAGTCAAGGCGTTGTGCATTCACGTGTAGTATCAAAATTATAATTGTTCATCGTTGAATAAATCAATGATGCATGATTTACCTAGCGAGAACAAAAACCCCACCTGAACCAACACACACGTAGCTTACATTAATGTAGTCTTTTTCTTCGTTTTTTCGCGTGATAATGTGTATAGATCAAGATTTAGAGTTTTCGTTAAGGCTGTTTTTCGCGTTGTATTTGTTTTTCGCGAGTTCTCCTTTTTTTTTGTTACGCGGGTGTATTTTTGTTCACGCAATGAAGATGTAGTCGAAGATGCGGAAATAAAGTTACGTATACACGTATTGTTAATAGATAAGTCTTGTGGTAGTATATTATGTAGGTGGTCGCTCCTTTTTTGTATTTTGATTGTCTATAAATGAAAAAACCTCAAAACGAAGAAAATTTATTATTTCTTTTTTTCTTAGGTAGGGACCTCATCAGCCATACGGGCTATATGAGGAGCCGCCTCTGGCGGTATGCTCTTGGCCCTTAAGGCCTGCCCCTCAACACTCGACGTCTCTGCGTGACGTCGGGGCTATGTGTCACCTTATGTGACAGTATCTGCTGAAGTTAAATTTATATGTGAAAGTAAAACTTTCTCTTCTACCTTAAGACCAGTTATTACTTCCAAATATAAACTATTTTCATACATTTTTCGTACAATGAGTCGCGTTCTGTAACATATCTGGGGGTCAGTGACATCCATTAAAAAAAATCATCCAAACCGGTCCATTAAGAGGGACTGGCTGATTGGGGAAAGATCTTAAACCAAAAAAAATGTCAGAAAATTGGAATTTTGATTTTCGTTCGAATGCTCTTGAAAAAGTTCCATACTTGATGACATATGGGGAGGTTGAAAAACATCCATTAAAAAAAAGTCATCAAAATCGTTTTGTCAGGAGAGGCTGGCTGATTGTAGAGCGGTTTTAAGAAGATCTTTTAATACATATCTACTTGAATTTTTTGGCAACCTATAAGCGCAAGCGTAAAATTTTCAAATATTTTTTTTTTCAAACTTATATTAGTCAATAGTAAATTGAATTCTAAATATTTTCCTCGCTTACTATATCAGTTTAGCACTGCGATAGTTCTTAAAATATTTCAGTTTAAAACCACTGTTATAAAATGTTTCACACGTTGAATTTATATAACTGGAAAACAATAATAAATGGAAGGGTACAGTAAGCGGCGTTATTGTTCTAAATTTCAAGCTCTTCCCATTGAGATATTAACCGACCTCGTAGCTTTTTTAGTTTTTGCAATAAGTCCAAATAAGTTCAAAAAAAAGTCATAAAATTTGAATTTTTATGACCCCATAAGCCACAAACAAATTTCTATACTTGATGACATATCTAGGGGTGAAAAGATTTCGATTAAAAAAAATCATTAAAATGGGTTCATTGGGAAAGGCTGGGAGATGGTACTTATGTTTTTTCACCAAATTCTTTTAATATATGTGATATATATAAGTATGATATATACCGTGCGACCAACTGATCTTTGCACCCCTCAGCATCATTCTCTCGTTTTTTGTTGAATTAATAAATAAACTCATTTATTTCATTTTCCAACTATTCTAAACGATATTTTTATCAAAATTATGTACTTTATTCAACTTTAGATTAATTACTCTATGAATTGATAATAAAGAAATAAAATGTATTACATTTATTAATAAACATTATGATAATTTTCATCATTTACTATCTTATAAAAAACCAAAAGAAATGAAAAAAATTATTTTCAATTTAAACGCAGGGAAGTTCATGCTGAGGGGTGCAAAAATCAGTTGGTCGCATGGTATAGTAGAAAATGTACTCGTTAAGTAGGAACAGTAAAAGGAACAGAACGCAAGTGCGTATTCGAACTCGTTACCAGATAAACTAACGCGGCCCGGCGGCTGACACGAATGCCCCGCCCACAACCAGCAGTGTAGTAGCGTGTATGTAGACGCTGTTACTGCGGCAACGCTTGTTGTACGTGCGCGTTTTATAGAAGAAACATCGTTCATTGGGAGGCTCTAGCGAACTGTCCCAAGGTTTTTTCAAAATTCTTTTAATATATATGATGATGATGATTGCGTGCAAAGTGGTTTGACCTATAAAAGGTTAAACCATTCTGGCTGGCCACCAAGTAATTTTAATAAATTTCTATTGGTTCTCTCAGCCACAAGAGTCTGAGAACAATAACCAATGAGAATAAAAAATATTTGGTTCTGAATGACGTCAATATCAGCAGCTAAATGTACACGTGGACTTATCACTTTTGAAGTGTAAGAGGGGAGATCGAAATTTTATCAATACTCATCAAGATTGATGCCTTATGATTTTTACCAAGTCTCGAGAAGAACCAGGTGGTGTTGACTTGTCCTGCGGCATGTCTGGCGCGACTTTTTCCCCTTATTTTCTCCCAACATAATGTAATATCAGTGCATCCATAGCTGTTGAACTTGTTAGTTTTGTAGGCAAAATCCCCGGCTCCACTGCAAAATAAATGAATAAAAAAAAAGAAAAAGTGCGCCTCTAGACAAAAAAAAAGAGAATGTATTTTTATCGATTTTTGGCTATGAAGTAATACCAAAAAATCTTAGCGACCTCGCCCCTCCCGATGCCTTTTTGTATTATTAAGAATGCATTTCTTTTTTTTACGTTGTTTTAAAAAAATATGTCATTTAATGAACTAAAGAGTCCAAAAGAAATTGAAACGATGTGCTTTTGTGTTCGGGGTACATTTATTTTGTGAAAGGGAAATCGAATCTCTTACAAATTCAGAAGTGGGACCTGAATTCAAAATGCCGCCTGGAAGAAGAAGACAAATATCGCCGCCTGTTGAACCATCGCCCGAAATTGATAATCAGCGTAAGATATTAGCTCAATTAGCCACCCTTACCGAGCAATTGGCATTATTGGTGCGAAATAATGCCATAACTCCGACGACTGCTGTTTTGTCACCAACAACTGCTATTTTGCCCTCAACCATTATTCCGCCATCGAACGTTACTCCACCATCAACTGTTATTCCGCAGGTAACTTCTATTTTGCCATCAGTTGTCGTTTCGCCATCAACCGCCGCTTAATCGATCTTGTCGACTGCCGTTTCACCGACACCATCGATGTCAGCCGCATTATCCGCTTTGCCGATGACTACAGATCCGCTGATTATGGCTGCCGTTCCTAAATTGCCGTCTACAACGCCGATATCTCACACCGTTGATCTCAGCCACGATTTGCCGACTTATTATGGTATAAGCAACGAAGAGAATGCGCGTGAATGGTTGAATGCATGGAAATCTATTGTTGCTATTCACGGGTTGTCCGATACTGCCGCCATAGAAATCGCTCGTCGTACATTGAACGATGCAGCGAAAAGTTGGTATGTTTGTAATTACGGTGAGTTTAAAAGGATACCTATTTTCGTAAAATTATTTGAAAACGCGTTTATACCACAAACCAATTTAATTGCCCAAACGCAACGTATGCTTGAGCGAAATCAGCGTCCTAGCGAAGATGTGATGGATTTGTAGTACCATATAAGATAATAAAAGTAATACCGTGCAAGATGTACGTAACTTACGATAACGTTGTTTTTACTTGAGAAAAAAATACTCGATTGTGATTGGTCGGTGCATTTACATGTTTTAATATAAATATAAGCAAATGTTGTTTACTAAATACAGTTCTTCTCTACTAGCCACCCGAGTTAGTTCATTCCTTCTTGCGATAGCCTCGGTCGTCGCACGCTCTCCTACTGCAACCTCAACGCGACAGCACAAGCCGTCGCTACGCGAAAGCTTCGGCCATCGCGCACATCATACTCCACTGCGACAGCATACGCCGTCGACATTTTTTAATATTGCCGTCGTTTAACTAGCGACAGCCATTTGAAATTATATTAATTCGCCCGTTGCCTACAGATTATATACACGAAAAGCTTTGTTTAATGCTACCCTTGAAACTTTCTTTGGCCGATACCCGAAAGTATTTAAGTAAGGGGTGCCGTTGGGGTGCCTTAGCGTCCCATCTGCTTAGTGTTCCAGCCAACGATGTAAACGAACTTATACGACCCGCTCGCACATTTGTAGAATGCTGATCACAGCCGAAAACAACTGAAATGGCTTTGCGAACAAAAAATCTGAACACAGTTGCCCTAAAACCAGTTAAAGCTGCTGTATCCTCTGACTCCGCAGTATCATCTCCCGTTGCTGTAGGTAAACTTGGTAATACATCGGTTATTAAATGTTTTAATTGTTTTACCGAGGGACATTATTCCAAAGATTGTCCTGCCCCGCGGCATATGCCAAAATGTACGAATTGTGGTAAATTAGGACATGTGGGGTCTAAGTGTACCTCTACCATACCGCCCATCACCACTACATCGCCTGCTGCCGCTGCTGCTACCACTGTTCCAACAAACTCGTTTTGACTGTTTCGGAGGCATTATTAACAAAATATCAACGTATGGTGACGATCAAACGTTGTACATTATTGGCCCAAATTGACCCTGGAAGCTGCGACTGTTTATTAACCTCGACCAGCTCGATCCAGCTAGGGTGTAAATTTGACCCAACTCAAAAGTTTTTCGTTGGATTAGGTTCAGAGAAAGGTGGTATTGCTGCGATTGGATGCGCAACCCTACCTATTGAGATTGATGAAATTAAATTGGAGGTACCGATATATTATATCGTACCTAATAATGTGATTCCAGTGTCGTGTATTATTGGACGAACTTGGACAGATCATCCATCAATCATATATGCTCGTATTAGTACAGACCTCAAATTTTTACGTCTTGATGAGTATACTATACATTCGTTACATATAATAGTCGATCAAGTATGTGATGAAGAAAATTTGATGAAAATGAAAACCTATGCTGAAATCCCTGCCAGTTCGACTCAAGCGTATGTAAATTGCGTTGCTGATACGACGTCAACATGTGTACTTCTAGTCAACGATATCGCTTTCGTTTTGTCGCCAACGAATGGTCAGTTTGTGGTTCCTTTACATTTTAAGGATAAGCCCGCCACAGCGATACCTGCTGGAACAACGATTGGTCGTATTATGAAACTCGATGCCGCTAAATGCATAGCTGCTGGTACTGAACCCTTGCAGTTATGGCAACTGTATAAGCCAGAAGATATCGTTACTGGTCCTGCCTTGTGAA
The DNA here is from genome assembly GCA_009761765.1 of Phenacoccus solenopsis. Lineage (NCBI taxonomy): Eukaryota > Metazoa > Arthropoda > Insecta > Hemiptera > Pseudococcidae > Phenacoccus > Phenacoccus solenopsis. The sequence goes on from CM019753.1 coordinate 54,362,715, forward strand.
TAAGTTTCGACGAACTTTTGCGAGAAATATTAGAGAAATAGGTTGTACCAACTTGATACAAATGAAAATTGACGAGTTTCCAAACAGCGTTCCTCCTGCGCAACAACCTTACTGACCTTCGTTAGCCCAGTTGCGAGCCTTAACTGATATACTTACTGAATGGGAAGAGCTAGGCATAATTCGGGAAAGTATGTCGCCATACGCCGCTCCCGCACCACTGGTTGATAAGAAAAGTGGAGAGAAACGAGCTGTTTTTGATTACCGACGTCTTGATGCCCAAACAATTCCATACCCGTTCCCAATGCCCAATATTAATGATCAGCTTAGTGAACTGAGTACTGCTACAATGTACACAATTATCGATTTTTTTTCTGGCTATCTCCAGGTGCCCATAGAGCCATCATCGGTCCCAAAAACTGCATTCGTAATGCCAACCGGATACTACGAATTTCTACGAATGCCATTTGGGCCTACAAATGCTCTGGCAATTTTCCAGTCACTTATGAATCGGGTGCTTGGTAAGGTAGTGCAACGTACAGCGTTTTGTTACTTAGATGATGTTATTATACCAGCAAACAGCTTCGAGCAAATGTTGGAAAAATTGGAAATCGCATTAACTGCCTTACAAACGGCTCAACTCACATGTCGTTCAACAAAATACAGATTCGCCGTCGCTGAAATCGAATTTTTAGGTTTTCTAATTGCGAATGGTCACTTGAAACCTGGTGCAGCAAAGACTAAGGTTATTGAAGAATTTCCCCGACCAATTGACGTGCATGGTGTTTATAGGTTTTTTAGGACTTACAGGATTTTTCCGCCGATTTGTCCGACATTACGCCATTATTGAAAAGCCGTTATCTATACTACTCAAAAAAGACGTTAAATTTGATTAGGGGACATCGCAAGAAAATGCTTTTTCTAAGTTTACTTACAAGTGCGCCAATATTACGATTGTTCGACCCATCAGCAGCTATTGAAGTACATACTGATGCCTCTTCAGTTGGTATTGGTGAAATGCTGTTACAAGGCCACAATGGTTGCCGTCATCTTGTATACGCTGTCAGCAAGTGCTACACTCTGTCCGAATCCCTTTATCATTCGAGTAGGCTTGAATTACTTGCTATAGTTTGGACCTTTACCTGTTTACGCCAGTTCTTAGTTGGAACCCATTTCGTTGTCATAACAGATTGCCAGAGGATGGTTTACCTCCATAAATCGAAGACTGGTAATGCTCAATTGGCCAGGTGGGCCATATTTTTGGCAGAATACGATTGCGATTTTGTTCATCGCCCTAGGTCACAAATGATGCATGTCGACGCTTTAAGCAGGGCACCTTTGGCCAACGAAACTCTCAAAGAACGCGATATCGAGGCCGATATACATGGTACTACATTATTAGTCAAAAGTATTCAAGAAGAGACCATACGTACGTTCCAGAGTCAGGATCCCGAAATTAAAAATTTAATTCGTTACGTCACCGTTGAAGGCTGTAATCAACCTGAAGCTCGCAATTATGAAATAATTAATGGAATTTTATACCGAAAGCAAGATGGAAAACGCTTATTTGTGGTGCCTAATAGCATGCGGAAGGCGCTCGTAATGAAATTCCATGATAACATAGGTCATTATAGCATAGAAAAAGTGATTTCAGCAATTACGCGTACTTATTGGTTTAGTGGTATGAATCATTATGTGAAGACTCACATTCGTCGATGTATTTCATGTTTAATATGAAAAGGACCTTCTGGTCACTCTAAAGGGTTATTACAACCCATACCTCCACCGAAGTTACCCTTCCAATCAGTCCACGCCGATCATCTAGGACCTCTACCCGATAGTGAGAGGTACCACCATATACTCGTGATAATCGATGTACTAACCCGTTACATCGAGTTGTATGCCTGCAGAGGTACAATGTCGTCAGAAACCGTAGGTCATTTTGAGGAGTACGCTACTAGATACGGTTATCCAAAACGAGTAATTACTGATCGTGGTACTGCCTTTACCGTTGCTCAAGGACCCAAGGATTTCGTGAATTGGGCAAACGATCACGCAATACAACATGTTCTCGTTTCAACTCGACATCCCCGTGGAAATGGTATGGTGGAACGCGTAAATAGAGTACTGATCGTTCAATTTGCGATTTATTGCGAAGATGAAGGACAGCGTGATTGGAGCCTACACCTGAATAAAATCCGTCGTAATATCAACGCTGCAGTTAATAAAAGTACTGGTCGTTCGCCATATGAGTTACTTTATGGCTTCCAGCAACATTTTATAGATAACAAATGTGCCGCCTTATATGATGACGAGTCACGAGAAGATTCCGCCTCCCTACGTGAAACTGCCATTGAAAATATTTCGGTTGCACAGGGCGAACAGAAACGCCAATTTGACCAGAAACGCTGTCCTGGAGATGAGTTGGAAGTTGGCTAAATTGTGTTTGCCAAAGCCCCACCAGAGACAACAGGAGCTCCTACAAAGTTTCAAGCAAAATATCGAGGCCCCCTTGTTATCATGAAGAAGATAAGGGTTGGTACCTACCGCTGTCAAAGTTTGAACACCGACGGCCATATTCTTGATACAAACTTTCATGTTTCAGCTCTGAGATCTCTCGAAGACATCCCGGTGGAGTCTTAAGTTTGAACTCTTATTTGATTTTTTTTTAATTTTTTTTTTTTTATGTTTCTTCTCCTTTTTTTTTTTGTTTAATTCTTTTTGTATTTTAGATTATAATTATAATCCACTACGTTCATCCCGGAGGGGCGAATAAGCAGGAAAGGCCGAATTGTAGGCAAAATCCCCGGCTCTACTGCAAAATACATGAATAAAAAAAAAAAGAAAGAGTGCGCCTCTAGAAGAAAAAAAAAAGAGAATGTATTTTTATCGATTTTTGGGTATGAAGTAATACCAAAAAATCTTAGAAAAGCAGCAACGCAGAGGGAAAGCTCCTGTGCACGTGCATCATGGTTGAGGTTTATCTGAAGGCACTTTAGAATATGATTGGGATTTTCTGCTACTTTTATCATCCATAGGCTCCAAAGGTCCTCCCGCCTGGTTTGTAGATATATAGCCTGTTGCTCGACGCAGGTAGTGGCGTTTAGACAGACATTGAGAGGTCCATTACATCGGTCCCCCCCCCCCAAATGCGAATTGAGAGTTGAAATTTTGGGTACAGGTTGTGCTTGGGTTGTGCCACGTTGTGCCACGTTGTGTCACGTTGTGCCTTCACTAATTCGCATTGTGCTCCCCCTCTTTCTGAGAATGTAATGGGGGAGCGGGTGAAATGCGAGCACCCCCAAGTGCGGATTGAGTGCTCAAACTTTCCATACAAATAGTGCTCACGTTGTGCTACGTTGTGCCGTCATTAGTTTACATTGTGGCACTACCCTAAGGGGCAGGACTGTTAACTTAAACGTATATTAGTTAAAATCAGTTAAAATTTTAGTCTTTCAAAACAAAAATAAGAGTTAAAGTTAGCAGTTTTATTCTTTTCACTTAAAGTTTAAGTTATAGTTAAAGTTGATGTAAACTAGTTTGTTAAGGTTGAAGTTGAATTCTTCTTTTAAAATAGTTGAAGAAGTTGAAGTTATAATGAAATAATGTAGTTACCAATTTTATCATATCCGCTTTTTATGGATGATAAAAAGATAAAATAAGATATAAGAGTTTCCAAATTCAATAAATCAAGCGTTTACAAAAATATAAAAAGAATTTAATTTGAAATTTCACATTTAAAATTTCAATTTTCAAAACCACTTAATATAATTATTTCGCAGTAACAAAAGATCATTAATAATAGACCCTTTCAAACTGCATCGCAAAGGGTCTAAAATGAACTTCAAGTTGCTGAATGTTCATTCAAAATTGGAAAATTGGAAATTGGCTTGAGACTTTGACCAAAACGATTTTTTTTAAGTTTAAGTTTCATTCAGCTTCAGGGACTGAAAATATTAGTTAAAGTTTCATTCAGTTACACATATTGGGATTTATAGTTATAGTTAGGTGGGTCACTTACCTCCCTGCACTTACTTTACCTGTAAGGTGTTTAAAGACCTCTATAAAGGGCCGGCCCCTAAAAATGCAAGTTTGAAAGTTGAAACTTGGTTAGTGCATTGTGCTCATATTGTGCTGCGTTCTGCTGTTAGTATTTTACATTATGCTCCTATACTAAGGTGTTTAGATACCTCTATATGGACCAGCTCTCCCAATATAAGTTTGAGAGTTGAAACTTGGATAGGGAACTGTGCTCACGTTATGCTGTGTGGTGCTTTTAGTATTTTGTTTTGTGCTATTATTGTAATGTGTTTAGAAAGCTCTATAAGGGGTCAGGCCCCCAAATACAAGTCCATGAGTTGAACCTTATGTAGTGAATTGTGCTCACGTTGTGCTGCGCTGTGCTCATAGTATTTTACATTGTGCTACTATTAAGTTATTTATACCCCTCTATAAGGAACCAGCCCCCCCAAATACAAGTTTGAGCAATCAAATTATCAGAGCTTGTGAAATTTGTGAATTTTAATTTAAAAAATTATTTGTATAAACTGAAAAACTGTTATAAATTTCAAATTCAAATCTAAAAATTAAACCTAACAAATTTCGTATGATTATGCCCACATATTTTAAATTTTTCAATTATTATGGCTATTTTACATTAAAAAGGTCATAACTATAAGAAATATTTCTAAAAATTCACTATTTTTAATTCCATTGTGAAGCTCATTAAATTTCTTATAAGGTCGTGTTTACGAAACTTAAAAGTTATTAAAGAAAATTTGAGTAATATAATTGTAAAGTTTGAGACCTACGCATCTTTCGGCTTTAAACGACATTTATGTTGACAGTATTTGAATAAAATAAAGAATTTATGTATCATTAGTAAGCTTGTGAAATTTTTTTTAAGGTACAATTTTCATAACCCTATATTAATCCTGAAAATTTTGAGTATTTTCATTTTAACATAGTCGTAACACTTCTGTACGTATTGAGTATATGAGGAATGCAAACAATGTCCCCCTACCTTATGTTACACCATCGACCATTTATACCGTGAATGAAATTAATTCCTAACACATCAACGCAAAAATCTGTTAAAAAAGTCGACTCGTATTTTCACGTATTAGGAATATAACTGAATTTAACTATAACTATAAATCCCAATATGTGTAACTGAATAAAACTTTAACTAATATAAGTCGTTTTGGTCAAAGTCTTAAGCCAATTTCCAATTTTCCAATTTTGAATGAATATTCAGCAACTTGAAGTTCATTTTAGACCCTTTGCGATGCAGTTTGAAAGGATCTAAATGATTTTTTGTTACTGCGAAATAATTATATTAAGTGGTTTTGAAAATTGAAATTTTAAATTAAATTCATTTTATATTTTTGTAAACGCTTGATTTATTGAATTTGGAAACTCTTATATCTTATTTTATCCTTTCATCATCCATAAAAAACGGATATGATAAAATTGGTAACTACATTATTTCATTATAACTTCAACTTCTTCAACTATTTTAAAAGAAAAATTTAACTTCAACCTTAACAAACTAGTTTACATCAACTTTAACTATACCTTAAACTTTAAGTGAAAAGAATAAAACTGCTAACTTTAACTCTTATTTTTGTTTTGAAAGACTAAAACTTTAACTAATTTTAACTAATATACGTTTAAGTTAACAGTCCTGCCCCTTAGGGTAGTGCCACAATGTAAACTAATGATGGCACAACGTAGCACAACGTGAGCACTATTTGTATGGAAAGTTTCAGCACTCAATCCGCACTTGGGGGTGCTCGCATTTCACCCGCTCCCCCATTACATTCTCAGAAAGAGGGGGAGCACAATGCGAATTAGTGAAGGCACAACGTGGCACAACCCAAGCACAACCTGTACCCAAAATTTCAACTCTCAATTCGCATTTGGGGGGGGGGCGATGTAATGGACCTCTCAATGCCTGTCTAAACGCCACTACCTGCGTCGAGCAACAGGCTATATATCTACAAACCAGGCGGGAGGACCTTTGGAGCCTATGGATGATAGAAGTAGCAGAAAATCCCAATCATATTCTAAAGTGCCTTCAGATAAACCTCAACCATGATGCACGTGCACAGGAGCTTTGCCTCTGCGTTGCTGCTAGATTACGATATGATATCATATTATTAGCAGATCCGTACCTAACACGGAACCCTGAATGCCTGTATGCACTAGGATGGCAGGTGCAACTGAAAGGATGGAATGCTATACTGGTCAATAAGGCTCGTAATCTTAGGATGTTACCTCTATCGCTCAACGATCCACACATCCTTGGAATGAAAATCGATGAGGTGAACTTTGTAAATGTCTACTCTCCTTCTCAGTCTAATCTCCAGGTTCCATTAGAAGTAATTACATTTTTAGGTGAAGGTCCTACAGTCATCTCAGGAGACTTTATTTGGCAAGTCGCTGCAATGGGAGACTCTAGCACCAACTGCCGACATCTGCAACGTGGTCGAATTCTGGAACATTTTATTGAAGCATGCGGTCTACTGTTACTAAATGATAGAGGCAATAGCGCGAATTCTGTTCAAGTGCAGATGTGTGGGGCTGACCCTATGCAACACTGAAGAAGAAGAAGCTTCGTAGTCCTGGTCTTTCTACCTTACCCACTCTTGTAGGAGAAGACAATCAGCCTATACCCGAGGAGAAAACTGCACAATACCTCTTGACAATCAAGTTTCCCTGCGATCTCAATCCATAGGAGCTTCAAGAGATATTTAACACAATCAGTGGTTATTGCGGCCAACCACCATGGATAACCTCAGAGACCATATCCAACATTGTGAAAGGATTATCTAATCGTAAAGCTCGTGGACCTGATGGCATCACCCATAAGACCTCAAGATGATACATCGAACCTACTGGCCTATTATCCTTCTGTCAACTGTTGGGAAGCTCCTGGAGCGGGTAATAAAGAGCTGGCTAGAGGAGCATTTAGACCAGTACACACCTCTTCATCCACGGCAATTTGGCTTCTGAAAGGACAATAGCACCGAACAAAGTATTCACGCGTTATTACAAGATGTGGCTGAGCAACGCCGGCAGCACCCTCTTATGGCTGTAATATCGCTAGATATACGTGGAGCCTTCGATCATGCTCACTGCGTAGCGATTATTCAGCAGTGTGCGAAACGAGGTGTACCACACCATATTGTTCAGCTTCTGCTTTCCTACTTCCAGGATCGCTACGCAAAGCTATAAGGGACATCCACAATGCTACGCAGATGATACAGTACTTGTGGTAACTGGAGACACCAATGAGTCTCTTCATCTTGCTGTAGATACCAGCACTTCCGCAATAGCAGAGTTCCTAAATATGCGTGGGCTGGCTTTAAATAAAGTCAAGACCGAAGTCATTGTCTTTGATCGACATAAAAGGCAAACTCGCATATCGTTTCCTGTGATGTCGCTGGAAATTTCTGGTCACACTGTTCCACGTTGGTTGAGCCTCAAATATCTTGGGGTGATCCTGGATGATTAGCTGAACTTCGACAGCCATCTCGACCATGTAATCAACAAGGCCCAGAAATATCCACCCATTTTTCTGGCGCTTTATCACAATAGGTACGGGTATGCGAGCTGGGCAAGGCGCATCATGATCGAGGGAACGCTGGGTGCGATACTCGGATATATTGTGCCTCAGTGTTTTGGAAAACTATGGTAAAGAGGAAGAATCGGAAGAAACTCGACCAACTTTATCAAGTAGCATGTATTATGGTTGTACACCTTTACTGGACCTCTTCCAGCTCAGCCACTGGTGTCATTGCTGGTGTTTACCCTTTGACATCCAGATAAGGGAAAGGCCCCTCTCGTGGTTATTCACTGAAAGAACGAGTCCTTACTTTATGCAAGGCTCTCCTGTAAGAATCCGCGATCATCTACGTACTCAGAGTGTTGAGGAATGGCAGGAAAGATGGAGCCACGATAACACCACTCAGTGGATGCATCAGCTGATTCTGCAGGTTGGACTGTACCTCGAAGCTTGCCCTCCAGCTACCTTCTGGCTTTTCCAAGCACTCTCTGCTCATGGATGCTTTGGGGCTTATTTATACCTCCGCTGCAAGAGGACATCACCAGTATTCCGCTGTGGGTATCCTCGAGAAAATGCGGAGCATATCTTCACTGCGTGCCTTAGGTTCGCAGCAGGTAGGCCTCCTGTACCCCTGAACGTTTTGAGAAAAGCGCACAGAAGGTATATGGAGAACTGTGTGAAAGGTCTATGGGCAGAGGAGCAGCAGGTTCAACGAGGTTCCCAACACGTAGCTCTCTAACTGACAGCCACGCACGCAGGAAACCACATCTCCTCTTCTTCTTTTACAGCATCCACCAACCACCATTTGCGCAAGAATCCGAAAAGCTTGAACGAGAGATAACTCCACAATAATAGCAGAGTAGTGAGCCTTATACCAGTAGAAGCATGCCCACGGATGTCTTTAAGAATCCAAAGACAAGGCAGGCCCAGCCTGTAAGACCTTAGCTAGTAGTGAAGAGATATCGCAAAGGCACACCCACTACTTTCAGCGACCTCCAATCACTACTGAGCAAGAATCCGAAAAGCTGGAGCTAGAGGAATCTCCGCAACGATAGCTGAGTAGTGAGCATGGTAGTGATGGAAGCATACTTAGGTATGTCTTCTAAGAATTCGAACACTTGCAGCATCCTGCAAGTCCAGCAAAATAGTGAGGAAGACATAGCCGAAGCATTCCACCCACCACCCTAAACATGATTACAATCTCATTCGTGCCTTTCAGCACGAAATAGTCATTAGTAATAGTGAAAATGACAGCGATGGGATATTGTGGGAAATTTCCCAAATTGTAGAAAATTTTGACCAAAAAATTGGGCGTGGGAAAAGCATGGGAAAAAGGAAAGAAATGGGAGATTTTGAAAAATGTCATTTGAAAAGGGGGAAAATGGGAAATTTTGAAAATGTTTATTTAAAAAAGAGAAAACCCTAGCGACCAAACGATATCTTCTTATTTCTTGTACAGAGCTATGTAAAATACATTCTATATCTATATCATAGCGAAAATGTCCTCCTATATCGATTAGAGTGCTATAAATCTGAGAATATCTGATCGATGTGCAACGATATTTAAAAATTTGACGATCTATTTCGACCGGATATAGAACTGCTTTACAATATATCACATAGATATCTGAAAAATATCTTTCTGATTTCTACTGTATATCGATTGATCTCTAGCCTATATCTGAAGGTTTCATCTTATTTCTATTCGATATACACGAAACATACATGCTATATTGTATCATTTTCGAATTTATATATCGTATGTATATCTTTTTCTCTATATAGATTCTACATACAAATTGCGAAATTATATAGATATAGATGTATCTTATCTCAAAGCAGGTGCAGGGTGTCTAATAAATTTGGAACCCATCATAGTTGGCAGCATCCCTTTTTTTACAGTATCAATTTCAGTAAAGCAACAAAATCGTGTTTTTCTTTTTCACTAGTATAATTTACGCTTTAAAAAAATCTAGTTTGATTGCTACAAAGTTGATTTTGTAAAAAACAGATTCTGCTAAGTTTAAAATTTATTTAGATACCTTGTACAGTGAGTTAAAAAAAAATTTATATTGAAAGGCAAAAAATTAACGATTTGTACGCTTTTATTACTGTTATCAACAAATTTCATTCTTCCACTTCACTATTGAAAACTTAATTTAACGAGGAATTCATTACATATGATATTATAAAACATAAAAGACAACTGACTATGAATTTAAAAAAAGTAAACACTTGAACACTGTCTTGTAAGAGTCGAAACTTATTAAAACAAAAAGAACGCGTGAACTGAAAACTGAATAATAAATAATAAACAACATAATCACAAAATTTTTAGAAATCTTTCTATATCTTTCTATATCTAGATGATGGCTTTATTTTTATATCGGATGACCCTATATAGTTTCGATAATGTGTAGATATTGTAAAAGTATTTCGTTTTTAAGATATCTACACCATATCTGAACAAATCTTGATGAGCGTAGACTCATTTTACATATCGACAGATATACCTGTGACAGCATAGATATAGCAAGATATATATACGATATCATTACGCGAAACTGTATTACGTAAATCGTTCCTAAATCCTAGAATGCTGTTCAGATATCTATTTGACCTAAAAACGCCAAATTTGGTCCTTAGGTAAATATCTACTATTAGTAATACTTTTAACTTTTTTGACTGTTCTAGAATTATTGTTTCTTTTTTTTTCATAATAAAATTTAAAAACTAGATAATATGGTGTAATAATCTTATCAGATAGAGGCATCAAAAAAAAAGAAAAATTGTGTGCAATAATAATTTGTTAATACAGTAGAGAGCGCCAACATTACCAATAAAAAAAAGGGAAAAACATGGGAGAAACTAGGAACCTTGGTCAGGTTCTGTGTGGGAAAAAATGGAAAAATTTCGCATTCAATTTATTTTCGTGTGGGAAAAAATGGAATTTCCATATCCCATCACTGGAAAATGATGCTTCGAAAATGAGCGCATCTGGCAACGTCGCAATTTGGCGTGTGTTATTTACATATTACAATGTTCATCCTATTACAAAAATATGCATAAATTTTACACTAACTGGAAAAAAGCCATTTTTTATCGATGGAGAAGACAGTGACGTAGGAAAGGTGGTTTTAGGGGTCTAAACTCCCTCAAAGTTCATGAATTTCTTTTTTTTTTCTCATTACTTATGCAGTTGACCCACATAGATCTCATGAGTTTTGATTAAAGCAATGTATAAAACATTTCATTTTGCAACTCCCTTATTATAAATGAATTCATGATAATTTAAATGTCGTAGAATAAAACATCAAAAATAGCATTCATCTAACAAATCAGCGTTTCTGCTCTTCGTATGAACTTCTAGAAGATTTCACCTTGATAAAATGAAAAATCACATAATTCATGTTGACGGGATTTTTAGTGTAAGAAATGTTAGTCTTTCAGACATTTCAAAAATCAAAATTTGCCAATGTTCGGAGTGATATTTACGACGTTATACTATGTGGGGGGTTACGTGTATTAAGAAAGAAAAACACGAGTCTTAAGACGTTGCATTTATTAGAGTACAAGCGGAACTGAAAATCGTCACACTCTTAAGATCTACCAACTACAAACTCTTAGGGTTGTTTACCCTGACGCTAAGGGGAAGGAGAAAGCTAACAGGCAAAGAAACCAGTTTATTGAGTGAGTCGACTGGCGGTACAGTAAAAGGAACGCGTTCGTGACTCACTATGAAGGGACGAGAATTACGTGTAGAAATGAGAAAAGAAGAAAGGTTGCAGATAACATACCGAGGGTGAAAGGAAGAGTGCCGCGTGCTTGCGTCATCTCAATAGTTAAAATTGTCGACGAGCAGCCACTTTCATCTGAATCGGAAACTCTGACCTCCAACGTACTTCCCATCGCTTGCAACCTGCATATCGACGCCAACACTTCGATCTTCAACGCTCAGGAACACCAACAAAACGTGAACATGTCTCCGCCAAATCAATCAATTCCATTTTTACCGTTTGTTTTCAAAAAGGGAACCAGAAGTGTGATTCCAACAAGTAGAGGCAGTTTTCAGCTTAAATAAAATCGACTCCGATGCTACGAAATATGCCTATCTTCAAGCTAACCTAGACACCGACACATTCTCCCAAGTTTTACCACTCCTCAAAAACCTTTCTGCGGAAAACAAATATGAAGAAGCTAAGAAAAAAATAATTCACGAATTTGGCGAATCCACAGATGAAAATATTCGTAAGCTCCTTAAAGGTCTCTCACTAGGAGATAAAAAGCCAACTACACTTTTACGCGAAATGCGCAATTTGGCGAAAGATAGCGTAAAAGATGACGTTTTACGCAATATGTTTATGGAGTCCCTACCAGAAAATTTTCGTCTCATATTAGCTGGGAACGTGGAAAATATCCACATCCTCGCAGAGAAAGCTGATAAGATGCTGGAATATGCTAACTCTGTAGCACAAGTCGCCGCCGTTCAACCCTTTACCACAAATACCAACATCATCAATACAAAACTCGCCTGCCACTTCTGTTATCCAAGCTCAACTACAATTATTAAGTGAGAACTTCAAGCAGTTGAACCAACAAGTAATCGGTTTGAATAATAAATACATAAAACTCACCACACAGGTAGAATTTCTTACTACTAATAGTAATAACAATCATTATTTTAATTCGTATCGCTCTTTGCGTTCTCAATGCGCAAATTCCCGACAACGAGGTCGATCTCCAACTCCGTCTAGCGTACCAGACGGACTCCAAATTTGTTTTTACCACTATACTTACAGTAACAAAGCTCGCAAGTGCAAACTTGCAAGTAACTGCAAACCTTGTCTTTTCTCAAACAACCAAATTAAGGGAAACTGAGCGTATCTTCGGTCGCGGCGCAACCCGAAGACGTCCCGATCGCGCGCCGTCTTTTTATTTATGATAGAAATAATAATTTTGAATTTTTGATCGACATTGGTTCCGCGGTATCTGCAATTCCTGCTATTGATAAAACTAACCCTTCCGAATACTACTTATATGCTGCGAATGGCACCCCTATCGCCACATATAGCACGCGTACTTTGACCATGAATTTAAAATTACGGCGACCTATCATTTGGCAATTTACTATCGCTGATGTGAAGTCGCCTATTATAGGCGCCGACCTCCTTACTTATCATTACCTCCTTCCCGACCTCAGAAACCAAGTTTTACGAGATGGCAATACTGGCCTGGCAGCAGACGCCATCCTCCGCCACTCCAAATCTTACAGTCTTTCTGCTATTGCTCCCTCGCTTTCATGCCCATACCATAAAATTTTGGAAAAATATCATTCCATAACACTTCCATCTAATGGTTCTGTTCGTCATAATACGAAACACCACATACTCACAAAAGGTCGTCCATTATCGTGTCGCCCACGTCGCCTCTCGCCTAATCGGCTGAGAGATTCGAAAAACATATTTAATGTCCTTCTTGCCACTGGCGAATGTAGACCCTCTTCCAGCCGTTAGGCTAGCCCGCTTCACTTAGAAAAAAAAGTCGGATGGATCTTGGCGACCTTGTGGTGACTATCGCTGTTTAAATTCAGTCACAACGCCTGACGTATACCCCTTACCCCATATCCACGATTTCTCCCAAAACCTAAAAGGCAACACGATATTTAGCCGAATCGACTTAGTACGTGTGTTCAATCAAATACCAGTTGCCGAAGAGGATATTCCTAAAACGGCCGTCGCGACACCATTTGGCTTATTTGAATTCACTCGAATGCCATTTGGTCTCCGCAACGCGCCACAAACCTTTCAACGATTCATCAACGACATTCTCCGAGATTTCCCCTTTGCGTACGCATACCTTGATGATATCCTTATAGCAAGTAAAAATGCCGACGAACATCAAATACACCTCGAACAAATCTTTCAACGCTTTTCTGAGAATAGCATTCCAATTAATCCCTCAAAAAGCATATTTGGCCAAACTATTCTTTCCTTTATTGGCCACGAAGTTTCACCCACTGGTGTCCGTCCTTTACCTAAAGAGGTCGAAGCCATCCAATCTTATCCTCTTCCTACTAACGTTTCTCAGTTAAGAAGTTTTGTTGGACTAATTAATTTCTACCATCGTTTCATTCCCCATGCAGCTGCCTTAGAGGCTCCCCTTACCACCCTCTTCCAAAATAAGAAGAAAAATGATAAGACGCCTGTTATTTAGACCGATTCACTCCGTACCACTTTCGAAGTTTGTAAAAAAGCGCTCGTTGATGCCACTTATTTATCATTCCCAGATTCAAAATTACCCCTCTCTTAACTGATGCTTCCGCTACAGCAATCGGCGCAACCTTGCTTCAGGTACATGCCGATGGCGTAAAAGAACCGCTAGGATTTTTTTCACGAAAATTAACTCCAACCCAAGCTAAATATAGCACATACGACCGAGAGCTTTTAGTAATTTATTCCGCAATTAAACATTTCAAATACCTCCTTGAAGGTCGTCCATTCTGCATTTACACCGACCATAAGCCCCTTATTTACGCTTTCTCATAAAACCCAGAAAAAGTTTCACCCCGCCAATTCCGTTACCTCGATTATATCGGTCAATTCTCTACGGACATACATTATATATCTGGTGACGAAAACTAAGTAGCCGATGCTCTCTCACATATAGAGGCTATCGAAGGCGTCATATTACTATCCTATAGCGAACTCGCTAAAGCTCAATTATCTGATTCCGAACTTCAAGCTCTCTTAAATAACCCCACTACTGCACTAAGGCTATAGAAAACCAGCATCGGTGAAACTGAGCTTTACTGCGATACTTCGCAGGGTTACCCACGCCCATATATCCCAGCTCCATTACGTTATAAAATCTTTCAACAATATCATAACCTCGCCAATCCGGGCATAAAAAGAACTCGTTATTCAATTTCTTCTCGTTATATTTGGCCTAAAATCCAGAAAGACCTTGGCGATTGGACACGAGCTTGCATCCCATGTCAAAAATCAAAAACTACGCGCCACACAATTTCTCCACTTCACTCTTTCGACACAAATATCGAACGATTAGAACACGTTCATATCATTTAATCGGCCCCTTACCCATCTCAAATAATAATCGATATTGCTTAACTATGATAGACCGAATGTCACGATGGCCTGAGGTCGTACCATTACCCGACATGACTGCCCCAACAGTAGCTGAGGCGTTCGTAAACACATGGATTTCGCGATTCGGCTGTCCTAGCTTGCTTACTTCCGACCAAGGGAGGCAGTTTGAATCCGATCTCACTCACCACCTTTGCCAATATCTCAGAACTAAACGCGTATATACTACTGCGTACCATCCACAAAGCAATGGTCTCATAGAAAATTATCACCGAACCTTAAAAAGTTCCATCACTGCTCTCTTAGAGACCACTCACTGGGTAAACCATCTTCCAATCGTAGTTTTAGCGTTAAGGGCTAGCATAATATCAGACACAGAATTCTCTCCTGCTGAAGCGCTGTATGGCCAGCCACTATGTCTCCCCGGCGATTTTTTCACTCCATTCTCACATAAAACAAGACACGAGGTTTCGCAACATATCAATGATGCAGTTGATGCTTTCCAAAATCTTCGCCATCATTCGTCACTAAAGACTTATGTTCCGACGGAATTGTCCAACTGTACACATGTGTTCCTTCGCGACAATACAGTCCGACCTCCATTAACCCCAGCGTATAAAGGGCCATTCAAGGTCGCCCAACGAAATAATAAAACATTTCAAATCCAAATGGACTCCCAGATGAAATACGTCTCCATCGACCATCTGAAACCAGCGTTCCTTCTCCCGAATTCTGATACATCATCACAACAAAAGCCAACTCCCATCACTTTCACAAAAACTTCAATGAAACAACCGATAACTGAACCATTTCAAACATTACCAGTGACCGAACCTTCGCAAAAAACTGAGGCTATTAAACCGAGTCCACCCTCTAGCACGCGGTTCAGTCGGTCAATAAAGCCGGTTGTAAGATTCAGCCCTAATTCATAAGTCTCCATTTTTTCTCCTTTCTTTTTCTCTTAGCGTTAAAAGCCTGCTCTTTTTTATGTCATGTACTTATTGTATAAGCTGTAAATTTTCTTATTAAAAAAGTCGCGCTACACCATTTTATGTTGTCGGATCAAAGATACAAGGCTTAGATTGGTTTGAGATGGTTAGCGGCGAATACTTCGTAAGCGCCGTTTTTATAATAGCGTCGCGCACCGCGCAAGCGCCGAATTTATTATTGAGCGTCGTGTAAACGCGCAATCGCCGTATTTAATAAAAAGCGTCGCGCAAACGCGCAAGCGCCGTAATTATTTTTAAGTGTTGCGCAAACGCGCAATCGCAGTAATTATATTTAAACGTCGTGCAACGCGCAATCGCCGTCCTATCTATAGCGTCGCGAGAACTCGCAATCGCCGCCCTATCAAGTCGCAGTATGTAACTGTTGAAAATAAGAAACCACTGTTTTACATTAAGAACTTTATTCGATGGAGTAAAAACACAAGTCATCTTCGGCTGCTCTCTACGCCAGTATTTATAATAACAAAAAATAGGGTTGTTCGGCTAAAAAAGAAAAATGTTACAATATGGCTATTACAGG
The DNA here is from genome assembly GCA_009761765.1 of Phenacoccus solenopsis. Taxonomy (NCBI): domain Eukaryota; kingdom Metazoa; phylum Arthropoda; class Insecta; order Hemiptera; family Pseudococcidae; genus Phenacoccus; species Phenacoccus solenopsis. The sequence goes on from CM019753.1 coordinate 54,378,912, forward strand.
TTAGGTATTAATACAAAACAAAAAAACGGATGAATATTAGGTAGGTAAAAAAAACAAGTAGGTAAATGGTATAATTATAAATTCGGGCGGTAGAGAGCGCCTACAAGACTCCCCTTCTTAGAGGTGGAGCCGTAATATAAAATAAACAACAAATTAATAAGATTGAAACATTAGAAGTATAATATGATAAAAAACAACAGAATTGAAACTATGAGTATACATATAGTAAGATAAAATTGAAATGGTATAGTAAAAAAAATTAAAACTTTGGATATAATATCAAATATGGTAAAAAAAATGCATAAGATAAAATAACAAAACGAAACAAACAAAGAAAAACAAACAAAAAAAAATACTTCTGGTAAATAAAACAGGAGCAAATCAAATCATAAGAAATTAGAAAGAAAAAGTAAAAACTGTTATATTGTGGGCTGATGTTGTAATTTGAGCTTTCTCATCCGTCGAATTCGTTGACGTGATTTTTTCCCACGTTTCCGTTCTAGTTTGATCATGCCTGGCGGTTGTGGGGGCGCATCCCCTGGCCTCCAATTTAAGGGTAGTTGTGGTTGTTCGGGCAGATTGAGCGGTAAGGGGAACGATGGATTTAGATAGTTGAATTGGCTATCCGGGGCAGTCTTGTAAGTTCCAGGTGGTGAAGGAGCCTGCTTTAGCCTTTGTCGCGGCTGTATATTAATTGGGATGAGATTATATGTTGGTTGAGGTAACAGCAACGTTGGTGAAGGTGGTAAAGTATGTGGTGACTGATTTGCCATTTCCATGATTTCCTTCAAACACCGTTCGGCTGATAGAGCAAGATCAGTTGATTCGCTTTCAGTTGATTCGCTTGCAGTTGATTTGCTTTCATCATCCTCGGAGGATGATATTTCACTGCCAAATATATTGGTCAAGCGTTCCGCTAAATTTTTTCTTTGAGAAATTTGAGCTAATTCTGGTGAAACAGCACTCACCTTGATGCGTTTATTAGGTTTTCGTGTAAAGAGTAGTTTATGTGCGATAGGGCGATCCATTGTTCACAAAGAAATAACAATTATTGTTCTTTATATACTGACTGGAAAATCAGGAAAATGAAAAACGCGAAAACATACAAGTGTCAAACAAAGATTCAAATTAACCGAATTTTTTCAAGGCAAGTTGCCCAGCTGACTTTTTTGGCTTTTTTGGAGATCGTTTCTAGGTAGCGTTGAGGCACTTTCACTGTCCTACCTAAGCGTGTGATGATAGTTTTTGATGGTGAAGTGGGTGGTGGGGGTGTTGGTGTATCATCTAGGTTTTCGTGATTGGAATGATTGGACATTTCATCAAGTGCGGTATCTCAATTTTCTGTCTGTGTTATTGGTGATTGCGAGGTTTCAAGTTCGGATTGTGAAGTTTCAGGTTCAGATGGTGGTATTTCAGGTTCTTTTAGGTAAAATGCCGGTTTTAACCGATCTATTGAAACGGTTACTTTTTGGTTTTTAATGTTCAGCTTGAAAAATTTTTCCTGTTTCTCAAGGACTGTGTAGGGTCCTTCGTAGTAGAACTCTAAAGGTTTTCTAGAACGATCAATCCGAACATATACTTTTTTAGCTGTCTTCAATTCCGGATGGATGAAGAAATTGCGGTTAGTTTTGTGATTAAAAGGCGCTGGTTTGAATAATTTAAAAGCTTTTTTCAGCGATTCGACATATTCGGGAAGAGGCAAAGCTGAAGGTGATGAAGATTCAAAAAATTCGCCTGGTAAGCGGAGTGTTTGGCCAAATAAAGCTTCTGCTGGTGAATATGGAAAATCTTCGCGGCAGCTAGCATGTAGGCCTAATAAGGCGACAGGTAGTACGTCGGTCCAAGTACCACCTAGGCAACACAATGCTTGTTTTAGCTTTCGATGAACACGCTCAATTGCACCATTGGATTGTGGATGATACGCAGTGGTTGTGATGTGGTGGGAACCCAGTAACTTCAATAACGCATCTTCGAGTTCGGAGGTAAACTGTGTTCCTCGATCAGTCGTAAGCCGAGTTGGTAATCCATAGCGCGAGATCCATTGATCGACAAATGTTTTCGCAACTGTGGTTGCAGTGATGGTTGACATAGGTACAAATTCTACCCAGCGGGTAAATCGGTCGATCATGGTGAGGAGGTACTTTGAGCCATTACTTTCGGTGAGTGGTCCAACTATATCAATATGCACATGATCTAGTTTCTCTGAAGTTGGGAATTTAATAAATTTTGATTTTGTATATCTCGAAACTTTGCTTCGCTGGCATAAGTCGCATGCTCGAGCCCAAGTTCGGATTTCGGAATTCATCTTAGGCCAAACGTAGCGTTGTTTTATCAATTCAAGTGTAATCTTTGGGCTAGGATGGGAAAGGTGATGAAGTTGCAAAAAGATATCCTTACGTAATGCTTGGGGAACGAAGATTCGTAACCTGGATTCTTCGCTACTGCGAAGACACCAGATCCAAAGAGTTGGATCGTCCGGTAATTGGTAAGCCTCTAATTTGAATGGAGGATTCATGGTACCATTTTTCCAGGCTTGCACTTCCTTGCAGTTGAGTTGAGCGCGAGCAATATCAGTTACCGAGATTGGAGCGGAGATTGACTCAATCCTACTGAGCATGTCAGTCAGCAACTATATTTGTGTTTCCCGCAATATATTTAATGTTGGTGGTGATTTGAGCAATTGCGTCGAGCTGAGTGCATCGTCGAGCGTTATACCTACGATTATTCACCGGATTTTTATTAAATGCGTGAGTAAGAGGTTTATGGTCCGTGTAAACGCAAAAATTAGAGTGCCCTTCGATGAGTGGTCTAAAAAATTGAATAGCTTCGTGAATAGCTAGTAGCTCGCGATCATAAGCTGGGTACCTCTGCTGTCGCTCCGTGAGTTTTTGCGAAAAGAATCCGAGCGGCTCACTTGTTCCGGATGGCGTGATTTGGTTCAGAGCACCACCGATCCCAATTTCGGAAGCATCAGTTGTTAATGTTAATGGAAAGTTTGGATTTGGGATCGCAAGGACCACAGCATTTGCGAGTTGTTCTTTGCACTTATCGAACGCTGCACGGGCAGTTTCATTCCATTGTACTGGTGTTTATCATGCCGTTTCTTCTTGCCTTTCAGCAATTCGTTGAGTGGTGCGAGAAGAGTTGTGGCATGGGGTATGTGGCTGCGATAAAATGTGAAAGATCCAATGATTCTTCGTAGCTCATGGATTGTTTTTGGCAACGGTAGTTTTGATATCCGCTCCATTTGACTAGGTAGGGGTTTAATACCTTGAGCTGAAATGAGATGTCCAAGAAAGCTAATTTCATCTTTACCGAGTTGGCATTTTGAGGGATTGATTGTTAATCTGTGTTCACATAAGCATTCGAGAATTTGTTTTAGGTGACGTTTATGCTGTTCATCATTTTCTGAGAAAATAAGAATATCGTCAAGGTAAACGACGACAAAGTCAAAATCTCTCAAAATTGCATCCATAAACCGTTGATAGGTTTGGGGTGCGTTCCGCAACCCAAACGGCATCCTTAAATATTCGAAGACTCCAAATGGCGTTGTGATTGCTGTTTTTTCGATGTCTTTGGCGTTGATAGGTATGTGATGAAATGCCTTTACCAAATCAATAACAGAGAATTTTTTAGCGCCAGTTAATCGTGATGGTATATCGCGGATGTGGGGCAATGGATAGCGATCAGGGATGGTGATCGTATTTAAGCCTCTATAATCTCCGCATGGACGGATTTCTATTGAATTCCCGTTTCAGTCGAATTAGAAGTGGTGAAGCCCATGGTGATTTAGAACGACGAACAATCCCCAATTTTACCATCTCTTCGAACTCTTTTTTGGCTCGGTGATACATGCTTGGATGGAGCCGACGAGGTTTTGCGAAAACCGGTGGACCTGTGGTTTGAATGTGGTGTTCGATTGGATGCTTCGGTGTCTCTAAAAACGGAGTAGGACGTACCAATGTAGGGTATGAGTTGAGTAATTCGGTATATTCGTTGATATGATTTTTATCGATCATACTAATTCGGGCTGATATGGATGTTCGTACGTTCCTTGAGCAGAAACGTTTTTGCCATGAATCAAACTTCGTCGACGAAGATCTGGTAATAGATCAAAATGTTCGAGAAAATCGGCACCTATGATTGGGCATCCTACATCAGCGATGATTGCAGTCCATTGGAACGGTTGTTTGAAGCCAAAATCGAAGTTGCATTTTTCATAACCATAGGTATGAATTAAGCCACCATTAGCGCTATATAGCGAAAAGACAGGCTTGAGAGTCCCAGAGAGTTTTCGTCGAACGTATTTGATAGGTATTACAGTGAAATCGGATCCACTGTCAATTAGAAATTCAAATTTTGAGTTGTTATTGCGTAAAAATAAGCGGCATGATGGCGTTGAAGGGGTTGAGTGTGCCGCCATCACTGTCCCTTCCATTAGTTTTCCGAAGGAATTTTTGTTTCAGTTACAGGTGCCTTGTAATTGCAAGGCTGGATACACTTTTCTGCGGCTTCACCAAATCTCCAGTGATACCAACAGAGTTCCGGACGCTGAGGCGAGTTTTTCCGTGGGGTTGGAGTTGAAGCTCGCGTTCTGGTACGGCTACGGGAACGATCGCGAAAACGACCACGGCTTCGTTCATTTTGCTGCGTAGAAAGTGCAGCGATTTGTGCTGATAACTCATTTAGTTTTTCCTCGACACTTTTCTCAGGCTTAATGAAAGTTAGCGCGGCGATTTTCTGTGATAATTCGGCAAACCTAGCTTCGACCAATTCTTCGATTGATGAAGTACGTAACGTCGATGAAGTTGCGTTTTCCCTTGTTAAGGAGATGGCGTAAGTTGAACTGGTGTTTGAGCCCATAATTGCATGAAGCGAGTCGGCCATCGCAGCGAGGGAGTCAAGTGGAACTTTATGGATAGCTACATGTTCATGCATACGTTGGGGTAACCTGCGTAACCAGAGCCGTTTTAAAATTTCTTCGCTGGTGTTCTTTCCTGCGAGGATGCGCATATCGTTCAATAAGACTGAAGGTTTGCGTGTACCGAGAGAAACATCACGTTCACGGAGTAGTTGGTCGAGTTTTTCTTCACCACTAATTTTGTATAAGGAGATGATCCGTTCTTTAATTTTGTTATATGTAACAGAAGGTTCGACAGATATTTCCAAAATATCGCTACATCGTTCCAAAATATCACCGGGTAATTTAGAGGTGATAATACTGGTCATGATTTCAGCGTTGGTAATTTTATGAACGCGAAATTGTCGTTCTGCGAGTGAGTACCAAAGTGACGGATTTTGGGTAGAAAATCGGATAAAGCAATTTTATCAAAGTTCGGCATCATTTTCGGCGTTGATGCGTGTAGCGAGCGTGAAATAATTGGAGTAAATGGGAATTGGAGGTCGATTGTAGATGTATATCGAGCGTTGGTATCTCCTGTAGCATTTGGTATCGTTGATTTTTCCGCGTCAGCCATTACACTGGGGTGCTCAGACTTTACATCTTCTGGCTCCATTTTCACAGCGATATTTACGCGATTGGCAATCGGAAATTTAGATGGTTATGATCGAAAAGAAACAAAAAATTTCCGATCCCGGGTTTCGGCACCACTTGTCGGAGTCTTATATTCTCCGATCAAAGATACAAGGCTTAGACTGGTTTGAGACGGTTAGCGTCGCGAATACTTCGCAAGCGTCAAGCGCCGTTTTTATAATACCGTCGCGCACCGCGCAAGCGCCGAATTTATTATTGAGCGTCGCGTAAACGCGCAATCGCCATATTTAATAAAAAGCGTCGCGCAAACGCGCAAGCGCCGTAATTATTTTTAGGCGTTGCGCAAACGCGCAATCGCCGTAATTATATTTAAGCGTCGTGCAACGCGCAATCGCCGTCCTATCTATAGCGTCGCGAGAACTCGCAATCGCCGCCCTATCGAGTCGCAGTATGTAACTGTTGAAAATAAGAAACCACTGTTTTACGTTAAGAACTTTATTCGATGGAGTAAAAACACAAGTCATCTTCGGCTGCTCTCTACGCCAGTATTTATAATAACAAAAAATATAGTTGTTTGGCTAAAAAAGAAAAATGTTACAATATGGCTATTACAGGTTAGGTATTAATACAAAACAAAAAAACGGATGAATATTAGGTAGGTAAAAAAAAACAAGTAGGTAAATGGTATAATTATAGATTGCGGCGGTAGAGAGCGCCTACAATGTTTACATTGTATGTATAATTCTTTTACTCCGCATAACGATAAGATTGATTAGATTTCTATGTATTATTAAAACCTTTTTTTTTTTTCATTTATCATTAAAAAGGAATTTCTTCTTTTTAACTCATATAACATATTAAGGGATGTTATAACTTATATTATCCGACTATATATTTTTTTAAACTTCTTTTTAATTTAAGTTGTATCACGTACACTTAGCCCCAAGTTTTTTTATCGCTCTCGCTAGGGGGGGAGCAGTGCCGCGTGTTTGCGTCATCTCAATAGTCTTCCTTTCACCCTCGGTATGTTGTCTGCAACCTTTCTTCTTTTCTCATTTCTACACGTAATTCTCATCCCTTCATCGTGAGTCACGAACGCGTTCCTTTTACTGTACCGCCAGTCGATGCACTCAATAAACTGGTTTCTTTGCCTGTTAGCTTTCTCCTTCCCCCTAGCGTCAGGGTAAACAACCCTAAGAGTTTGTAGTTGGTAGATCTTAAGAGTGTGACGATTTTCAGTTCTGCTTGTACTCTAATAAATGCAACGTCTTAAGACTCGTGTTTTTCTCTCTTAATACATGTAACCCTGCATATGTAAAGAAATAAATAAATAAAAAATTGGCTCATCAATTTTTTCAAAAATTTTATCAATGTGGAAAACACCTTATTTTTATTCACTGCTATCCGAAAGGCTAAAAATTACAAACACCCCCACAGGATAATTATGCGTTTTCTATTTAAAATGATGCATGCAGCTTCAAAATAACAACGTCGTGTTGCAGTGCAGGGCACGTAAATTGAACAAGTAAATATGTAAGAATATTTGAAATTGTAAAATAATACATGTTTTTGAACCAATTAAAAAATATAAGTATAAATAATTAAATATATATATAATTTTATAATTTTTTAATCTATAGAAGAGATTCTACTTTAGATGTATTTCCTTAATAGGTTTCATCATCAAAGTTTCCAGCATTTAGAATTATATCGTGTATTTCTCGTCAAAATTCTAAAACCGGGAAACCGATGTTGAGTGGTTCATTGTTCATGATTTGCTTTACGAACCAGCAAACCAATACCCCACAACTTGTGTTATCATTTTGAAACACCTACCTACGAGTTTTTTGTAGGGTCACAGTTGCAAGTGGAAATCTATGCTTTAAAATTCGCTGCCATAGGAAGGCAAAATTCAGTTTACTTTCATTTCTACCTTTTATAGAATCAAAAAGTAGTAAATGAAAATTTCCATTTACTACTTTTATAACTAAAAGAACCCAGTGGTTTTCTTTAAGGTTGTGGCGTATGAATATATTTTTTTTCTTTTGATGAATCATATAGAGATTTCAAGCATTCATTGGATGCTCCAAGTCCATGTTTTTCTATATAAGCACTCATAGTAGTACTTATGAAATCTGCATTATCATTGCCTTGATATAACTACTTATGAAAAACTATACTTAGATATTTTATAACATTAATACCTATATTATGCTTACATCTCTACCTATTATTTGACAAAATGATGAATAGCTTTGGGTGGATGTACATATATATCTGCACTTCCTATGGCATAATACACACATAACACCAACATTACCTTAGCTACTTCACGTAAATGTTAAGAAGTCGTATTAATAGTATATTACGCAAAAAGGGAATAATGTGCTGGATTATAAACGAGTACGGAAGTTACAGCACGAGCCATAAGCGAGGGTGGTATCGTACGAGTTTATAATCAAGCGCATCATTCCCGAATCACACATAATATTTTATTCAACTCATTATACAGATATCCTAAAGCTCCTAAAAAAAAAAAAAAAAAACGTAAGCAGCCATGCCGCATTACTGGAGCTGAGTTTTTAACTGGGGCTTGTTTTGATTTAGTAATAACCACGCTCAACCGTTCATCACTACAGGCCACACCCAATACCAAGTCTGAAAACCCCTACCCTATCCTTTCCAAAAACACTTAAGAAGTTCAATTTGACACAAATGTAGTATTTCTTGCCATGAAATAATCATGCGAACGCATATTTCTCAAATTATAACTATTTGAGGGTCCTCAAATTATCTTCAAATTTTGTAAATCCGCCATTTTGGATCCATTTTGACTCAAATTTAAGTGGTTATATTCTGGTCACAAACTAATCCTACACACAAAGTTTGACCATTCTAGGCCGATTTGGTGATGAGATATGGAAGATTCATGAAATTTCCTGCAGCAATTTCCCCTCTAAAAGCCGTTTTTTGCTCTAACTCCCTCCAAAATCACTGAAGAAGCTAAAATCAAAATACGTTTGTCACTTGGGCTCATTTTATCATATGACACAGCAATAAAAATTTTTCGACCCCTCCTGTACCCCCACCACTATTTTAGGTTGGTAACCCCGCCTTCCCCCCTCCAACATCATGTATGGAAGTGAATTCGGAATATAGTATACAACTTATCCCCAATAACCATATGAATTCATATTAATTACATTTTTACCAACTTGAGGCTCCTCAAGCTCTACTCAAAATTTTGATAATCCGCCATTTTGAATCCATTTTGATCCAACACTTTAACTTGATTTGGTGGGGAGATATGGAAGATTCAAGAAATTTCATGACTCAAAACTTCCTCAAAAAGCCGTTTTTTGATCTAACTCCTCTCAATATGCACTCAAGAAGCTGAAATTTGGATATGTTAGTATCCGTGACTCACTCTTTCATATGAAATCAAAAACAAAAAATTTGAGCTATTTGCCCCTTCTCCAGCCCCCCTCAAAATTTGAGTGATCCGCCATTTTGAAATTTATCGAAAAAAAAAAAAACTATTTTTGCGTATTTGCAAGAAGAGTTCCTCACCGAATTTTGAGCGAATTTTATCCACACCAGCCTGCGCAAAGTGAGTGACACAAAAAACGCAATTTTCTCAAAAACCGGTTTTTGCTAACTCGCCTCAGAATGCACTTAGGAAGCTGAAATTTAAATATGTTGGTGTCCGTGACTCACTCTTTCATATGAGATCAAAACGAAAAATTTGAGCTATTTCCCTCTTCTCCAGCCCCCTCAAAATTTGAGTGATCCGCCATTTTGAAAGTTTTCGAAAAAACAAAAAAAATACTTCTGCGCATTTTCAAGAAGAGTTCCTCACCAAATTTTGAGCGAATTTTATGAATACTCGCCGGCGCTACGCGTGGGGGAAAAAATATATATATATATATATAGATTTATCTATGGATAAAGTGGCATCATTTTTCGTCGTCTACAGGTAAAGTGGCATCTTTTTTACAAAGTGGCATCTTTTTTTTGATGCCACTTTACCATCACATTGCTCATCGATTCAGCTTTGTGTCATGACGTCACTGGTGTGGTTATTTGGGTGATGCCACTTTACCACTAATATTCTATTTTTCATACAAAAAAATTTTTTTCGGTCTACGGTCGTTGTAGCCTCATTTTTTTGATGTTTACAGGTAAAGTGGCATCATTTTAAAAATTTGTTTCTAAGAAAATCTATGATATTATACATTCCGTTTGCCATTGTGGTGTCGTTAATGTGACATTAGATGCACTTCTGAGGAATGTGCAAACTGATGCCACTTTGACCATAGATCACTATATATATATATATATATATACCAAAAAGTTGGACATTTGCCAGATGATTACAAATGGTCTGAAACGCAAAGATTTGAAGACCCCACCCTCCCCCGACCTTCCCTTCCCAAATCAGGTAGGCTGTAATAGCTATCGTTTTGTTAAAAACTCAGCTAAAAAACTGAATAAATTTAACAATATGAAAGAACACACAAACAAGTCCAGTGAACCAATAAACATCTTCTCGCAGACTGTACACGAGGTTGTTACTCATAATAATCTCATTATTCCCTGTGTAGGCCATTATTCCCTTACAAAAAGTTATTATTCCCTCTTAAATAAGTCGCCAATAAGACCCTATGTTACGCGTGTGAAAGTGTTAAAATAATTATTAAATTACCTATGTCAGTTGAATAAACATCATTATAGCAAATAATTTCTTGTTTTTATTCATGAATGTATCTATAACTTTAAAACGCCGCCTTTTGTATTCCAAGAAGTTGCATCGTTCCAGCTACAAGACCCTGCGCGGTGGGTATAGAACAGATTGAAGTTATGTTCTATTATAGACGACAAAAAAATTATTTTTCGCAGCGACCATCCGTGATACATATAGTCCTTTTTTTCTTTTAGTAGCAGCATATGTGACATCCCTATTTTCAAATGATTGAATAAATAGTAGTCTTTTTATTGGACGTTCTGCCGCGCTTTCATATTTATTAGTAAATAGGTAACCATTTCTCTTATAATGTGCATTAAATTCACATGCCCATAGATACTTATATTTTCTAAACAAGCCATTTTCACAAAAGAAGTTAAAATTTTTAGGATATTTCAAGTAAGTAAGCAAATTCGAAGCTGATAATTTTTCTTTCGCGCTATAGCTGACTGATTTTATTGAAAATTTAGTATGTTGCACTGTTCCATAATGAATTTTTTGGAAAAAATCAGCAACCCCCAATCATGATTTTACCCCACCAAAGACCGTTTTTTAACTTTATTTAATTTTTTTTAACCCTGATAACGCTTTGGCACAATTATGAAATTGATACTTTTGGATGCCTCCTTGACCCAATTTTTTCAGATTTTTCACTCGGTTACACCACATTGAAAAATGGCTAAAACTTATAATGGTTCATATGTTGGTGTAGTCTAACGTAAGAGCCGAAACTGTCGAAAATGTGCAGAAATAACTGAAAGCTGGAACCTGTCTCAAAAGTTAGTGTATGTACCCTCGCTTTGAAAATTACCGGTCTGCCGATCCCCAGTTACTGCTTTTAAGCACAGCGAAAACTCAAAAGTTCACAATTTTCAAGAACTTTCAACCGAAAATACTAAAAGTTGAAATTGGTGTCAAATTACAGGATTTTTTGCGCTGAATCCGAACATATACGTCTGCCAGCCCTAAAGTGCTACCAAAAGCTCAGCACAGGGGGTCAAATAGGGAAAAAACTTGAAAAAATCACGAATTTTCAATTAAATCAGTCAGCTATTGCATGAAAGAAAAATTTGAATTGATTTTTCAGTTAAAAATTAATTTCTCAGAAACGAGGGAGGCGAGGGGTCTCAAACTTTGACCATGAAAGTTTCTAAAAGGTACCCACCTACCACCCAAGCCATTCTTATCCTCCTATGCCCTTTGCTCACAAAATAACCAAATAAATGTCAACAATCAACCTTTCATAGTTTTTCATAACTTTCAAAATGATGATTTACTTGAATTTAGAGGAGACCTTGAGGAAGGTACAAATACCTTGATTTTTTGCCATCGATAGTTTCGGATTAAATAAAATAGGAACGCCAACACATCAAATTTCAGGTACCTAAGTCGTATCAAGCAAGAGTTGCAACAAAAACGACTTTTTGAGTAATTATTTTTGAATTTTAAGAGACTCAAATGAGGTTTGGTGAATTGTTTTTGCAAGCTACATTTGGCACTAGATGGAAACTACGTATGTACATACATTTGAAAGAATTCATGTAGAACGCTAGAATCACTTATCATATATATAAAGCTGCAAGGTAAAAATAAATAATAATTCTTCAAATTTTTGTCGATATTTTCGCGGAAAACAGAGTTCGTATGATGGGCTTACATGTATGCATTGACATCAAACTTGTATTTCTCGTTAAAAAAAACATGCAGGATTAATAACTTTTTACCACTTTTCCACAAAATGACGAAAATCAAACTTCAAGTCTATGTCTAGTTGGACTACTGTTAAATCAAATCATTCATAGCAAAACAGGGTTGAATTTGTTTCAAATTTTGTTTACATTTAAGCGAAGAATTTAATTCTTTTCACAGGCTTCTTAGTGGGTATTAACTAACTTTACAATCGCATTTCAATCCCCTCAATGCGTCTACGAAATTTTATATTTTTTTCAAAAGCCTATAAGTTATATCATTTTTAACTGCTTTCTTTTCGCAAAATCAAAATAGGTTCAAGTACATTTTTTGCTCGAACTCCAACTTAAAGCAATTTAGAGACTTAAAATTTAAATATTAGGTTTCCTGAAATTTGGATATGTTGGTCTCATTATTATATTTATTTGAAATCATCGAAGCAAAAAATTGTAAGATATTCAAACTTCTTCACAGTCTCCTCAAAATTTATCAAAAACTGAAAAAAAAAAATTAATTAAAGATCCTTATTTGCTTATTTATGCCCAAATTTTGAGTGATTTTCATTCACTCTTAGTGGTATAGTTTCCATTTTTGAAGAGTAAAAATGACTAAAAAGGCGATAACAGAAGCCAAAAATTGGCAAGAATTTATTAATTCTATATGTTTTTCGAACAACAAATTATTTGATATCGCTTCACTCATTCAATTTTGACAATCGCATAATAATACGATTTTTCAAAAAACTGAATGGGAAACTACTCGCAATGTGAAAGTTGAAGTAACACCTTCTATTATACTGTAGGCGCATGCACACTCACAGAAAGGAACGAAGGAATCAAAACGCGCATCACCTCGAATGATGCGATTCACTTTCGCCAATTTTCGCGTTTGTAACCGTGCCACCATGCAGGTTGGCATGGCGTAAAAAATAAACTATAAATATAACGTGTAACATAAATTCTACATCAGTATCACTTTGTAGGTCCATTTCCCTGGCCCCGCCCATTTCAAGTGGGAGTTCGAAAATAGTGTCAATCATTTGTGCACGTTTGTGCACCCACTACTTTCGTTTGTGCTCCCCCCAATTTTTTATTTTTTAAAAAGTCTATGGGTGGGGCTGGGGAAATGCAGCCCCGCCCATTTTAGGTGGGGTATGAAAAATATGTCAATCGTTTTTGCTTCGTTTGTGCATGTTTGTGCACACATAATTTTCGTTTGTGCCCCTCTCCATTCCTACATTTTTTATAAAAGTTCGGGACGTGGCTGGGAGTATGCTTTTCAAAGAGGGGAAATACATTTATTCGACTCCAAAAGGAATTTTCTTCAAGTATGTCATTTATTGCTTGTGCTTTGTATGCTGAGTTTTGTGCCCTTATTACCTTTATTCTAGCCCTACCCATCTGTACTTCTTATTAATCAGGTTAATAGAACCGCTATGTCTGTTGTTGACCATTTTGAATACATTACTTTTGTTTCATTTTTATTTTTAGCAGAAAGGGCGAATAAGAAGAGCTGGTTATCTTCAAAAGCATATTTCTACCGTGAGGAAGTATAATTTAACGTGAAGTCACGTTTTTGAGAAACTGTGAAATTATTGGTTTTTTAGACCTGTTTGAACGTAAAATGACCCGACCTCACACCATTCCACATTTTAGGTTATAAAAAGATAAATTACGTGAGGTCATACTTTGTATAATACTTGATGAAATTTAGGATAAGCGGAGTTGGTAGAACTTTGAATTTTAGAAAATTTATTTATGTATGTAGGAAAATTAATTATTCGAATAACTTTCTTTAAAATAGTATAATTAAAAAAGTCCGCTTTTAAGATACTTTAGTATCTTCTAGTTTATATTAATAAATGTATATTTTTTAGCTTAATTTTTTCTTTTTCATCTCATTGAAAGGGTGAGTCACGGACACAAACATATCCAAATTTCAGCTCACTAAGTGCATTTTTGAGGGAGTTCAAGGGCATGATGGGATAAGATAGTCGAAAATGCCCCCGAGAGCTTTTCGAACGGTTTCTAGGACAAAAGGTGGGCCACATCAACAAAATGTTGACCAAATTTCAGGCTCCAGTTGCGCCTATTTTTGGAGATATAGGCAAAAACAAGTTTTTCGATTAAATTTTATTTTCTCGCCTTATTATGAAGGTGGAAAGTTGAAATTTTATTTATAGTATTTTGACAATAAAAGGAGTTTTCAGTAATTTTTTCAATTTTTTTCGATCAATTTTAAAAGAGTTATGCAGTTTTTAAAATTTCAAACCTCCATTCCTATGGCAAGTTTTCGAGGTGCAATTATGAAAAAATTACATAAAATGTATCTTTCACCATCAAACATACCATAGAAATTTCAGAATTTTTGGAGAGGTGCAACATAGTCAAAAAAAAATAAAAACTATTACAGCGCGCTATAAACCAAGCGGTTCGGTACTATGCGCGCTGTAGGCCGAACGAACGTTACGTGACGTTGCGTCGTCCCCTTAGAGCCTATTCACACTAAGCGTTTTGTCGCGCTTCTCAAAAATCGCGCGACTCAGTTTTTTCGTGCAACCAACGCGCGTGTGAAGCGCCACAACTCGCATTCGAAAAATCAGATTTTCATATGCTTTTTCCATTACGACAAAATTGAAAAAGAAAGTGGTGAAAATAAGGGGAAAAAAGATGAAAACGCGCGTTCCGTCAGGTTTCGTCTGAATACTCTAATAAGAAATAATGTTTGGTCATGAAACGCGCAATTTTTTGCCGCGCGTATTGCGGCGAGAGTGACCACTAGAAGCGTTTGTAGCGCGATAATCGTTGTCGCGCTGCGGCGTGTGAATGCTTCCATTTATTCACATACTTCGTCGAAACGCGCTTCCAAGTGACGCGTTAGTCTCGCTTCTAAAAAACGCTTAGTGTGAATAGGCTCTTAACGGTGCATAACAGCTTAACTGATCTTCTCACGCTTAAGACATTACTTAGGCTAATATTTTTTCCTTTTTGGTTTACTTATAAGTGAACTCCTACAAATGTCAATCAATAGGCCTACTCGTCTGTTTATTTGAAGAAAAAAATTATTTCACCATAAAAACAACCAATATTAAAAAATTATAACAAAAATAATTATATTCTTATTAATATTTTTCTTCTCCTTATTATAATAGCAAGGAAGACCTCTTTAATTTGGTCTTCCTTGTTATTATAATAAGAAGGAGAAATTGATAAGAATATGATTATTATGATTATAATTTTTTAATATTCGTTTATTTGTGTGGTGAAAGCATATTAAGATATATTTGAGCTGCTTTGAAAAATGGCTAGCGATGCACACGCGACGCGATGCGATACACTATACCCCTTGAGCGCCAAGTACATTTAATTTGTAAGTATTATTATGTTGTTTTCTAATGACATCAGATTATTAGGGTTGGTAATTTTTGTAATTTCGTATGTTTAAAAACTTTTAACGATTTTTGAAAATTTGTTTGGCATTACTATGATGTAAAAAAAAAAAAAAAAAAAAACTTGAAACAAAAAATATTAAAAATTCAATTTCATATATTCATTAGATTTTAATTTTTAAAATTTTTGCGATGACACAAAACGAAAGATTGAACATAAAAAACTATAAGTGCTTGAGTAACATTTCAAAACTATCTTTCTACAGTTATCGTGCAAAATATCACCATCATCTACTTTTTCCCCTAACATCTTTGAAAACTTATTCGCATCTTTTCCAGAATTGATAGTTTTTTAAATGTTGCTATTTTTTTAAGAATAAATTACATCTAATACATGTTTCATTATACGGCATTTTCGAAATTAATTATTTGAATTTAGAATTTATCACAATTATATAAAAGTCAAAAAATTTTGGTTAGTGTTCTTATATAGTGAAGCGATTAACATAACAATATTATAATATTACATGCAAACAGAAGCATGATATGTAACGTTTGTTACGCAAATTGAAGTGGTCTTCCTCGCTATTATAATAAGGAGGAGAAAAATATTAATAAGAATATGATTATTTTTGTTATAATTTTTTAATATTGGTTTTTTTATGGTGAAATAATTTTTTTCTTCAAATAAACAGACGAATAGGCCTATTGATTGATCAGTTGTAGGAATTCACTTATAAGTAGTGATGTGCAATGCTACGTAATTTAAATGAGTTACGTAATTTTGATATGTTACGGTAATATTACCATTTTTTTCTTTTTCAAAAAAATTCCAAGTCCCAAAAAAATGTGTCAACTTACCCTAAATTACTGTAATTTGTACCTTGATAAATTACCCCTTTTCAAGTATATTACAAATAACTTACATAACTTACCTGTTAGACAGTTACCCATTATTTACAACATTCAATTCAAGGAATGAAATTTCTAAATTATAAATACTAAAAAATAACGAATTGAAAACAATATATAACATTTTTTTTTTTCTGTACAATATGATATTTTCATTACAAACAAATTTTTTCTAAATTATGTATACTAAAAAAATAGGCAGTTAAAAAAAATACAACAGTTTTTTTCTTTGAAAAATGATAATTTTATTACTAAAAAAAAGTAGTTTTTGTTTTTTTTGACCATGTTGCACCACTCTAAAAATTCTGAAATTTCTATGGTATGTTTGATGGTGAAAGATACATTTTATGTAATTTTTTCATAATTGCACCTCGAAAACTTGCCATAGGAATGGAGGTTTGAAATTTTAAAAACTGCATAACTCTTTTAAAATTGATCGAAAAAAATTGAAAAAATTACTGAAAACTCCTTTTATTGTCAAAATACTATAAATAAAATTTCAACTTTCCACCTTCATAATAAGGCGAGAAAATAAAATTTAATCGAAAAACTTGTTTTTGCCTATATCTCCAAAAATAGGCGCAACTTGAGCCTGAAATTTGGTCAACATTTTGTTGATGTGGCCCACCTTTTGTCCTAGAAACCGTTCGAAAAGCTCTCGGGGGCATTTTCGACTATCTTATCCCATCATGCCCTTGAACTCCCTCAAAAATGCACTTAGTGAGCTGAAATTTGAATATGTTTGTGTCCGTGACTCACCCTTTCAATGAGATGAAAAAGAAAAAATTAAGCTAAAAAATATACATTTATTAATATAAACTAGAAGATACTAAAGTATCTTAAAAGCGGACTTTTTTAATTATACTATTTTAAAGAAAGTTATTCGAATAATTAATTTTCCTACATACATAAATAAATTTTCTAAAATTCAAAGTTCTACCAACTCCGCTTATCCTATATTTCATCAAGTATTATACAAAGTATGACCTCACGTAATTTATCTTTTTATAACCTAAAATGTGGAATGGTGTGAGGTCGGGTCATTTTACGTTCAAACAGGTCTAAAAAACCAATAATTTCACAGTTTCTCAAAAAACGTGACTTCACGTTAAATTATACTTCCTCACGGTAGAAATATGCTTTTGAAGATAACCAGCTCTTCTTATTCGCCCTTTCTGCTAAAAATAAAAATGAAACAAAAGTAATGTATTCAAAATGGTCAACAACAGACATAGCGGTTCTATTAACCTGATTAATAAGAAGTACAGATGGGTAGGGCTAGAATAAAGGTAATAAGGGCACAAAACTCAGCATACAAAGCACAAGCAATAAATGACATACTTGAAGAAAATTCCTTTTGGAGTCGAATAAATGTATTTCCCCTCTTTGAAAAGCATACTCCCAGCCACGTCCCGAACTTTTATAAAAAATGTAGGAATGGAGAGGGGCACAAACGAAAATTATGTGTGCACAAACATGCACAAACGAAGCAAAAACGATTGACATATTTTTCACCCCCCCACTACTGATGGGGGCGTGCAGCATTTCTCCAGCCCCACCCATTATAAGAGGGGGGCACAAAGGAAAATGATGTGTGCACAAACGAAGCAAACGAAGCACAAAGGATTGACATATTCTACAACCCCCCACCTAAAATGGGAGGGGCTGCATTTCCCCAGCCCCACCCACAAACTTTTTAAAAAATAAAAAGTTGGAACGGAACATAAACGAAAATAGTGGGTGCACAAACGTGCACAAACGATGCACAAACGATTGACACTATTTTCGAACTCCCACTTGAAATGGGTGGGGCCAGGGAAATGGACCTAAAATAAGTAAACCATTAAAATTCATCCGATGTAAATCTGTAACACCAAAGAGAAAAATAGAAAAAATAAAAAGAAGATATACTTGCGAAATATCGCGTGTTCTACTATTGTAAAATAAAATAAAAATGAGGAAAAAACTCGCAAAAAAAATATACCGAATGCAAAAGCAAAAAAAAAAAAGCAAAAAGGTAAATTATATAAGCAAGTAAGTGAATATTAAGTAAAAATAAGTGGAGCACAAGCTCTAAGCTCTAATGATTAAAAGATTAAATACATAAGCCTTCATAAACCAAGCATAATGGTCTTAGAAAAGAAAAACCATATGTATAGACCACTACCCTACTTCCCAAGCGAAGAGACCGCGTCGAACGAAACTTCCCGAAAGCTTTTCGCGAAACTTCGGCTATATTCTCGTAAGCTCCGACGGCCGAACTTCCCCAAAGCTTAACCAGTTAAACTTCGCAGACAACGTATCGCTCGCTGTAATAGAGAATCGAGTTTCGCACTGATTATCGCTCGTTACAGATTGAGCCATTATAAATGGCTGTGTTGAGTGGTGGGTATGATGAAGGTAAGAGGAGCCAGAACTACCCTGAGATGAGTAAAAAGCAACCTGTGAGTAAGAAGGGGTATTATGCCTACCATTTAAGTCTTTCTCCAAATTAGCTACTGTTCTACTTGCTTCATTGTTAGTGACTATATCCTGTACGATTTTCTTCAGAGAGGTGCAGTCCTTCTTAGGTGCATTGCATACCTTATTGATTTTTTGTGACATCTGCTCAATTTTTTGGTTCATTTCGGTTATATGAGCACACTGATGAAAGTCTGCCTGGAGTAATTAAAAGACTCAGTGGCTTGCATCTTCAGGGATGGATCCACTGAGTCAGTGGCCGATTTGATTACATTATAATATTGAAAGTCACCGTTGCTATCTTCAAGATCGAGAGGGCTACTGAATCGTTCTATTGTACGCTTATTACCGCTTGAGGTATTCGGAGGAGTACGAATCAAACACTTACCACTAAACACACATGTAGGATCAGAGACCGCCACAGGAACAATAGAATCAGAATTTAACGCCTGTTGATTGTTTGATGAGCCAGTCTGATCAATGTGCACAATGGACGCAACGGGTGATTGTTTACCAAATGTAGCTAATTTATTTTTGGGAGATTTAGAACTCAGTTTTTTTGAATTCTTACTTATATTGGACTAACTGGTGGGGAACACTGGGAGACTAGACAAGATGAATCCTTTCTCAAGCTTCTCTTGAGAAAGACGAATTTCTTGCCATCAGCGTTGGCAGCCTTAATAAACCTAGTCTGCTGGCCGGCATGTGGTGTACTCATTTAACACTTGGTAGTAGAAATCAGCCAACATTCGTCAAAAGTAACTCATCTAAACCAATCTACATAAATTTAAGTGCGCGCGAATATACACTAAGCGCAGATAACGAGCGTAGTCATGACCGACTCGAATAACAGGCCGAATAACACAGGTTGGCAACACCGATATCAGCTGATGTATGGTAGGCCCACGTGCATCCATGAAAGACTCTTTCTTATGGAAACATAATTAATACAAATGTAAACATACGCACATGGGCCCACCACCTTTGTGTTTATTACGATGTTGCCAATAGTTCACTTGTTTGGCCCCTGTTATTCGAGTCGGTCATGGCGTAGTGATTAGTCCAGATAACGCGCGAACTGTCAAGTTCAGGCGAATCAGTGCTGCCATACACTATGTTTTCTACTCTTATATTATTATAAATAAGTTACGTTTACGAATTTTTTTGCTTTTTTTAAATCCAATCTGAATGCGTTTAGATTTGAGATTACGTTTTTTTTTATTCATAATTTTCAATATAGAAATGTTGCTTTTCGTAATAAAAATGTGTTTAGTTTGAAAGACTTTACTTTATGAAGCAGAAAGGAAAATTTCGCATCGTTTGGTCCTCTACCTCTAAACATGAACGAAATCCGAACAGCTGATCAACAACAACACAAGGTAATACTAGCGAGTCATATCATGCAAGGACTATGATATGAGCGTAAAGTATAAATGGGAAAATGGAAGAAACAATGAACGAGAGTAAAAAACTTCAGGTATACGCGAAATGTAGACAATGTTTGAAAAAACTATGCCGCAAAATGCACAACTATACTTAAGACGAAACAAAATGAAACAAAATTTGGTTCAAAACATCACGATTTTTCGCTAATAAAACATAAATATGAAGAGACATATACTATATGTATTCGATTGAGCGACGATGCGAGGTGAACTGAGGAAAGTATACTATTATGTGAGTTTATCAAAATAATTAATCATTTTCCACTTTAAACTAGTCCAAATTGCAAAAAAAAAGTTATGAAGAGTTTTTTGTTTAAAACAAAGGTATTGTTGGTTTTCAGTGTTTAAAACCATGTTTAATCACTGGGGATATCATCACGTATGAAAACACTGATTTCAAAATTTGTGCTTACCTTGTTTTTCTTAGTCTTCTTTCGTTGAGTATAGGAAATCCTCAATTTATTGTGTGAAGGGTGAGTAATGAAAGGTGGTACCAACTCACTACAGGGGGATAAACCTCCTTTTTTTTCACGATCAAACCATACTACTGAAGATTTCCCCTAGAAAAATTATATTCAACTGTTATTCTAATTTCATAATAATTATTAACCTTTAGGATTATGAATTCATAATTATGTCTCAGCAGTAGAGAAGTAAGTGTGTTACCCTATTTATTTATTATGCATATGCCTAATAATAACCCTAATAATAATTAGTATTAGCGGTCCACAACATGGTCCGAAACAGAACTGCTAAAAATTGTTATGTTTCAGAAGTCCGTTAGAAGATCTGGAACGAAAGTTTAAAGCTCACTTTTTTTGGTTTTTATGGAATCGAATATAAGCAGCCTTTCACAGTACAAACCATTTTATATAAATTCATATTATATTATACCTTGCAGCTTATAGGCTTGTACCTTGTGAAATTGCTCAAGTACGTAGAAATCAAATCAAATAATAGTGCGTTTTCGGTTTTATAGGCGACTAACAATTATTTTTACTTTTTCGTTGTTTGTTTGTTTTTTTTTTTTTTTTTTTTGAAAAGTAATGGCATATTCTAAATTTAAAATAGACTATAATTAACCTTAAAGTCTTATCTGAAAAAAAAGAAAAAAAAATGAATAATACTAATTTATGCATAGTATTTTCATCCTTCTTATATTTCTCCATATTAGAGGCTCGGAACTGAAAAAAATCAGGGTAGGTCTGGAACCGAAACCAGTCAGAAAATGGTCCAAAAACTTTGGCTTAGACCAGAACGAAATAAATATTTTTCTAGTCCAGAACAAAACTTGTCTGTTTTAGGAGTTTTCCTGGATCGATGGAACACAGTCTGGAACAACATCATTTCCAAGCGCTAACACCGCTAAAAATTTAACGAGCTCCACTTCTCTGGCTTCCTCAAGTCAAGGTTGAGAGCTATAATTAACCACATCGTTTATGGTATGTTAGTGCTGGTTTTTTCGTTTGTACGGCTCCCTCTACTGATATTTAGTATGTGGGGATGTAAAAATACGAACCCCGCCACCATTTCAAGGTTTCAGCTGCAATTAACCATATTGTTTGTGCTACGTTTGTGCTGCTTTGTATTGTAAACATTTTCATTTGTGTCACTCCCTTAACCAAGATGTGGTGTTAGAGGCTGTTAATTCAAAATCATAGGTACGCGAGTTTTTTCAATGTATTGCATAAGTGACTAACCTATCATAATTTTAGCTTCCTAAGTGAAGTTGAAGGACAATGAAAGCAAAAACCGGCTTTTGGAGGGAAATTTGCTGCAAGGAATTTCATAATTCTTCCATATCTCATCAGAAAATTGACCTAGGAAGGTTAAACTTCGTGTGTGGGTCAGCTGATGACTAGAATATGACCTCTTCAACTTGGGTCAAAATGAATGCAAATTGGCGGTTCTTAACGATTTGAAAAAAAAATTGAGGAGCCTCAATAATTTGAAAATTATATGTTCATATGATTAAAATTTGAATCTACCATTTTGAATTTTATAGGAAAAACAAGTCATTTTTTAGCGGACTTTACTTTTCAAGTAATGTCCGCTATTGCGTTCACTCTGGTTTCTTTGTATGTTTATTTGTTTGTTTGTTTGTTTCTTGCACCAAATTTTTCTTTGTCGCGCGATATCTGGAGTAAAAGTGATCGGATCGAAACCAAATTTTGAGGAAGGGTGAGGGTAGTCATGTTCTCGAGCTGATTAGTTTTTGGATGTGATCGGACGTGAGGTAGCGTGAGGAGGCGTGAGTCAAGGTTTTCTGGTTGTCGCGCGATAACTTGAGTAAAACTTGACGGATCGAAATGAAAGTTGGATGAAGGGTGGGGGTAGTTAAGTTCTCGAGCTGATTAGTTTTTGGAGGTGATCGGACGTGAGTTAGCGTGAGGAGGCGTGAGTCGAGGTTTTCGGTTGTCGCGCGATAACTCGAGTAAAACATGACGGATCGAGTTGAAAGTTTTATGGACGGTGGGGGTAGTTGAGCTCTCAAGCTGATTAGTTTTTGGAGGTGATCGGACGTGAGTTAGCGTGAGGAGGCGTGAGTCGAGGTTTTTAGTTGTTGCGCGATAACTCGTGTAAAACATGATGAATCGGATTGAAAGTTGGAAGAAGGGTAGGAGTAGTGGAGCTTCAGAACTAATTAGTTTTTGGAGATGATTAAACGTGAGGTGACGTGATGAAGCGTGAGTTGAAGTTTTTTTGGTTCTCGAGTGGTAATTAGGGGGCAATGTGATGGAGAGAATTGAAAATTGGAAGAGTGGTAAATGCAGTGACTTTTGAAGCTGATTAATTTTCTAGCATTATGAGACGTGAATTGGCGTGAGGAGGCGTGAGTAGAGGTTTCTAGTTCTCGCGTGATAGCTCGAGTAGAACTTTATTGATGGAGTTGAAATTTATTAAAAGAGTGGAGCTAGTGAAGTTTCAGAACTGATTATTTTCTGGAGGTGATTGGACGTGAGGTAGCGTGAGGAGGCTTCACGTGAGATTTTTAGACGTGAGACAACGTGAGTTGAGGTTTTTTTTGTTCTCGCGCGATAACTAGAGTAGAACTAAGTGAGTAGTATGTGAT